>JALBCR010000145.1:182500-783308 GCA_030710515.1 Abscondita cerata
TTCATATGACTACCACGACTGGCTCGGCAGTACCCCATCCGATCAACCCAATATTTAGTACATTTTCGATTGTTTCGCTTGAATCTTCATGTTTCAACGCTTCAATTGTCTCTGGATGGTTTGCGTAATATTTATCCGTAACGGTTCTCTACAGAAAATAATCCAAAGGGCTCAAATCACAGCTCCGAGGCGGCCAATTGACATCAGCATTTCGGTTGATTATTCGATTTTCAAAAACAGTGCACAAAAGATCGATGTTTACGTTGGCTGTGTCACATGTGGCCCCGCCTTGTTGAAACCAAATGTCGTCCATGTCATTCTCTTCAATTTTTGGAAAGAAAAATTCGTTGAGCATGGCACGGTAATGCTCCCATTGACGGTAACGGCGGCTCTTTGCTCATTTTCGTAAGTAAGTTACCCAATTTTGTTCGAGCGTATAGCGTCCCATTTTGCAAATGTCAAACATAAAACTAACTTTGTCAAACAATGACATTCTACCTTTCAAAGCCAAAATAAACGGTAGTTCAAATTTAAAACATTAGATGGCCCACTCTTTATCTTGAAATAGTATATAGTCACTATACTTTTAATGATTAAGAGCATGCCATTCTGTACCCTTTTGTGGTAAAATCGTTATACCAAATCACTAAGAACTTTACTACTTTTTTTATAGAAAGAACGTTAAACAAAGTTATAGACACGTTTAAAAACTAGTTTCAGATTTTATCGTTTTGTGGCGCTATTCTACAGGGAGAAATTACATGTTTTCGAAGCGCCAGAATAACACCCTTTATATACAATAGCACGTTTCAGTCAAAGCGATGTAAGAGAAAAAAAGCCGTATTTTTTGTCAGTTTTACCAACACGAATCCTCTAAAATACTCTAAATTTTAAATTATCACCAAAAATCAACCCAAGTCAAGCTAACCTTAAAATTTTTAATTATTCGTTTTAGTTTTGTGTTTGGGTTTGTTCTGCGTGGTTTTTATTTTCTTTTGATCGTTTTGCTGCTTTTTTACAAACAGTCTTTTTCAAGACTAAATTGTTTACTATTACCTCTGTCTTCTGTAAGTATTTAAAATTGTTTTATTAAGTACCTGTCATTTATTTTTTATTAAGATATCAACATGGCTACAGAAAAGGTTAATAATCTGTGGCTTGGGTTGACTTTTGGTGATAATTTAAAATTCAGAGTATTTTTGAAGGTTCGTGTTGGTAAAACTGATAGAAAAAGATAACACTAGGACGGAACTTTTTTCTCTTACATCGCTTTGACTGAAACGTGCTATTGAAATATTCTAAAACATTATTTTTTACTTTCTACAATGTTCTCTCCAACTTTGTGCGGATGCTTTTTTACTTCAAGATCAATTAATAAATTGGCAAGGATTTCAATATTTCACGACAAAAGCTGCGAAAACAGTCTTACTTTCAAAACTTAATTGTAACAAATCAGAATAATTTATGGAAAAAAGGATCTTACCAAAGTTGCGTAACAAATTAATGAAATCAAAAATTATTTTTATTAAATACTGTACACTTGAGAGTGGTGCCCGTGACATAGGAATTTTACATGGGAATGGACTCATTTAGTAGTGACGTCACAAACCAACCGCGTAATTCAAAATTCGGTACTTTACAAAAATTGTGGAGCAGAAAAGTAACCTTAATAAGGACTTAAGGGTTATATTAAAATAGATCAATAAAAGGTGGTTGGTTTTCCAATATACACGCATAAAATAAGAGATATTGTCATATTCACTACTCCTGAACCTTTATCTTTCATCTAGTATCAAATTACATTTTCAAATAGCATATTTTTATTATAAATTAAAAATTTACTTTATACTACAAATAACATGCACAGAAAATTAGTAATTTTAGAAATACGCATCGGGTTAACCATAACGAAATTACTATAAGTACTATTAAAATTAAACTATGGAATTACGTATTATAAAGAAACAAACTGATGAAGTAAACGAATAAAATAAGCTAATAAAGAAACAAGAGTAACGCCAGCAACAACAAAGGAAAACCGAAACTACAAAGTATAAGGTTAACCCGGTGCGTATTTCTAAAATCACCGTTCCCGCCAGCTAATTTTGTGTGCATGTATTTGTAGTATAAAAAGTTAATTTTAGTTTATAATAAAAATATGCTACTTGAAAATGTAATATTGATACTAGATGACAGATAAAGGTTCAGAATTAGTAAATATGATCGACGATTTTTCTTGATTTATGTGTGTGTATATTGGAAACCAACCACCTTTTATTTATCTATTTTAATGTAACCCCTAAATTTTATGTCTTAAGGTTCACTTTTTCCCACAATTTTCAAAGTACCGAATTTTGAATTGAGCGGTTGATTTGTGACGTCACACTAAACGGGCATTGGACGGTACAGAAGACTCTTAAGGCCCCTATTCACGTTGAGATCGGCATCGATACATGTTGCAAGTATCAGTATCTTGATACAAATCTCACAATGTATTTGGCTGTATCGGTATCAGGTGGTATCACCCTCTGTATCATCGTACTGAAACTTCGATACCGCGCGCATGCAACAGATACTTGTCGCAACGTGTATATTGGTGTATCTTGTATCAATTCAGTATAATACAGTTTGAAAATGTGTAAACAGTCGTTACGTTTTAATTATTTTATTTTAAACATGTCAGATCGCGAGTTTTGGGAGGAATTTCTTAATATTTACAAATTATATCCATGTTTATGGAACTCGCAGTCCAAAGAATACTCAAATAAAATGATGAGGAATTCGGCATTAGATGTTTTTGGTAAACAAGTGTAAAGAAAAAGTATGCTGATAGTGATCGCAGTTTTGTGATGAAGAAAATACATAGCTTTCGTTGCGCCTTTCGAAGAGAACTTAAGAAAGTGGTTAACTCTTTAAAAAGTGGTGCTGCTACCGATGAGGTGTATGTTCCAAATTTATGGTACTACAATATATTGAGTTTTATTGCCGACTCTGAAATGCCCAGAGAGTCGAAATCAAACGTAGGAGATGACCATTTGGAGGATGCATCGGAAAAGGAGGTAAGAAAAGTAAATTATTATTTTATATCTCTATGTCTATTTTCCATTGCCTAAGCATACAAAATTTATAATAAGCTACAATTTATTGAAATATTTTATATTGAAACGCCACTCTCCCTTCTTTATTGAAATACTCTTTATACAAGTTTCTTGATAGTTTGCCTGCAAATGTATTTCCTTGAGGTGTACGTTGTAAAGGTGTTAAGAAAGGTCCATATTCACGCCATAACCCAGCAATGACTTGTTTTGAATTAGGATCTTCCTGGTCAATATCGCATAAGTATGCTTCAGAGTGTCGTCTCAAATAATTATGCAGAACACATGCGGCCAACTGGTCAACGTTAATCTATCTGTGTGAAAAATACGAAAACGAGCAGCTAGTAGTCCAATTTTCAACTACGCGGCGTGCACGGCTCAGCCTGTAGTTAAATATTCTCTCTTCATTTGTTAGTCCCCTTTGAGGGAAAGGTTTTATTATGTTTTCCAGCAATGCAAAAGCTTCATCTGCCACAAAGTGTAAGGCAAAAGAATATGAAGTTCCTTTAGGTACGACAGGCGAAGGCAACTTTAATGAACCTGACATAAGTAGCTCAAAAATTTAGTTTCATTTAAGATGCCCCCGTCTGACACTTTACCATTGGTTCCAGTATGAACCATTATAAATTCATAGTTTGCATTCACGATAGCCATTAAAACAATACTAAACTTTCCTTTATAATTATAGAAGTACGATCCGCTATTAGGAGGTTTAACAAATATTAACATGCTTGCCATCTATAGCTCCACAACAAGTATCAAAATGTCATTTTTTTCTGAACTCTTCAGATATTACTTTCCATTGTTCTTCTGTTTTAGGAAACTAAAAAAAATCTATATATTTATGTATTCTTTACAGGAATCCGAAGGTGAGGATGAACAACCTATACAAAACTGGGAAATAATTATTACATCAAAGGAATCATCTGACGTAGAATCGTCTAGGCCATGTTCATCACAATCATCTGTATCTACAAAGCGTCTTAGATATCCAGAAACACCAAAATATGGACGTGCAAAAAAAAGATGTAAAAGAAAGATAAGCTTCTTGACCTTTCAAGCGCAACAATGAAGAAATATTGTTCTGCTGAAGTCACGCAAACATCTCAAGCAAGCCTTAATAATTTAAGCGATGCTGACGTAGCAGGTTTAAAATATGATCGAGATTTGGCATCATTAGACACAATGCAACGAAGTTTCGTTGAGAAATTAGTTGCAGACGCGATTTTAGTGCAAAATTGGGGAAATTAACGGAACATTCCACTCTTCAACATACAAGTAGTTCCTTTCATGCCTCAAGCTATAATACCAACTACCCACAACAAAGTAGTTACAGACCATTTACACCAATGCATTCTGGGCTTATCGCAAGCAATTCAAATGACAATGTACAATCTCAAGCAGATGACGTAAACATGGACCAGTTTCTGAGATTCAATAACAACCACCCTTAATAAATGTTTATTCTATACATTGTTACTTTGTTAACACAAAAATATTAGTGCAATTAAAAAACACATAATTAAAGCTTACCTGCATATATTAATTTACCAGCCCTTTATAAATTGCCTGGCATGTTTCAGGGATTATCTTTCCAAGTAATTGAGGAGAAATTGCCCTAGAAAACTATTTCCTGTAGCCAAATACCTTAATGTTACAATTAGCCTTTCTTCGGCACTAATTGCATCTCTCATAAGAGTATTTTTCTTCTCAATTTTGATTTTATTATACTCAATAAATTATGAAATAACGTGTCATTCATTCGTAAATAGTTTTTGAAATCATTTGGTTCGTGGACCTTAATTCTTGCAGTAAATTTACCACAGTATATTTCTTTCTTTCACAAAACCACTGCTTTACCCATATCCTTTTTGTCGTTTTTTTCTTTGAAACATCTGACAACGCAACTGCTACTGCTATAAGCACGGGTGGTGGAGGCAACATTTCTGTTTCACATGTAAAATTGAACTGATGTTTCATGAGATTTGTCTCAACGTGTAGGAACATTAAAAACATGGATACAAACCTCGATACATGTATCGATGTATGTATCGATACCGATCTCAATGTGAATGGGGGCCTTTAAGGCGGAATCTATTAACCTATATACATAACTCCAAGAAATTCTAATGATGTTGTATGTCAATCTCATTTAATAAATATACCAGAATGCTGTCTGTTTCGAGAAACGGATATTTAAAAGAATTTTACCACCATTTATAAAATCGATATTAAAATAAATCAAACTTGGTAAAAGTTTGATTTAGATAGTCAAAATTTTTAGGGAATCATATTTAGAGTGTAAATGAATGAGTGCGAAAAAATTCAATGTAAGTAACACTAATAATATTTATTATAAAAAATTTAAAGTAAATGTACAATTTGTTAATATTGCATTTTGAAATTTAGGCCATGTTGAGGCTAATGACGAATCAATGCAGAACACTTATAAATTGCAAAATTTGACTTAGTTTTGCCGATGATTATGGGTTCTAACAAATTGACTTTTCTCAAATTGTTTTCACTATAAACAATACCGTTGCTAACTATTCAACGTAGCATACTACGCAATTAAATGTAGAGTATAACACCTTTGTTTCGACTTTAAGGCTTTGGGCAGCGTTTGAAGAAAAGACATTATATTCTATTCGGAGAAAAACATACTTTTTGTGGCTTGCTTGTTTTAATTAGCAGCCTCACTACGTTGGGCTGCTAAACATCACAAGCTCGCCACAAAAAGTGAATCTTTTCTCCTTATAAAATAATGTAACTACTATTATGGTCAACCGGGAGACTTTGTGCTGTTCATGATACAGTTTTTAAGTAATACTTAATGTCAGAGATAAGGTAGGGAGGAGAAAGAGGACTCTCTAGATTTATTAAAGGACTAAGTTTCAGTTGCCATCTATCGGACATTGTAATTACTATACAAATTTACCTGCTAAATTAATTTTTTTAAAAATTTATTAAATTATTATTAATTATAGTAATATTTATAGACAATTTACTCGTAAAGCTTGTTTTGGATAAAACAGAGCAACGTACCCAAAGCTTCACAAATTATAGAAATAAAATTTTTAGAGGTATGAGAAAATTAGCACCTTAAAAATGTAGAAAATTTATTTTTAAAATCACAAGATTGTTTAGACTGCATCCATATAAAAAAACTTTCTCAAAAACTCTGAATCTTTAGTACGAACATCAGCAAACGATTTTACATATTGGATGGTTTTGTAAAAATATTTTGTCGGTGCAAGCCAGTAATTTTTCATTTTGTATTCTTCCGATCCAAATTTGACGAAAATTTTCATTAGTCGGTATGGCTATACTTTTGTTTGTTTGTTTTTACGTACAAATATGCATACTCTGCCTTCGTCAAGTTCTATTATCAGAATTTGGTACACAACACAGTCGTAATGTAGGTATTTTCACAAAAAGTATAAGTAGCAACAGCTTTTTTAACTTCTAATGTAGCAGAAAACAGGCAGAGGAAATAGATTACCTCAGAGACAATGTTAGCTTTAAGCTGTCTGTTCAAGCTGTCAAGTCAATGTCAATTCCACATATCGTCAACTGATAGATAATAGTGTGAACTATTATTTTTTTTGTACCCATACTAATACCAAATGTTTTTAAACATAGCGGTCCATCTATCGGATTTTCACATACCTATTAATTTAGACCAACAAAGGCAATACGAGTGCACACCCTATGAATGAAGTGCCCCTTTATGGGATAGTCTTTTTTGTTATTTTATAGACTGCTGTCAATGTCAAACGTGAATGTCAGAATAAATTGTGGATTTTAAGAGTAAATACTGTCAATTTATAAACACAAGCAAAGACGATGAGATATACGTCGGTATGACAAATCCTTTCTGCAGTTCATATTTGTTTGAGTAAAATCATCCAATTGACAATAAAATCTGCATATATTACTCGAAAAGGGTGGCAGTAATAAAAAAACTTTTGCTACAAAAGTTTCTTATTTTTTAAAGATATTTTCAACGATACATCTGGTATATGGTGCCATTTAAATTTCGTAAGTTCATAGCCATATATTCGGAATCTCGAGCACCTTTCGATTCTTTACAACGGGTTTCGTGATAAATATTTTTGATGCAACTCTCTACACTTAATCGTTTTTGTAAAAAATGGCTGATGCGGGTGTCACATTCACCCTGTATAAACATCAAACTCTGTTTTATTGTCTTTTTATACAACGGCACCTTGATGTGTACCTAAATATTGTGAATTTATACAGTCTTCGGCGTATAAACAATTATTATTAATCTTTATCACAAATTATTTCTTGACAGATGTGTCAAATTGGCCAAATTTGCTACATGATTTTGTATTTGGCTTTAAAATCCTGAATTTTGTTTTGAAGTGAGTAAAAATTCGAGAGCAGAAATCTGTAAAAAACTTCTGGTAATTTCATTGCTTGATTGTCTGCAATACAACAAATGCGATGTATGTATAAAATAGACAAGAAAACAGCGTTTGACGTGTTATACAAAAAAACATTGATGATTTACAAGCAATAGAAGTTAGTAGTAAATATATACACTTTATTTGTTTAATATACTAAAACAAAAATATTGAAATTATGAATTTGGTATGAGACTCCTTCTAGGTGGAGGTCCAGGCACCAAAACAACCCAAATTGCTGAGAGACTGCGGACGTTTCGCCCTCCGCAAGTGTGAAGCTTCCACCTAAAGGATCTCAACCATATTCAAAATCATAAGTTAAAAAAAATTGGAAAAAACTCACCTTTACTCAAAAATATTGCTTCTTGAATCAATTATTACGATGGTATCTGACAACAGAATCAAATTGTTCAGTTTCTGAATTGACTCCTACTGATCATGCTTTTAAGCAACATTGATAATATAATAATAAGTTTTTCTATGTTGCTCGTATTTTTTATAATATAACAAAGAAAATACCTAAATGTTTCTATTATTGCTGTGGGTGTTTGTATCAATTAAAAAGTTGGTATAATAGTCACACTCCAAAGATGCCAGTAGAAGATCCGGCTCTATACGCACGGACATTAGAGGAAAACACTTAGATTTACATAATTTAACAATAGGGACAATTAATGAGGATCTAATTAGACCTTAATTTTTGTGTAAACAATTTTTCAAAAATGATTTTTGGGTGTGGATGTTGCAGCTTGATCAACAAGCTACACATGTTTCTCCAAAAAAATATTGTATATTTTTTGTTTCGCTGTTTTAAATATTTTACTTGATAATAGGCTACTTAAATAGCATCTTATTAATACAATCGGTTTTCCAATGTTTCCTTCTTGGTTTTAAGACGTTGATCTGACCACGCCCATTCAGACCAGAGGAATTTACCTAGAATAAGTCGGAGTGAGATAAGAGCGTTGGAATGTGTCTATATTTCCTTCAATTGTCAAAGATTTAACCTCAACAGCTCAGAGGTCAAAGGTCAGGTCAAATAGCCTAAGTTCACCGCCTTGACCTCCTAACAAAATGAGCCATCAACCATCAAAATCGGTTGAGTAGTTTTGGAGGAGAAGGCGGACAAACAAACAAAACAGACAAACAGAAAAACAAAACTCGATTTTATGTGTATGATGTACGATACTCTACTGAACATTTTTCACACGATTTGAAGTTTGAACCGGCGCATCTCTGATTGATTTTGAAAACTACTGTTTTCCTACCACTGTCACCCAAAATAGACATTTGCGCTTTCCATTTTTATTAATATGTGTGGGTGTTGCGAGCATTAGGTACATTGTCGATTGAGAAAATGTTGCACTTCTTGGATCGATCTCAAACGACAACTTACCACTTGGCTGTGGTCTAAAAGCCCAATTTACTAATGACTTATTTACTTGACTTATCCAAAGTAGAGGTAAAAGATCACACTTTTTTTTAAAATAACGTATCGAGAAGTGAGCCACCGTGAATTGAACTGAAACAATCTGACATTCGAATACAAAGAAACTCACTGTTGTCAATTAATCGAAAGAAAATGTCGTTAGCCATCATGTTTACACTATTCAATTTGTTTATCATCTAGGGTTTATTATTGTGACTGTCATTATTTACTTGTTTTCCACATCTTATAAAATAAGAATTACAGTTAGTACGTTATAATGAAACAAAAAAAGTTTTTCTCGAATGGCCGGCCGTCCGTGGGTATGTAAACAAGATATCAGGAAAACCGTGGGTCAGATGCAGATCTGATTAGATTTTGGGCACAATCTATCAGTCGTTAACGAATTATAGATTTTTCGAAGTATTGAAATACTAACAAAAATATTAATTTTACACATTTTTTCTTCAAATAAAAGTTGTTTATAATTTCATTATACGCAACTTTTGTTTAAACTATTTTTTGATTTGATAAGTAATTACTGAGATATGACTATCACGTGACATTAATTGTTTTAACAATATCACCACTAATATTAAATTAAACAAAAAAAGTTATGAAAGAAAAGTTGTTGATAATATTATTGTCTGTAACTTTTGTTTGAACTATTTTTAAAAATCGCAAATTTCATTTTCTCTTTCATTTTCAACTCGTCTTAAAAGCAACATGTGCGCGTTCGTATTAATGGCTTTCCAGTTTGATACATTCAACAATTGTTGGCCGTCACTTTTTTCTTCTTTTTTAACGTTTTATATCAAAATTATTAAGTTGCGACGTTGTTAGTACCTGCTTGTTTTTTTTTTTTATTAGCAACCGGATATTATTTTATTTGTAATCTTAATTCACGAAACGAGAGATCGATGAAAACCAATTAGGGTGGGCTGTGAAGGCGAAGTATTTTGATCTGGAACTTTAGCCACATCCAAGAATGACATTTCGGATGCAATTATTTAAAACTGAACGCTTTTGTCACTTTCAAAAATTTTTTATTTGGTGAAAATATTTAAAGTTTCGGAAAATGGTATTTAGTATTTACTACTTAAGTTTCAAGTTTAAACTTTGTTTGCAAAAAAATGTCAAATGATAAACATTTTACACTTCTGTGAATGTGGCTAAAGCTACAACAATTCACTCCCACAGCCTACTAATTGTTTTTTTATTGATCTCTGTATGATTTGTATTAAAAGATTAAAACAATTTACAAGAAGACGTAAGTTATAACAACAATACCAATTTAAAATTTTAAAATTAAGTGCAACAGAGTCTATAAACAATCACCAGAAAATTGAAAGAAATTAACGAGCTCTAGCTCCCTTAGGAAGCATTTTCGGACTAGGTGAATTGGGTTAAATTGTCTTAAAATTATCTGAGGAATCTCCGGTCTTAGTTTGTCAGGAGAGGTTCTGGACACCCTGTATTTATATCAGGTTGTAATGCAGAATTCCAATCTTTTTTTTGCTGCAATATTAAATCAATTAAAAATTTCATGAACTGCCCACCTAAAGGTCGATTGTTCGCAGAAGAAATTCTTACTTTTAAGCTCCAAAATATCTCAATTGCCGGCCATCATAAAGTTTAGGAATTAAAGAGAATTAATTTTTTTTAATCGTTTAATTTCTGTCCTTCCAGGGAGGGCCTAGTTAAAATCATGTTGGAACCAAGATAATAAAAGTCGCCCAACAGCATCAGAAATAGTAGAATTTCTAGCGAACAACCCACGTTTGCTGGCACCATGCTTGGATGTACCAATTTCGTCCGTCCAAATGGAAGATACGGGTCAACTCGAGATGCACCTTCCAGAACAGTTTCGCAAGTGCTCGATGTCTCTTGGCACTAAAACCTCTTTACCAAACGGCATTTCTTCCTCTTCATTCGATTCGAAATTGAACGTATTGAGACAAAACAGCATGCCCGATAACAACGTCTCGATCCCGATGGATAAATGCTGTCCGCGAGAACCTTTACTTGGCCCTCCGTCTAGATCCGAATCGTTCATAGGGTTAAGTAAGTACGTGACTTTACAAAACAACCGCGCAGATGATTACTGTCAACATTCGTCATCTCCTAATGGTCACGCGATGACAAAATTGTGAGTAAAATCCTGCTGCTGGCCGGACAACGCTAAGCAAACAGATTAACGCCGAACTTTAAGGGAAAAACCGTAAAGAAAACGTCAGCAAATGATTTTTAGATTTTTATCTTGTTGGTGTTTTCATACTTTGTCAATTGTTAAGAAAAATCCTTAAAAATAAAACGCGAGACGCGTATTATGCTTTTTCCTTTATGTAGCGTAACTAAAGCAAAACTGCAATTATTGTTTGCAATAATACAAGCTACAAAAACGAAGACTGGTAAATTTTTTTTTGTAAAAAATAGTTTTGCAATAATAAATCACAAGATGAAGACTGCAATTTTTTAAAGGCTTTAGAAATAATTTTGTTAGTATTACAATATTCTTTTCAGTGTTTGGCAATTTTACCAACCAAAGGTTTACTAGAAATTATTATTGTAGTGTAAGATTAGGCGGTAATTTAGGTCATTCCTATGCGAATATTTATATTTTTATAATAAGATAGCGAAGTTAATGTTGCTACCTGCACATATCAAACTGTTTGTTCGTGTCTGCCCAATAGATGTTAATTTTTTACAGGACTGATTCGCTTTTTTTGCATTTCAGAAAATGAAACAAGTACAACATTTTTCATACAATTGCTCATTACGAGAGTGTTCATTTTTTTCAAGCCGTTGGGCATAAGCACGCGTTTGGCTACCGGTTTTCGGCATCTAATTTTAATTCGAAATCAGTATTTATTTTTAACGCGCAAACTTATGGGTATTAACGATAGCTCCTCCGGCAAAATTATGTATATTTTGTAACGAGATAAATCCGAAAAACGGTGGCCAAATGAAGTAAAACAAATTATTACGAATCTTCTAGTCATTTATTGTTTAAAAATTTTGTAACTTGGTGATGTCTACCTTTTTTTAAGTAATTATCGCCGATTATTGTACGGTATTAATTAATTAAGATTAAGTTTTTTGTTTCCATTTTTTCGTTGATCGCTGTACCACCCAGTTTGTCTCGATTATTTTTTTATAGTTTGATGGTTTTTTGCGATTTTCAGAAACCATGACTTATATAAGTTCCTCATAGTAACGTTAATAATATTATTATTTATTA
The DNA here is from genome assembly GCA_030710515.1 of Abscondita cerata. NCBI lineage: Eukaryota > Metazoa > Arthropoda > Insecta > Coleoptera > Lampyridae > Abscondita > Abscondita cerata. The sequence continues at coordinate 194,693 of JALBCR010000145.1, forward strand.
CTACACATATAAATATGAGCATAGTTGTAAGTACACTACATCGAATGTAATACATGTGTGTCATAAATTAAGTACATTATATATACATACATAGTTTAGTTTCTTGTATATATTAATAATAATATACAAATTACAAATATTTTTACACTACAACCAATGCTAGATATTACTAATGTGTATATTGTCGTTTATTTATTTGTGCGAATGGTGTGTACGTGCGTGAGTGGAAATTTGTTATGCTTTTTATACATAACAAAGCAGTACCTGATTGTAACTTTGGTTACAACTTATTTTTATGATTCATACTCTATTTTGTCCAAACTTTTAAAACTAAAGTTGTATTTAGTTTCCTATATTCTAATATTAAGTTTACAATAATTCTGTAAATAAATTTAAGCTATCTATCGTAATCTTGTGTTTTATTTATAGTCCGGCTCCTTATTCAACATAAATGATTAAAAAAGTAAACGAAAATAATCTCGATTAGAAGGAAAATTAATGGTTTCAGTAATTTTGGATTTTCCGACGATTGCGCGCACGCGTCTTGCTATTAAGGGTGAATTTTTATTTAAGAATGTGGCGATTATGTGTCTAAATAAATAATTATTTCCAGTCCCGTTGGTGATAGGGGACAAAATCATTTTTTATTTTTAATATGGAACATTTATTTGCATACCGAAGACAGAAGAACAAAACGTAAGTACAATTTATTAAATTTTTTGCGTCCTTATTGTATGTACAGGTTATATTGATCGACGAGTTGGCATGTAATTTTCCAACTTTGTCTCATTTTACTCATTAAATTAAATATTATTATACTTAGAAACTGTACTAGATAAAAGGACAATTTATTTTTGAAGACCCATGTTGTATTGTACGGCCATTTTTCTTCAATTGATTAATATACCGGTTAATAAACTCCTGTAACACAAACCATAGATGAAGAAATGCAGAATATTGATTCTGTTACTTATACGTAATAAAATATGCATATATTAACGTTGACAACTTTAAAAGAAATTGTACATTTGGGAAAAACCATTTTGAAAACATCTCATTAATTATGACTGATGAAAGAATTTCACATCTGAGGGTAAAATTAAAAAATTATCTTTTTTTACATAATTTGTTGTTTCGCGCACTGAGATCTCATGGAATAACATAGCTCAAGCTCTGTTCCTTATGAAATGACAAAGCTAATTTACCTCCGAAATTTTGTTTGAATAAGTACAATAATTGCTGTCCTATTAGTCTAACGACCAGTATTGTCGGACATGACCGTGAGTATTTCAAAAAAATAAAATGATTTCAGAAAATTTCATTTAACAAACTTGAACATTTTCCACCCACCAAAACATATATGTTTTATTTTTAAGTAAATAAAATTATTATTATTAACAGTAAAACTATATAAAATAAAAAACTTAAGCCTTGTAATTTATATTACTGGCTTGGTAATGGACAGAGCTTTACAACTGGACGTTGCAAAGTTCCAGTAGGTGTCTTCAAGGTGACAACCCTTACCATACCATCGTCTCCAGGGTGAATCCCAACTCACTCAAGAGGCCGTTTTTGTTCGTATTTTATCAGAACCAGTGTGTTCACATTGATGTTACGGGACAATGTTGTCCATTTTCCTCTCTGTTGGAGGGTATGCAATTATTTAAAGCGATATTAGAAACATCTGGTTAAGGTAAACTAGTAAGTGGCTCCATATTGAGAAAATGTGCCGGAGTGAGCGGCGTAAAATCGTTGGGATCATCGCTAATAGCCGCTAATGGCCGAGAATTTAGAAAAGATTCGATTCTTACGAGAAGAGTATAAAGTTCTTCGTAAGTCATTATATTTCCCCCTGCAATACGATAAAGATGCGTCTTTACTAATCTGACACCGGCTTCTGCCAAATCGTTAAAATGAGGCCACCTTGGTGGACTAAAGTGCCAATGTATAGAGAGTTCTGAAGCCGCCGCCTTAGAAAACGGTAAAAGTTGAGCGTACCTTGATCACTATAAAGATCCGAAATCCTACTACGACGGGCTATGAAAAGGCAAAAACTAGCCAAAAAGGTTTCGGTAGATAAATCGGATGATAACTCTAGATGCATAGCCTTCGTTACGCAACACACGAAAATACAGACATACGCCTTTGTTGTTTTTGCACCTCGATACTTTCCTGCTTTGAGTGTAAAAGGACCGGCAGTGTCTACGGCTACCTTAGAAAATGCTTTTATTTCAGAAATTCTCAAAGCTAGAAAGTCGGCATTTTTTGGGGCATACGCTTTAGACCTCGATCGGAAGCATCTAATACACTTAGAACAACAACGATATATCGCGCGTCGAGGCGATAGTATCCAAAATTTTTGAATTAATAAATTATGTAGTGTTCTTAGGCCAGGGTGGCCATGTTCCTTATGTATCGCTTCAATGACGAGATCAGTGAATCTATGATTTTTCGGGAGAAAAATACGGTGTTTTAGATCGAAGTGCATGAGAAATTTACTAAGGCGACCACCCACTCTGAGAATACCCAGATTATCAATGAAGGGCGCGAGCTTTCGAAAAGGCTTTGCAAGCGTTGTATTTTTCTTACAAGCTGAAATAACAAAACTTTTAATACTTGTCTTGAAAAAATTATTAAAAAACGTTAGGGCCATCGAATGAGTTTTTTCTCGTTTACCAATCGAGAAAAATCGAAAGACGTACGCAAGAATATGCTGAATTTTTCGGAGGGAAGAAAATCGATACAGCATAGACGAAATTAGTGAAGGATTGTTTACAAAAGCATGGAGCACTACTTGGTTTTTTTCAGAAGACACTGCGAGAACAGTGTTTTGTATGAGAGGGGGCTGTTCTGGCCACTTTGGTATATCATTATGTATAAATTCAGGACCTTGCCACCATAGGTCGTGTTTAACGATCTCTGTAGGAGTAAGACCTCGAGACGCACAGTCAGCTGGGTTGAGCTCCGTAGCAACATATCTCCAAGATGAGGGATTTATAATCTTTTGTATGTGCGTCACCCTGTTCGCTACATTTTCCAGTTATGAGGAGAAGCCAAAAGCCAAGCTAGAACAACTTCAGAATCTGACCATGCGTAAACTGCGTCGAAAACTAAAGTATTAATATATTACTATCTGAATCAGGAAAGATGAGCCCTACTTCATCAAGCAAATGCGTATGATTTAATATTAAAAATTAAAGTCAAATCAGAAACTATAACCATTCTATCTTATAAACGTGATAGCAATTATCACAGTCTAACTATCAAAATTTACAAACTGTCACTTCTAAGTTAGAATTTTTTTTAATTTACTAAAAGCGATTTAAGAGATAAAATATGGAAACAAAACTATTTATTTATAATTATTGGAGTTTACTTTAAAATATTAACAAAAACGATTGCAGAAAAATTATCGCACCTATGGTAGTTTTCATCTGTAGATGTTAGGTACAATTTATTTATTTAAATAAATAAATAAAGAAAGGTAGTACAATAATTGACTTCAATGTAAATTTAAAAAATATATATTTACGAATATGTACAACTAATGACAAAACACAAGATAATCCAAAGTAAAAATGACAGGTTATGATCGTTGTAATTGTCGAACACAGGATCGGTAAAACACAGACTATTTATTAAAAATACAACTGAAGTCATAATTGTAAAGAAAAATAAAGAGGGGAATTATACTAAGTGACATAGAAAGAAGAACACCCAGTAATAATGAATTTATTTGAACAATTTTGGTATACTACTGTATACAAAATTAGATTAGTAAACGATCACAATTTGATAAAAATAAACTGTTAACTTCTTCAAAAAAACTTAATAATGTGTTGCTCCACCACGATGTCTTGTGCACTCATTAACACGTCTGGGCATACTTCTAATGAGGTGATCGATTTCTTCTTGAGGTATCTCATCCCATGCTATCTGTAACTGATGCTGCGCCGCTAGAGTTTGTGCAAGGTGAGGTAAATTGAGTAATCTTCTTCCCATAAGATCTTGGTGGCCAAGGCAACAAAGCAATTTGATTGGCCTCCAAAATGAGCCAAAGAAACCCTAGCAACATGAGGTCGTGCGTTGTCTTGTTGGAATGTGCTGTTGGGGATGGTCTTGAACATAAGGTACAATATGGGGTCCACGACCTCCTGTAGACGTAGCTCGCAGCGGTCATGTTAACTCTAATGAAGACCAAAGGTGACCTACTTCCAAGCAATAGCTCCCCCATACCATAACTTCAACAGTGTAGTGCACATGCCTATTTACAGAAAATTGGGGTTTTTGTCTTTCACAGAGAAGCGGTCCCGTAAAGCCAATAGTCTAAGACGGCGATCTTCGCGTTCTGTGGTTCTTCGACGACGTCTTGTACCTCTCGCTCTTCGTGTACGGCCCTCTTGGTTCCATGCCCGAACACATATTGCTACAGTGTTTAAACTCCGTTGCGTTCTAGCGGCTATATCTCTCATAGACAAACCAGCCTCACGCAATCCCACAATTCTACCTCTATCAAACTCGCTTAATTGCCAAAAATTATGGCGTCTTCGCACTGGAGGCATTGTGATTGGAATTAAGAAGCTCTTTGAAATGCAATTTAAATCGCTTAAATGACCATTGTACTTACAAATGCTTAATTCATTGTTTTAGGCTACTTAATCAAAAGTTTTTTTGAATGAGGTTAACAAAACAACTGCTAGGGCAATATGACTAAAAAACTGATTGTTTTTTATCTTAATATAAACAAATATATTCCCAAAAAAAATTTACAAAATATTCATTATTACTGGGTGTTTTTCTTTCTATGTCACTTAGTATATTTTTATCTCTTTCTCACGTTCTCAAAATCCATCTTTGTTTTGATTGAAAAACAGAACATACTCGATATTGAACGTGTGTATTTGATAGTTCATCTTTCGTGATTCAGATAATATATTAAAAAATGTGCCGCACATAACTCAAGTCGAGGTAAAGACACAGTTTTGAGCGGTGCAACTCGACTTTTTCCTGTAATTAAGGATGTTTCTGTTTGACCGTTAGAGGTCGTAGTTTTAAAATAAATAACGCAGCCATATCCGATTGTACTCGCATGGTAGAACCCATGAATTTCCAAACGACAAGGCGTGGAATAAACGATGAATTGGGCTAACTTGACTGTAGAAAGTTACGGTAATTCAAATTTGAAGATTTCCCAAATACTTGCAATTTTCTCCGGGAGACTATCATCCCAATCAATTTTTTCAAACCAAAGTTGTTGCAAAATGTGCTTTGTCATAAAAATCGTTGGCGACAAGAATCCCAGAGGATCAAAAATTCTGGCTATTTGGGATAATATATTGCGTTTTGTGCAGCTATTTTCCACTATCTTAGGATCCCATTGAGAAGACCGAGTACCTTTCAGAAATTGAGGCCGTCCGTGTCGAAATTTAGCGGCATTTGAACGTCTTGGCTAGAGACAGCGGATACAATGGAAGGGTGATTACTGGCCCACTTCCTAATTCAAATTCACAACGTTTTAGAAGAGCGATAAGTTCAAATTGAAGACAGAAGTGCTGTATTCTAGTGAGTCAGCACTCAACGTAGTCGTCCACATAAACCGACTCCTGAGATGCATTAGGATAGTTGTCCTGTTCAAGAATAGGCAATTCTCTTGAGAACACGGAGAGCTAAAAATTGAGCTGAAGAAACTCCGAAAGTGACTCTGTTAAGAATGTATTCTTTGATTTCTTGGGGCGGAGAAAAACGCCAAAGAAGTTTTTGGAATTTTCTGTGATCCGGCCTAATTAAAATCTGACAATACATTTGTTTAATATCACAAATGAACGCAATAGGAAATGTTCGAAATTTTAATAAGATGCTCGATAAATCTTGGTGAACTTTAGGACCTGAAAATAGTGTTTCATTTAAACCCTTTGATTCTTTGGAACTAGCATCATAAACGACCCTTATCTTAGTCGACTTACTGTCTGGTTTCAGAACACAATGATGTGGAAGATAAAAAGAAGGAATTGATCTATAGTCGTCCAATGGTACTTCCGAATTGTCTAAATATTCTTGCATAAAAGCTGAATAAGCTGCGTGCAAATTTGGATTTTTAGAAGACGACACTCCAAATAATTAAAACGTCTCAATGATTGGGAATATGAGTCCCCTAGGTCAGGCTCGGAGTTCTTAAAAAGGTAGAGGTACTACGAATCTTTCTGATTCCTCTCTGTAAAGTAAACTTTTAAATATTTTCTCGCATTTTATGTCATCAGCCGAAATACTATCGTTTGATTTTGGAGTCTGTTCAATTCTAACACATATGGCACTAATTCAGCACCTATAAGAATGTCAATGCGACCGGAAATGTGAAATTTGCTATCTGCTAAAGGTAAATTTTGAGTTTGAGACCAATTATGAGCACTGACTTCAAGTTTAGGTTAATTGGAACAAACTTTCAATAATATAATCGCTTCAAACGTAAACGTCAGATTTAACTTACCACAAGGTTTGATAAAACATTGGGTGACACCCCTTTTTGCCATAGATACCACTTCATTCAACCCTTCAATAGGTATAGTAAAAGTTTTTCGAATTAAGTTTAACCGTCTAACACATTGTTCTGAAATGAAGTTTGTCATGGTGCCGCTGTCTAACAAAATACGAGCTGGTTGAAAACTCCCATAGGCATCCTTTATTTCAACTTCGGCAGTTGAGAGCAAAACTGTAGTTTGATTCGAAAAAGTAGAACAAATATTGCACTGAATAACTTAATCACGTTGCTGAGGAGGTTGACCGCTATTTTGGTCGTTTGTTAAAGTATTTTGCTCATTACGTTGTGCAGTGTCACTATCAAGATGATTACCACCGGTAGAAGGCGTAGACGTACTACTTTTGGTTGAATTTAAATGAAGAAGCGTGTGATGAGGCGCGTGGCAAATTCTACAAGTTGTAGAAAAAGAACAATTGGGTACCGAGTGTTGGGAGCGCATACAATTATGCATTTTGTGCTTAGCTTTTGACGAAGTGCATTCTCATTACAAGTACTGACATGTTTATATGTGGGCAACCCGTGGTACTGTATTCCAAGTTCGAAATCGGTTCTTGTCTTGGAATGTAATTCTTGAAGTAGAATATTACACAATAAAAAATCCCACTGTTCAGTTTGGAGCCCCAAAACCTTTAACCCAGCAAGGTTTTCTGAAAACTATATGACAATGTGATAAAGAAAAAACTAAAAATAATGCTATGGCTTGTCTGATAAGCTGTAAATTACTAAATAACTAAAATACGTAGGTGGTTGTCTGATTAGACATTCCCAAAAATTAAATAAATTAAGATTATTATAAATGTTTGCCTGAAAAGACGTTCTGCAATATAAATTGACCAGCAAGTTGTCAGTAAACACACGCATTCTGTTTTTCATGCAAAATTTATTTTAAAAATTGCATTCTAAATAAAGTCATTTGTATAAATGCACGTAATTGATTGATAAACTACAATCGCCTCGTTGAGTCGAAGGACATGTAAAACTTTGATAAGCGATTGTTGCACTACAGGTACCTATTTTAAATATCTGTTTTGGTAGGTTTCAATACGTTGCCTGTTAAATAATTAAGCTGATAAAAGATCCGGTTCGCAATTGGGCCAAAATGTTCGGTAATAAATAATAATTGATAAGTGGACTGTAATATGAAAGTGACATGTGCGATCCTACCTTATCGTTCTGCTTGTAGAAGGAGACGAGATGTATTTTAATTCTTCTGACTAATCAGCCGTTTGAACAATTCACAATTTTTGATGCATTCACTTTCGAAGCTTATATGTTTTTGAGTTCCCTTCTTTTCGAAGAAAACGACCAGTATTGTCGCACATGACCGTGAAGGTTTTTAAAAAATAAAATGATTCCAGAAAATATCATTTAAAAAACTTAAACAATAATACAGTCTCTAAAATTGAAAATTATATATAGAAACTACTTAGCCACTAAAATATAAGTACTTATAGTGTTGTGGCTAGTGCCAACAAATATTAAAGGTTTTATGCAACAAATTATAGTTTGATGTTTAACGCGTTATACAGGGTCCGGCATCGAGCGATGCATTTAAGTATATGAAGAACTAATTCGATTCATTTTCTGAAAATAGTGCTGCTCCTGTTTTCGACATCACTGAACTCAGACAAAATATTTTCGTTCATACAGCACTTCAGTTGTACCGGAGTCAATAAAAACTAATCGTGGGATGAAGTTTCTTCTTGTATCACTGTGTTTGAATCTACAAATAAATTTATTGAAATAATTAATTTTAATCTTGGTAATTAATAATAACACAAAACACAGAATCTCATCCAATATTTACACATAACATATCGGTAACAAACGATTCGAAGGCCTGTACCAATAATTTCAATGAGCATTTCCGCTCAGTCGGTGAGAAAATTGCCAGTCTGATCCCTAACGTTTCAAATGAGCCTACTAAGTACCAGTCATGTTCTGATCAATCCTGTTTGTTAGAAAACTTTTGCAAATTTCGGAAGAGGATGTTCTCAAAGTTTGGGGGAGCTCAGAGGATGCTCGAGGCTCGGGTTGCGATGAAATTAATGTTCATTGCTTGATGTTAGCGAACGACTACATAACCAAACCTTTGTGTCATAAGTCTCGCTACAGACGCACGTTGTTGCATGACAAACATGCGTGTACATTCATAAATGACATGCAAAACGTGCGTGTGTAGGTAGAAATCATGCTACAATCATGAATGTACATGCATACTGCGTGTCATTCAATTTTACAAGTGCGCCTGAAAAACTTAAATGAACACGCAGCATCTCTCGTTGAGGTACAGTGGTATCCGTCAATCCGGCGCCGATGATATTTACGTACCCACGTTGTGGTACTACGATTTGTTTTATTTGTGAAAGATGGTGAAGCTGCAAGATCGTCCACTACGAATGTAGAAAGTGAGCAGGGGGATGATTTTGTTGTGCAATCTGAAGACGAAGATGAAGAAGACAAGGAATCGGGAGCCGAGGACGAGGTATGTGCTTTACTTAGAAAAAAAACAACAAATCATGATATGGATGTAATACAGTACAATTGTAAATTGAACAGGTGTACGTGTGGTTCCTTCAATTGCATTTTTGTTAAGAAAACACTGTGTTCAGCACTACTTAGGTGGGCATTAGTGTATCATGCGCTCCTGCCAAGGTAGGGCTCCATCATTATTAAAATAGTTTAAAAAGGATTCGCGAACTGCTTTTGCATCCCGGTTGTATGCTCTATTGTGACCGTGTTCCAATTGTAGCAAATCCGCGGGTGTTGCTCTAAGTCCCAAACGTATCGTTCCATCAGTCACATTCTCTTCATCTAACGCGTCGTTGGGAGTGTAGAAACTGATGCACTTAGTTCTTAAGAAGTTGTGGAGAACACAGCATGCCATCACCACTTTGTCTATAGCTTCTAAATGTATTCCTATTGCCGTATGGAATATGCGAAATCTCGCCGCCAATATTCCAAAACTATTTTCTATTTTACATCGGGCTCGAGATAGCCGGTAATTAAATATCTTACGGTCATGATTAAGCTCTTTCTGGTTGTAAGGTTTCAACACGTCGTGACGTAAAGCAAATGCTTCGTCTGCAATAAATGTATAGGGAAGTTCCCTTATACTCTGTTGTGGAGGCCGGGCGGTTGGTAGACCTAATCTGCCATTTGCTAACTTTCTATAAAAAGCGGTATGTGCAAGGACTCCGCCATCGGAAATGCGACCATTAATTCCAAAATCAACCATAATAAATTGATAATTTGCATTACATATGGCCATAAGCACTAAGCTATGATAACCTTTGTAATTATAATAATACGCTCCACTATTTGCGGGTGGGATTATTCTGACATGTTTTCCGTCCATTGCCCCTACGCAGTTTGGGAAGTTGCAGCGTTCTTCAAACTCGTCTGCGACCGCTTGCCATTCGGCGACAGTTGAAGGAAACTGAAAATAATGTTACTGTTCAAACTACTGTACCTACTTAGTGTATAAAGAACATCTATGTGTGAATAACATTTGTACTTCATGCAGTCGAACATATTTTGATCGTATGTTTATTACAGTTGGCAGACACCCGACGTAGTGAAAGTCAACAAAGTCAAAATCAGAATCATGATTCGCGATCAATTTCGTCTCCCAGCAGTAGCACCACACTGACCCGCAGCAGTACGCAAGTATCACTTGTAGAGAGGAATATTTCAACCCCGGAGTCGATCGGCAGGCCGCAACGCTGTAAAAACCTAGGCGAAAGAGAGACTTAGGCGATGGAGGAGACAAAGCCGAACAAATACTAAATATTGTCAGCAAAAAGCTGAACAATCCAGAAGACGAGTTCGACATCATAGGGAAAAATGTCGCCATAAAATTACGCCAACTACCTTCGCAGTCGCAGCTTTTTGCAGAAAAACTTATCAACGATGTCCTGTTTAAAGCTCGCCTAGGACAAATCAACGAATATACCACTATCATGTCACCTCCGTACACTCCACAACACCCGCCCACGTATCAAACGTCAATGTCTCCTAATCTGCAATCGTCCTTTAGTAACAACTTAGCGCCTTTGGTAGAGCCGAGTCATGCTGTGTGGAAGGATGGTTTGCAAACGTACCAAAATGACAACTACAACGATTACAGCCAATTGCCATAAGATTTTTTTCAGAAGAATTTTCAGAATTTATATTTCCTTTTGTTTTGATACCTATGTTTTTGAATTCTAAGAAAATAAATGTGCGTTCTTACCTTCATATATTGTTTATGTAACACGTGAAATATGGCTGCACATGTCTCAGGAATAATTTCACTCAACGATTGCGGAGAGATGATGGTAGAAAACTTGAGATCTTCGTAATTTCGGCCGGTCGCTAGATACCGAAGGGTGGCACTTAACCTTTCGTGCGGACTTATTGCCCTTCTCATAACGCTGTCTTCACGTCTTATTAAAGGCGTTACTAAATCTAGAAGTTGTACATATGTATTTTCGTCCATCCTAAGATAGTTGCGGAAGTCATCCGGTTCCAGCCGTAATTCCTCCAGCAAATTTACATGGGAATATTCCGAGCGTTTTAAGCCACTGCTTGCACCACAGACTACGACATTTATTCGTTTTTTTTTTTCTGCTTCACTACGAAAGCACACGCCACTGCCATCACTTCTAATTCACTTAAAGAAGCCATTATGCGTGTAGCAACTGCGGAAACTACTTGAAGACTGACGTACATCTACGTACGTCTGTGGGCTGAACTTGTTCACATGCATGCATGTCATTCATGAATGTACACGCATGTTTGTCATGCAACAACGTGCGTCTGTAGCGGGCTTTATAGTGAACCTCAGCTAGACACAGGTATTGTCCTTCACTCTCTTAAAAATCAATTATAATACCACTCTTTAAAGATGGCGACATGGCTCAGGTTACCAACTATGTCTGACATATCTAAAATTAGTGGGAAAATAGTTAAAAGAACAGTTACTTGTCTGAAAGGCCTCAACTGGTCAGGTATACTGGTGTAACTAGTACAGTTTTTACTGGCACGCGGTTTAGAATACCACAGGGAACAGTTTTAGGTCATGTATTGTTCTTAATATTTATTAACGACATTGTGAGGAAATACATTTATAATTGCAGACCATTTAATCTTGTTGTTTTCCTCCTCCTCGTGGTCAAAAACTATTGATCTAGTAAAACAGGGATTGAACTAAGAACCCTATAATAATGATGTATTATTCATTAGTGCAATAATCTTTTGCTATGGGTTGATTTCTTGCGGTGGCGTTTTTGTCAATACTTAATCCTAGAACAGGCTCAGCTACGGTTCTGTACTCTGAACTCGCTTTAATGAAGTTAGTTGATTTATATAAGTTATGTGTGTTTAGGAAAGTGCATATAAATATAGAGCATTTTAGTCGAATATAGCATGGTATGGGAACCAGGAATGAAACCCTGGGATAGATTTGTAGTTACTAGTCACGGGATAAGCACTGGACATACTTTTTGGTTGTGTGTGGTTTAAGTTAATAAAAATTTATCTTTTTAAAAACAAAATAATATCACATCTCAAAAGCACAAATACAGAAGTACACTAAATGATTTAATTCAATTTATATTATATCAAATTTACACTGAACTTGCTCTCCTCACGCTCTGGTACTATCTTATTGGGGGAACGTCAAACAAGTTTTTATTTAAATGGAAATAACTTCGGTATAAGTTAACAGAATTGAACAAACTAAGTCTCGTTTTATAAGACCTCTTCTTACTTAATAATATGCTGTATAAAGATAGTCCGAATAAATTTTGACGTGATAGCTAGAGGGCGCTATTTAACATTACAATTATTGCGCATGATCATGAGATTTTTAAATATCACCCTATGTATCTTTTTACGCAGTTAAATAGAGGACAAAATTGCTGAATAGTTGGTGCAAACCGCAACTTGCTATCTTTTTTGAAACCGAAGATATCAATAAAACAAATGTGTGACCGCTGACTATGTAACATCTATTACATATTTTACCTAGAAAATTAATTTAAATTAATTGAAACCATTTAATTAATGCCGCCCTAAACGTTCAAACAGTAGTTCATCGTTTTCGATGCACTTAAGCATCTAAAACCTACAATGTATGCAAAAAAAGAGAATAAATGGTAAATAATAATCAGTTCTTAGCGAAGGCACCCGTCATAAAATTAGTAGACTGTGAAACAAAATTGGAAGCAATACGTCAAAATATTTTAACACGTCAAGTTTAATTTCTAGGGTTTTTTATTTCGTTGGTAGAACGCAGATTGACAGTTACCTGTCTTTTAACATTTTATTTATGCCTAGGTATACATTTACATTCTCGGTGGTAAATATTACAACCTACACATTTCTTTAACAGCAAAAAATAATTATTACAAGACAATCCATTAAATTCAAACGCTGTCGGTAATAAAATAAAATGTCAAACTTATTTACAGTAGTGCCATCTATATCGAAAATCGTGCACTGGTACGTGACACCTCACCTCGTCAGTTTAACATAACCTAAAAACTAGAGTAAATAGCTGATTAACCACTTAAGCAATGCTTAAGGTTGGTTACTTTTTGATCTAGAGCTCAAGATAACAATAATCTGAAGTAATTCTGAAAGCGAAGTGCCGATTGTAATATGGATTCTTGTCTCAAAATCGTACTTCGACTCAAGTACGCCTTAAGTCATGACTATATGGGTACGGGCATAAAATTTATCTTCTAATTGAGAACACAATTTCATAGTACAGGTGTTCGTGAATATTGACAAATCTTCTTGAAACTCAAAATGCAGGGAGATTCACGACTGACGACACGGAGTTTTACATTAAAAAAAATTAATTATACTGGCTGCTTCCAAATAAAATGGGATACCGAAGTTGTGCTTTAAATAATTAAAATAAACACCCTGTGTGCATTTTTGAATTCTAATCGAAAATTAAGTTTTATTTTTATAAGGGTTCCCTAAACCTAAATACGTCACGTCAAAGCGTTTCTTCCGAGCAAAAACAAAAACCTTTTGTCAAGGGTTAAAAGTTTCTAATATTTATTAGTTTTCAGCCTTTTTCACAAAAAAAAATGTTAAAATAATTGCTGAATTCGTGCATTTATTTGTGGTGACTGTCGACCCTTGCGTGTAATATTTTTACGTCGGAAAGAAGTCGCACACAATACTCTTAAAATGTAAGTTTTTAGAAAAAAATGAATATCTCACGATAAAAATAATTACCTACAACAAATTTACTCTTAGGCTTAAATAAATGACTATTTTCTGAGTCTATTTATTGATTGACAAATAAACATCTCATCGTTTCAGGGTCTTTTTAATTTACAGTTCAATTAGTAGAACATTCTCGATGTCATATTTGGCTTATTTTAAATAGAACAGTCTATATTTTATAATTCTATCGTATAGCTCAGTGGTGATTAAACGGTCGATCGCGGGTGCTTTTTGAGTCGATCTCCATCGTCCTGTATTTTTTATAGTAATAACGCGCGGTTATCGACAAAGACAAACTGCGACGAGCGACGTCTTTAATTCTCTCCGATTTTTCTTCAGGTGGCGTGTTTGACGATACGCTTACAAACCATACCGAAACTGTCAGCCTAATACAGCGCCGATATGACCTATGACGATATGAAGACACTTAAGGAGATGATTATACAGTCCATTTCCTACAAAAAAGGTTATATAAATGGGTGTCCGATTTTTAACTGTTTTAGAGATATTTAGGTTTTACTGTTTTACAACATTGCTTCATATCTCTTAAAATTCTGACTTTTCCAATGAAGGTAAAAGAAATTGAATATGTCAAGTGAAAGTTCTAACATGTAGGACATTATCAGCATTGCTATAAAAATTGTGAATTCAATCCGTGCCCGTAGCTTGCAACGAAAGCTCTTCAAATAAAGAAAGAAGATAGTAAATCTGCAGAACACATTGATTGAGTTCGTCATATGGACGTCAGGTGGTTGAGTTGCGGAAAATTCCTAGAAAGGCTTGAAGAATTATTGCCCGAAATAATACCTTTTCTGGGCGAAAGAGGTGATGACACTCCGATGCTGAAAAACAGAAAATGACTGACTGATTTAGCATTTTTGACAGACATCACAATACATTTAAACACCATTAACTTGGAGCTTCAAGATGAAGGAAAAACTATTATTAAGATGATTAGCGCAATAAACGGATTCAAAAGTCATTGAAGCAAATATTCCTCAGTTGAGTTTTGATATTTATGAAAAAGAATTATCAAAGATTTTGGGTGAATTCAAAATACGTTTTTATAATCTCAGTAAATTGGTATTTTATAAGTTACCCTTTTTCGTGTAAAAATATTGAGTAATCTGGTACTGAAATAGTAAGTCAGTTTAACATAGATTCATCTTCTGTTAAAAATGAGGTAAGACGCATTATATCAGATATACAGGGTGGGGCAGAATGGACTCCCTGACTTTACGGGTGAATTCTACAAAAACAAACCAAGATAATTAAAACATTATTTAATTTCTGAAAACAACTGTCAATGCCATTTTATTTACATTAGGTTTTGAAAATTATATCATCCAGGTGACGACCTTGGCGAACGATGCACATATTTAGTCGTTCAAAGAAGTTTTCGTACACTCTGCTCAGCATATCTGGCGTTATTCCAGCGACGACATCTGTAATGGCATCCTTAAGAGGTTCTAAGGTCCTTGGTCGAACTTTGTATACCGCAGCTTTTAGAAATCCCCAAAGAAAAAATCACAGGGGCTCAGATCCGGGGAGCGAGGAGGCCATGGAATATCGCCTCGTATGGAGATCAGGCGACCGGGGAACTGTTCTTGGAGAATTGGGCGTGACCGACGGGCGGTATGAGCCGTGGCACCATCCTGTTGAAACCAAAAGGTTTCTGGTTCATATTCTCCACCATATCCTTCCAATTTGGGGAGTAAAAAGCCCTCTGCGTTGCCACAACACTATTCTTGTTTTTAAAGAACGCTTCTACGATAAAACCTCGATGCTCACCAGACCACGGCATGATTGCTACTGAAAATGGCGTCGTTTCCCCCACCTAATGCCACTACTCCCACTCCGCTACATCACCAGCGCGCTCATCAGTGATTGTTTGAAACTAGGGAGTCCATTCTGCCCCACCCTGTACATCTCAAAGCCACAGTATCTGTCTTTTATATACATACAAAGATAAATATTCGAATGAATCTAAGGCAAATCGCTCTTCAGTTGGCGGCAATGTTTGGGTCAACTTATTTATGAGAGTCTGCATTTTCTGAAATGAAGATAATTTAGTCAAAATATCGCAATCGACTAACTGACAAACATTCAACATCCAAAGACTAGAACTCGTTTGTTTTGTAATAACAAATAATCTTGCAATTTTGAATAAGTATGAGTTTTTGAATAAGTAGAGCAGACCTCCAGAACTAATTTCTATCGTTCGTACTAATTCTAAGTGAATTCAATACTTATACCTGCGTCACAATAGACATCACACATACTTGCAACCTCTCAGAGTCGATCGATCAGAGTCTAATTATATTGAGATGGTTACGCCATGCCACACGAAATGCAACACGGCGTCACAAAGTGTCAAACTAACTCAACGGCGAGGGCTGGTTCTAGGAAAATGTCTCTCATTTACCTTTACCATTGACTAAAAGGTCTTCATCACGGGTCAAATTCGCGCTTTTATTGTGCGTCACCCAGATCTATTCTAAATGTACACAAAGGTTTACGAAAAATCCGAAAAAACGTTAACACTTGAAAGGAAAAGCATGAATTACGTGTGGGTTTCTATTAAAATGCAAGTTAATCTACAACGCTTCGATTACACCATGGTCGTGTTTTTTTACATTAAACGCACCCTAAAAGATAAAACCGGTACTGCAAACATTTAACTTCCTTAACAAGAATTATACCTCAATACTATTTACAGATTCATAAAGTTCTATTCTTAAATGCGCACCAAACACATCAAACAATAATACTAAGAAGTAAATAATCAATTTACTTACAGTGGTGTTGTTTTCTTCTGATGAAGAAGTTTTCCTCGTTAATCATTGCATTAAGTAGTTGACAGGAACAGATTAATTACGCCGAATGAATCGAAAATGATGCCTTCAACGGTATGACATCTCTAAAATTGTGTCGCAGGTAAAAGGGAAATTAGATGTCCGCAAGTGTCGCGTTGCTTCAACCCCAGTCAAATGAAATATCACTTTAATTAGTTGGTTACTCGAAGAACTTTCACGCCCGTATTTAGTTATTAGCGATTGTTATAAATACAAATAACAATTATTCTCTGCTACAGTTTTGGTACTTGTTTTAGTTACATAGTACCTCGTCGTTTTAATCTTAGAGACCAATTTCTTACATATATACATACAAACTCGGTGGGGCTTATCCCTCTCTTAACTTCTACATAAACAATGAACCTTACAAAAAAAATAAATAGGTACAGTTCTCAGTATCTAACGTGGGTGTAATTTTATTAATGAGCCTAGACCAAATAAAATGTGAGTTTTACGTTTAAAAACAAAACGATTTTCACGCTTGTCAGAGGACAAACAAGAGGTTTATTGAGTAAGTGAAGCAAGGTGGTGTAATGCGACTCAAAGGTTTTAATTGAAGTTAATATGATGTCAATTACGGAGATAATGTTGATCTAACTGAACTGTAAATTATGAACACCTTCTAACAAAATGTGAACACCTTCTAACAAAATGTGTATTAGTCAATCAATAAATACACTAAGGGAATGGTAGGAAATCATGAGATATTCATTTCTTTATAAAAAGAACGAACATTACTTAATACACTGTATTTAGGTGTAAGGAAACCTTATAAAAGTCAAGCTAAATTTTTGAGTAGAATTCAAAAACGTAATTGTATACAGTGTGTTCCATTAAAACACAACTTTGGTATGTCACTTTGTGTTGGAGCACCCTGTATATTTAAAAAAATTTAACATTGGCAAGAAGCACTGCATTCATTGGAAGATGTGTGCGCAAGTTACAAGAGGAAAATGAAAACTCTAAAAAAAACGTAACACAAACCTAGCAAGATCTCAACAAAACAAGTGCCAAAGCGTACGTCACCAGAATACACAAATAAGGGGTTATCTAACTAAAATTTTAATAACCAAAAAAAAACGTAACGCAAAATAAATCAGAACTCTAACACCGCAAGTTTGTTTTGTTGCCACATATAACAGTACATTAAGAACCTACCTGGGTTTATAATAATCAAGTATAGAATAATTAATTTATAGAATTGCTTTAGCATCGGACACAAACATTGACAACTGGTGTAAATTTTCATGGCATCTCGATTACAGTGAAATTTTCATTGCAACTTGATTAATTTGGAGCGCTATTTAACATTATTCTTGGTACTATTTGAACTTGTATAGTAAATCGTCCAAAATACTTTATTTTTCGTCCTTATAATATAAAATACTATTTTTGTGGGGTGCTCTGAAATTAAAGTTTATGGTAAGAATTTTGCTTATACTAATAATGTCAATAATCTACAAGTATCGGTTCAGGAAGTGCTGTATAGCGCTGCGTAACGTTAATTGCCATCATTTTAAACCCCTGTCGATTATGTTTAGCCAACAATGGCCACCATTTTGAACTGTTTGATTAGAAACATACCGTGTGACATATATCATTGAAAGCAGAAAAAAGAGTAGAAGTTGTTTATAAGAAGCCAATATAGCAACCATTTAAACCGTTCTTGCGATAATTTTTTTAAACATAGATTACAGTTTGCGTTTATTAGTGAACTTTTGTACAAACATTTTTTGTCCTAATAAGTAAAATAATTGATATTTTCGAAAATTGGATTTTTGATCCATAGTAAAAGGTAAATAAATGAAAATAATTGATGCGATAGTGTACTTATTTAAAAAAAAATGCATCATAAAATTTATGATACCCGTGTGTCAAGTAAGGTTTTTATGCCCTTTACACAAGTGTTTCATACAATGTTTTATGTATGTCAGAACCAATTTTTGCAAGTAGAACAGAGGAGTGCTGTATATTTTTACTTGGTTGGCAGACATCTTTTACTAATAAAAGACCCTTTAAATTAAATTGTGCTTTTACACACGATTTTATTTTTCACGCACGATTTATTTAAAGTAACAATTATTTAGTAATTAATAAGCTGAATATAGATTAGGCGTAGAAAAAATATACAGCCTATCCGCGTAGTACGCTGACCTTTGGTATTGCCTTTAAAAAGTATTTTTTTCAAAATCAGTTTGACCATTCTTTTAGGACCCGCAGTGGCTGCAATTTAAAAATATTTTCAATTACTTTTACGAATCACCTGTCAAGTTTGTTATTTTAAATAGAAAAAAATATCTTTTATTCTGAATTTACGTGAAAAACTTACTCAAAAAGTGATACTTTTCGACATATTGATTTTTAAACATTTAATTGGGTCAACATCGACCTTCAGATATTTCCCGTTTTTTAGGTTATTATTTGAAATAACATATTTCAATTTTACGCACACTTAGGGCGGTAACTACCGTAATTGTCCATGGTTTAATTGTTGACATCGGTTATACAGGGTATGCGAAAAAAGGTCAAACTTTGTAATCGAAAATGATGAATAACTTAATAAAATGGAACACCCCGTATATTTTCCCAAATCGATGTAGAATTAAATTCCCTACAATTTTGCTTTACCCTATGTGCCTACCAAAAATCAACTGTTAGCCTGAAACTCGTTTTTATCTAAAATACCATCATCGCAAAATTAAGTAGGCGATAAAATGCGAACGTCAAAACCTTACTGTTGTCACGGTTGTGTTAGTAATTGTCCAATCCAACCCAATTTTATTGTAAAGGGTGTCTCAATAAGAGTGCACTTTTTAAATTTGGTGTATTTTTGTTTTCGTGCAAGTGGCAATTCTTATATTTGACAGATGTCAACTGTGATTGTTCCGATTATAAAAAGTGGATCGTCTCACAAAAGAACAACGCATTATCATTGTTACTTTTATGAAAATGAGGCCGAAAGAACGGAATTCGTTACATGAACATGATAACGGAGTTCTTGTGACCTCAACTAGACGGCATGGATCTAGACAGCATGTGGTTCCAGCAAGACGGCGCGGCGCCAGCTGCCACACCGCGCATGTAACAATCAATCTACTGCAGCAACGATTTCCAGACAAACTGATCTTACGAAATTCTGATGTCAACTGGTCGCCTAGATCATGCGACTTATCGCCGTGCGATTTTTTTCTTTGGGGTTTTATGAAATCTCAGGTTTATGCGAATAAACCAGGAACAATTTCTAAGCTCAAGGCCGAGATCTAACGCGTCGTCGGTAAGATACATCTTTGTGAAAGAGTCATAGCAAATTTCATGAAATGAGTAATGGCTCGTCATCAGAGCCGCGGTGGCCATTTGCCGGATATTTTATTCCATACTTAATCGTCTTCACAATGTAATCAAAATACCACAACTCGCTTACAAAATACGTGTTTTTATTTCCAAATGAAAAAGTGCACTTCTATTGAGACACCCTTTATCTTCGTATTGTTAGTAATAATGAGTGAATTTTCGACAACGGAATTAGTTAGTACGGTTTATTACACCGAAAACTCTAATGGTAATTCTTTATTGGCGGCAGATAATCCTAAACTGCACCGATATCCATGAGCTCACATTTTAAAAAGCTAAAGGAGAGATTCAAGAGTACACAAATACCAACTACGACAAAAATGCTAGGAAACAAGCTTGTACTGAAGATGATATGCAACTTGATACCGTTAGCGTTTTCAGCATTTGAAAACCGTACCATTGGAGTACGACAAATAGCAGATGACGTTGGAGTTTCAAAAACCCCCGTAAATAAGGTGTTACAAAAAAAAAACAAATTCCATCCTTATCGCGTACAACACCATATCAATATCTCACCAATACAGAATTTGAATGCTGACATTCCTCTTTCGGTTATTTAAAATAATCTGTTCAGCAATTTTGTTGAAAGTTTGATGATCTACCTATTTTTGATTTGGAGTTGTCAATAAAACTGTTTTGATGGAACGTGTATTTTTGATAAAAAAATATTGTTTCAGAAAATTCCGCGTACTTACTACAGGGACAGGCTGTATGTTCCTTTTGTAGATAGTTTCATACAACACTAAGTAAATAAATATTGGTTTTAGTTTTTTAGAAAGCTACATTAACATACGTTTCTTAGTTGTGTTAGATAAAAATAAAAGATCAAAATTTGAGAATTAATTCTTCGAAAGTAATCTCAAAATTCACAAGTTATAGATACAAAAGTTTTTTGGGTAAAAAACGATATGACGTGAAAAGTTTCTTCCTATACTCGATATCGCAAAATCTGTATCTGCATTGAGTTCTCGTCCTTTGTCACAGTGCAAATTCGTCCCCCAGACCTACCTATGCAAAATTAATAATAGATGGTTAAGGTCTTCGACCTTTCATTTTTCGAAAATGAAAGAAACTTTCGTAGAATATTTAAAGCACCGGAAAATTATACACACATATAGATGAGATGGTGGAAGTGTCAAGTCTGCAGTAGAAATTGACGGGTCGATAACTGTACTTACCCTCGGTGAAGTTTTACTTCAACCCCATATCCGTTTAGAATTTATCGAAACGGAAATTAAATCTGCTTAGTTTCGATTTTTTTGTTAGATCCGGCGAGATAATTACGCTTCGTGGGTGGACTACAACGTTTATTGAGGTTTTCAATAAGGCTTTACAGTGGTAGGTGGGTGTTCGTCAAAGGTTGCGTAAGAAGTAACGTGGGTTGCCGTATTTCTGTAATGAAATTATTTATTAGACGCAAAAATGTGTGTTTTATTGAAGTTGGCGAACAATTAAATGCGCATGACGTCATGTGTTAGTAGTGAATCAGCAGTAGTCGACGTCGCGGTGCCTTTTAATGTTGTGCGGCGCCAGCATGCACGTGAGTCAGTCACTTGTTAGCGTTTGTTGTGACAGTTCGTGAAAAAAAAACACTATTGGCTTAATGCGGCACGCGGTGTGCGATGTAATCAGATAGTGCAATTTTTTCCTCATTTTAAGTGTCCCCAAAATGGATGGAAACATTTTTTCTCCATTAAACGATACCCACAGTAATACAAACCAGCAAAGTAAGAAACAAAATTTATTTGTTTGACAAATGTTGCATTAGCAGGAGTCGGTATTGACATACATGTTTCAATTTTAATCGAGGCATCCTTGAAACAATAACGAATGTCGTAATCTATTGTTTTCTATATTTAAAATCTTTATGTACTTTTTGCGATAAGTTTTATTATTAGATTGATATAATGCATATGCATTACTACATCAACATGCGAGCTTCCTCTGAGGGTAATTGAAAAAAAAATGTTTAAGGAGTAAAATCCAAATTACCGATTTGCATGTTGTCTTGAACTTAATCGAGTATGGGTAGAATTTGTATAGCACTAATTGCGGTCACGCTTTTTATGAGCTTGTAAGAACTCAAGAATGTTGGTATCAGAGTTGTACATTAAAAAACCACCGCCGTCGATGGTGTTATCGGTTTGAACGTGCATCTGTTCCCATTATATCCGTGATTTAAGATAAGCAAATTATAAAGCCAAGTTGCGTGCTGTGACTTTATGGAGCCTGTTTTGAAATCGTATGTGGGTAGGTGTGTGCCATAAAATCACAGCCAACTTGGACGCGATTTCCTTGTCGCTAGTTTTTAGCGCTAACGTCACATTGAGCTCATATGAATATGTAAATAAATAACACATTAAGTGTTAAACAATGTACGCGGTCTGCCTTTATAATTAGTTGCGTTCTCCAAACCTGAGGATAGATGAAAATGAAATGAAACGCGATATTTATCGGTTAATTGGCACTTAACTGAACAAACTGTAAATTCTATTTTTATTGATATTCCAGTAATTACATGCGTTCGTAGAAAAATTTCATGGTTTACTATTTCGTCGTTGCAAACGAATAAAATACATAATGTGTTATTAGAAATCGTTATTTATTTGTCACTGGGGACATTTTCGCACAAGAATTATCGCAACTATGTTTTAAAGCACAGGCGGCAGTTTCTTGTTTCGTCGAAACTTGCTTGCTTGAATTGCTGGGCTAGATTAATTGTGTAACTTTGTTCAAAAAATGTAAATGGACACGACACACTTCACACAAAAGTTTTCCTAATATTGCACGAATTTTTAAACTAAAATTCATAATCCATATTTATACATCTATAGATATTGGAAGTAACGGTTAAAGTATTTATTGTTATTGTCTATCTCCCAAAAAACCAACACAATCGTAACTTCGTCGACAAATTTAACACACTTCCGATTCCTACCTATCTTTGCTACTCCTCTAGAACGCGCTTTTAAAATTATTGGACATATGTATTTCGGTGAAGTTGCGTTCACCCCCAATTAATTAAAATTTATTAAGCAAAACGGTGACAGGAAAACATTAAAAAAATTTCCCTCGCAATATTTTGTAATGAGGCGACTAGTATTCGAGCGCTTGTTGTGTAGATTTTTAACCAAACGCCATTTGCGAACTTTGCTTTATTTTAAACAAAATATTTGTTACCTTGGACTTCCAATTTTTACTCATCTGGCACCAGTTGTATGTTTTAGTATCCATAAAACAACAACACTATTCTTTTTTATTTATCTATAGGGTTGTTTTGTTCATGGTATTGAACAAAACACCGGTTGCGTACACAACACAATTGCATTCTTATATAATAAGAACAAGGACGAGCACATTATTGTGAACTACATATTCGGTCATAAGTTTTACACACCTTTATTATAATTTTGTTGGTTTTTTACTACCTCCATTCTGTGGCTGTTAAAAGTTTTACAACACTTACGTTATTAGCTATTCTTTTGGTCTCGGAAGTTTTGCGTTGAAAGGATGTCTATTAAAGATAATAACGACATGAATGTGATACCAACAAAACCGTTAAAACCTTTTAGCTAACGACCATCGGTTTTATTTTTCATTTTGTCCTTTCAAAATAGTCTCTTCTGGCACGGTCTATTTAAGTTTAAAGTTTATTTATGAGCGTAAATCTCGAAAGGTTAATGTTTATATCTCCATGGTCGATAACTTCATGTGCTAGATTTTGTAGTATTACGTCGTGTGTGAATGTTGCTTCTACGTTGCAATTAATTATAGTTACTTGTCGTTGGTACTAATCTAATATTTTATTATTATTAATTGCGTTTTGGGTCCGTGAAGGGTAACCCTTTTAAGAAGGTGCTTTCATTATTATTGTCCGAATTTACTTCTTTGTTATGAGTTTGTCGTTTATAACTTTATCAGTTTGCGTTTGAAGTAAATAGACTCGTTGAGTACTATTTTAGATAAAGCTTTTATATACGAATTATCCCAATACTGGTTGGTCTTGAATGAACACGTTCTCTCAAACAACTCCCAGAGTGAAGTTGTTCATAAACAACTTTTGAAATTACTTATGACAAAGTCTCCGTTATGATGATGAAAGGTAATCTTTCTATTATGCACTTAGAAAATTTAAAAATAATGTAGATAATGTGCCACTAAAGCTTTTATGAACTAAGTTTCAAGGGGGTTGGAAGTGATCTCACGATCGGAATGAAATTATTGAAATCTTCTATTTAATATATAAGTGTTTGTTCTTTTTAAAATCAATAAAATTATTACTTTTCGGGGTAAGTAAAGCAGTAATAATTTTGTAGTATCTTATACAAGTAAATAATACTTAGGTTTAATGTTAATTAAACAAAAAAGTTAACTTTAAATAAAGAAAAGTAACATTCTAATTATACTATAATAATTATTACTAGTTTCGATACAAAAAAAAATATTTAATTAATTTTCCTCTTGTTGTATACAGGGTGTCCAGAATCTCTCCTGACAAATCAAGACCGGAGATTCCTCAGATAATTGTAAGACAATGTAACCCAATTCACCTAGTCCGAAAATGCTTCCTAAGGGAGCTAGAGCTCTTTGAAGATGGCGCCTTGTAAATAGTTTTTTTTAAATACCTCTAGAACACTTCTACTTAGAAAAAATAAAAACTGGTATGCTTATTTAGCCTTCAGAGATGAATCGATTCCATCAATTGCGAATTTCTAGTACCGATCATAGGCGTCAGTTTTGGGTAGGTCAACGGTTATTTTAACGCATAACTTTTTTTGTCTTTAACTTTTAAGCATTTGTGACACTAGATTATTAAATTTTCAGGTATTCTAGTATTAAAAGGTACTCTTTACTTTAAGTCATTAGGATACAGTTTTCTAGGAAAATGGATTTGAAATTTTTTTGTTTTTTTGTCATTAAAGTTAAAATCAAACGAAAGGAACACCAACTGCAGCGTCTATTTAACCAACAGAAAAACACCAAAAACTGCACCAAAAAAAAAAAAAAAAAATGTCGCCTACTCTATGGCCATTTTCAAGCATATGCATGGCAACACTGGACCTATCTGTGCGATGATATTTGACATGAGCTACGTGCTCTTTAAAACGAGTTTTAATAGGTCTCTTGGTTTGCCCTATATATACTTGGTTACAGTCTTTACAATTAATTTTATATATTCCCGATTTATCACACATTTCTATTGGGTCTTTGGATTGCCTAAAAGATTTTGCAAGTTGTTATTACTAGAAGTCACTGTTTGATAATTAAATTTTGAAAATATTTTTGAAGACCTTTTGTGTATGTGGGATAATTTGGTAATTTGACATATTTCTTATCTATTTTGCTATTACTAGTTCCTAACGTTGTAATGTTTCTAATGTTTAACTTATGTTTATGTTTTCTAATTATGTTTGTGACAATTGATTCTTGAAAACCATTGTATGATGCAATCTGCTTAATATTTCGCAGTTCTTTATCAAAGTTTTGTTTTGACAATGGGAAATGTAATAATCGGTGAATCAAAAGTTGAAAGATGCAAGTTTATGTTGCATACTATGGTTGGAATCATTTGTTATAAACCTCATAGTGTTAGTGTCTTTACGATAAATATCTATATCTAGTTTGTTGCCATTTCTTGTCACTAAAGTGTCTAAGAAAGGTAACTTAAGGTTTGTTTCTGTTTCATAGGTAAACTTGATCGTCTCAAATTTTGAATTTAAAATTTCTACAAATTGCTGAGGGCTGTAAACTTTAGTGTCGATGACTGCAAAAACGTCATCTACATATCTACACCAAATTCTAGGAAAATATTCTAAATTATTTTTAAATCAGTTTCAAATTTACCCATGAACAGGTTAGCCATAAACGGAGATAAGCTGTTACCCATTGTTGTACCATAATTTTGTTGATAAATGTTATTGTTAATTTGAAAGTAGGTTTGACTCATACATAATCTTGCTAATTTAATAAAATTATCTACTTCTGAATTGTCTAAATGGTTTTGGTGTAACATATCTTTCAAATAATCTAAAGTGATATCTATCGGAACGCTTGGAAACAATGAACAGACATCGAATGAAACTAAAACTTCGTTCTCAGTCAGCTCAATGTTTTTAATTTTTTCAATAAAATCGTATGAATTTTGAACACTGAAATTTGATTGTTGATATTCAAAACTGTTGAATTTATTTGACAACCATTTAGATATCAGATAAGTAGGAGCATTAATACCTGAAACAATGGGACGCATTGCTTTTCCGGGTTTATGTATCTTAGGTAAACAATACATTCTAGGAAGAACCGGGTTAGATACCGTTAGTCTAAACCTAAGTTGTTTTGGTATAATATTTTCACATTCTAATAAGACTCTACGGGTATCAGCAATCATTTTGGGAAGAGGATTTTTAGATATTAATGAATAGGGGCCTTCATTAAGCATCACCTGAACTGACTCAAAATAATCCTCTTTGTCCAAAATAACTACTTTATTGCCTTTATCTGCTTTGAGATAACAACAATTTTTCTCTTTAAGATTTTTAACAATGTTTATTTCTCTCGCGTTAAATTTAAATTTTGGTAACTGCTGAATATTATCTGAAATTTGAATTTTACAGGCATTTCTAATGAATTTTTAGAATTATCGTCTAAAAGTTTGATCGAACTTTCAATTCCTACAATAATCTTATCTATGGGCGCTTTGTTAAATTTGAGGTTATATTTCAAGCCTTTATTCAACAAAGTTAATTCGTCATTGTTAAAAATCTCCGAGGATTTGTTTACCACTATGTTAGATTTTTGGGGATCAAGTCTGTGCACCTCTTTTTCTTTTTTAGATAATTCTGTGAACTTTTTGTTGTGGGTCATCTTTTTTTGCCAAAATTTGTGTTGAATAATTTCATTAATATGGTGCAAAAACTTAATCCATTGAACATACTCGTCTTCATTTAATCCTGAAGTCAGTTTTAAATGTAACTCATATGCTTCTAACTCTAATTTACCTAATTTACCATAATGACATTTAATTTCCAAATCTAACCATTTACGCTTAGCAAATTCAAGCGCCTTTTTACATGAGTTTGAATTAAGATTTGCATAAACTTTAATAAATTTTGGAAAAACACCTGCTTTGCGGCAAGATTTAAGAAATTCAATGTCACATTTAACAAAAGAAATCTTACTTTTAATCTTGAAGAACCTGTTCCGTAGTGTAGACCTGGAAGCCATCTTGATCTGTCAAATTGTTGTCAGTTCGCGAAGTTTATCTTTTAATTTTTTACTTTACCAGGCGCCATCTTCAAAGATCTCTAGCTCTCTTAGGAAGCATTTTCGGCCTAGGTGAGTTGTGTTAAATTGTCTTAAAATTATCTGAGGAATCTCTGGTCTTCGTTTGTCAGGAGAGTTTCTGGACACAATGTATACGGTGTGTCAAAAATTGGTTATGGCAGTATTGCTATATGGGAAACTACAAGAGATAGGATGGGAGTTAAATAGAAAAGTTTTAGACAATAATAAGTGCACTAATAATATATTATCCAATGAGCATCTAATGCTTATATGAGCAACGCTATTAAGAAAGGAGCCGAAGGCGAATTTCCTAATACACGTTGCGAATGGCTAAAGTATTTTGTATTTCAAATACCTACTTTTCTATGAATATGTTGACCGTGTCGACCTGAAAATTATTATTATATGCTAAACACCTTTTTTGTACTTTTCCCATAAAATTTTGTTATTTAATGTTGAAGTACACATTTCAATAGCATCACATGGCTGTGTTGTGTTATACTACGTTGCCACACAACATACATTCAAAATTGGTAAATTTTGTTTGTAAAGTTTTGGCACCCTTTTCATATTGTGATACCACCTAATGTGTTCCACCTGTTTAACATGATCATTTTCATGACTGAATCATCGATCATTAGATATCTAATATGGTTTGAATATTTTTTGTTTGGCTTCCCAAAATGTCCATTATTTTTGTGCCCTTTTTATAATAATAATAATAATAATAATAATAATAATATTTATTCGTGTTAATAACAGAGATGTTGTACACACGTCAAAAATCTTCATTACATAATCACATACTTACATTGAATACAAACATTTGTTTACAATAAATTAGTATCTTTATATATACTAAGTGACATAGAAAGAAGAACACCCAGTAATAATGAATATTTTGTAAATGTTTTTTGGGAATATATTTGTTTATATGAAGATAAAAAACGATCAGTTTTTCAGCCATATTGCCCTAGCGGTTGTTTCGTTAACCTCATTCAAAAACACTTACGACTAAGTAACCCTAAAACAATGAATTAAGCATTTGTAAGTACAGTTGTCATTTAAGCGATTTAAATTTCATTTCAAAGAGCTTTAATTCAATCACAATGCCTCCAGTGCGAAGACGCCATAATTTTCGCCAATTAAGCGAGTTTGATAGGGGTAGAATTGTGGGATTGCGTGAGGCTGGTTTGTCTATGAGAGATATAGCCGCTAGAACGCAACGGAGTTTAAACACTGTGGCAGTCTGTGTTCGGGCATAGAACCAAGAGGGCCGTACACAAAGAGCGAGAGGAACAGGACGTCGTCGAAGAACCACAGAACGCGAAGATCGCCGTCTTAGACTATTGGCTTTACGGGACCGGTTCTCTTCTACACGGGCGATAGCGGACCAGTGGTTTGAATAACATGGAAGACCGATTGGGATGCGAACCGTTTATAGACGGATAAGAACCTTTAGGTTCTTTTCATACCGTCTCCTTTTTGTGCTACCACTGACTCCAGAGCATCGACGTTATCGTCTAGCGTGGTGTAGAGAACGGGCAAATTGGGACCAAGAATGGAATTCAATTGTCTTTAGTGATTAATCCAGATTCTGTTTGGGTATGCATGACGGTCGTGCAAGGGTGAGAAGACGGCGCGGTGAAGGACAAGATCTCCAATTTTCTGTGAATAGGCATGTGCACCACACAGTTGGAGTTATGGTATGGAGAGCTATTGCTATTGGAAGTAGGTCACATTTGGTCTTCATTAGAGGTAACATGACCGCTGCGCGCTACATCCAGGAGGTCGTAGAGCCCCATATTGTACCTTATGTTCAGACCATCCCCAACAGCACATTCCAACAAGACAACGGACGACCTCATGTTGCAAGGGTTTCTTTGGCTCATTTTGAGGCCAATCAAATTGCTTTGTTGCCTTGCCCACCAAGATCTCCCGACCTTTCGCCCATCGAGCACGTCTGGGATATTATGGGAAGAAGATTACTCAATTTACCTCACCCTGCACAAACTCTAGCGGCTTTGCAGCATCAGTTACAGATAGCATGGGATGAGATACCTCAAGAAGAAATCGATCACCTCATTAGAAGTATGCCCAGACGTGTTAATGAGTGCACAAGACATCGGGGTGGGGCAACACATTATTAAGTTTTTTTGAGAAGTTAACAGTTTCATTTTTATCAAATTGTGATCGTTTACTAATCTAATTCGTATACACTAGTATACCAAAAATTGTTCAAATAAATTCATTATTACTGGGTGTTCTTCTTTCTATGTCACATAGTATATATTAGTTGTTTATTCAGAAAAACTATAGTAACAATGTGTAATAAAAAATGTCTTTTAACTTTGGTTTAAAAGAGTTCATTTCTAATGATTTTAATTTCGTGGGTAAAGCTTTGTAAAACTTAATACTATAGTAGTTGGAGCTATTTTGTTGTTTTGCTAATCTTAGCCTAGTTTCATGTTGGTGCACATCCTATGAACACTTATAAGATTGTTCACGTTCCTTCATGTACACCAAACATTCAAAGATGTATAAACATGGCAGCGATAGAACTTGTAAGTCAATTAAATGAAGTTTGCAATCATCTCTATAGGCTGCCCCTTGTATAATACGAACCACTTTTCTCTGCATCGCGAACAATTTTGAAATGATAGATGAGTGACCCCATATTAAAATGCCATATCTTAAATGTGATTCGAAAAGTGCACAGTATGTTGTTTTTAAGACATGTTTAGATACTGTCTGTTTTAAGCAACGGATTAAAAATATTACTGGTTGTAGCTGGCTAATTAAGTAGTCACCATGTGCTCTAAAGTTGAAACATGTGTCCAAGTGAATTCCATGGAATTTAACATACGGTGTGTGCTGAGATCTATCGTACGTCTTCCGTAGGGAGAATACTTTATTTTCGGGTTTTTCTTCGTTTACTTTGAATTTCTTGCTTTTAAACCACGAATTTACACGAGATAGTAGATCTTGATTAGAGAGTTGGCACAAATAATAGTTTTTGTTGCAACTCAAAAATGCAGTACCTATAATCAGCATAGAGTAATAATTGGTTTTTATGCAATGTAGATGGAAGGTCATTTATGTAAATCAGAAACAGCAACGGTCCAAGAATCGATCCCTGGGGAACACCAATATTGTTTTGGATAGAATATGACGTAACTTTGTTTGAAATAACATAGTTGATGCGATTAGACAAATACGAAGATAATAGTCTGCAGCTGAGTGGTTGAATATTATTATACATATATAATTTACGTATGAGGATAGTTTGATTAACACAGTCGAATGCTTTGGTTAAATCAATGAAAGACGTAAATACGTGATTCTTCTTATGAAATGCTTTTAGAATTTCGTTTAAACAGCGGAGTAATTTTTGCTATTTTCAAACAGTTGGGAAAAATTCCTTTGCGTATACAGTCATTAAATAAGTAGGTTAAATGCCCTATAAGTAAATATTTAATAGATTTTATAATATTAGCAGACATGTCGTAGCAATCATTTGCGTTTCTAGGTTTTAAAGAATCCAAGGCAGCTCTAACACTAACTTGTGAAACCTCCATAAATAAAAATGTAGCATTGCTTTTGAAAGCTGATTGAAACATTAAAGTAACTGCATCGTTGTCTGTTTGCTCCATTTTGGATGTAATGTTCGATATTGTGTTCACAAAGTAGTTATTGATATGATTTGCATCAACTACAGGATATTTGTTGATTTTTACGCTTTTCGGGTTTGGGAATTTACAATTTGCCATATGACTTTATTCTTATGTTGTGAATTTGTTATTAAACTGTTATTCGCTTTAACGCGGGCTTTCGCTAATTCACTTTTGTACTGTGAGCGATAGTAATTTTTGTAGCGTATTAAATTGACATCTTGTGGCTGGTTGTTCGCCAGCAAAGTTAAAATATCTAATGTTGATTTCATTTGCTTTAGATGTTCTGTATACCATTTAACAGAAGGTGTAAGAGGATTTAAAGTCACGGTTGGAAAATTCAATTGTATTCCCTGTCTAATTTGGTCTATAAGCATTTCAAACTTGGTATGAATCGACAGTAAATTATCATAAACATATCCAAAGTTGTAGGAACTCATGGTATAAAAAAAATTTATCTTACCCCTTTTATAAAACGGTCTTACAATAATTTCGTTCGTGCAGTCAAGATCTTTAACTGGAATATTTAGCGACATCGAAATAGCTTTGTGATCACTAATAACGTTGTCAACAGGAGAAACGGTGTAGTAATCTTTGAGTATATTTGTAAACACATTATCACTGTTGTATATTTATCTCGTACAAATTTTAAAGGTTACTTCCAAGTACACAATCTACTTGTTTTACTATATTAGTCGACTCCACTGAACCTTGGTATGCAGGTACACAGAGCAGTTACAACATTTGTGGATTCATCTAACTACGAAGAACTACAAAGAGAAGTAACTCGTTATCAAAATACTTAATATATCACAAGGCAATCGATTAATGTTTGTGCGATGCCCTATACTTTGGCATAAATCCCTTGTCGCCTTTTCACTAAATTTAGTATGTGTTCTGTATCTTTCAATATTATGCCTTTTATTTCGTTCACCACAGGTTTATAAACACCTATATACAGGGTGATTGATAGTGCGTAAAGTTCAGTATCTTCTATGTCCTTCAAGTATCAAAGCAAACGTTACGAGAGATTATAGCTATCATTAAGCTTCATATTTTAAAATTAGTTATAATGTTATAACGCCGTGCCAGACCAAAGTTACATTTTTAAATAAAACACTCTATGTTTTAATTTAAATTTGAAAAACGTTATACAGGGTATTTAAAAAGTTAAAACCACTTTTCTATGAAAATCGTAACAAGTTCACCGCCGTGTATAATTTCAAAGGGCTACAAGAACAATGATCTGTTGCAGCCGTAGCTTTTTAATAATTGTCAAATTTATAAAAATGATTGAGTTTGTGAATGTTCGTTAAATTAATTACAGGGTGAGCTAAAACATCAATTCATTATTTTCTAATTTTTTTAAATGAATCAACCTGTATTTTATATCACTACCGAAAGGTACTATTGTTTTACTTATATTTCACTTATATTTTCATGTTTATATGCACTGTACTAATTATGTGTCTAAATGTTTGCCAATTATGAATTGGCCATGATTTATTTGTCAAAAATAACAGTTTACTATTATTGTCTGTGAATATAGTGGTCATTTAACAAATACAGGAATAAAAACAAGTATACTGCAAACAAATTTTACAACAAATTACAATTACGAACAAATAAAACCAATACTAATTTCCTAAACTACAATAAAAGTTAATTACAAAAGATGTTTAAAATGCATCTATGCATGCCTGAAAACAGTAATTGATAGAGTTACTAACATTACGAAACATTTGTACACTGATATTTTGAAATTCATATGTTATTATTTCCTTCATGTTATCTCTTGTTGTCGGAGGTGTTTTATAAACTTCATTCTTAATGTAACCCAAAAAAAATAAGTCCATTTTATTGAATTCTGGTGACCTGGGTGGCCATCGCACTGGTTCACCTCTTCCGATCCATTTTCCAAGTTACTGATTATCAAGTTCACCTTGAATTAAAATATTATGGTGTACAGGAGAACCGTCAAGTAAAAACCACATTTGCTGGCGGATACGAAGTGGAACCTCTTCCAGTAATACAGGTAAGTGATTTACTAAAACATCTAAATACATCTCAGCGTTTAAATGATCTTCAAAAAAATATGGCCCTACGACATAGTTACGAATAATACCTTCTCAAACATGTAATGACCATCTGGTTTGACTATGTGTCATTATGTGATATGGATTACTTGTGGAATAATAGTGAAAGTTGTGCCTGTTAATACAACCATTTTGATGAAATGTAGCTTCATCTCCAAACAATACATACCTAGTCAAAAAAGTATCTCTGTTGATTAACCTTTTGTAGGGCCCATTCACAAAATGCTAATCTCTTCTCAAAATCATTATCTGTTAATTCCTGATGCAATTGAATGTGATAAGGGTGCATTTTGATTTTACACAGAATTGTTTGCACACGATAGTAACTAAGTTGTTGTTCTTTAGAAATACTCCTTATACTAGTATGTGGGTTTTCTGTAACTGCCAACAACACATTCATTTCGTTTTCCTCTGTCACAGTTTAGTATTTGTTCGTTCATGCTTTTCATGGTTAACTGAACCAGTTAGGTTAAACCGATCCATCAATCTTTCTAAACTTGATTTTGTAGGTTGTCGCCTCTCAGAAAAACGTTCAAAATAAACTCTTGTTGAAAACAATGCATTTTTATTGCATTCTCCCAATATCCATATCATATCCACCATTTCATCACGAGTAAAATTCATTTCTGCCCATTTTAGATTTTTTAAAATTATAAACAAGTGTACCACATCAATCAATTAACAGACAATAACAGTAAACTGTCAATTTTGACGAATAAATCATGACCAACTCATAATTGGCAAACATTTAGACACATAATTAATAGTGTGCATATAAAAATGAAAATATCTCAAAAATTAATAATTTTGAGCATAGGGAATGCTTAACAAAAATATAAGTAAAACAATCGTACTTTTCGATAGTGATATAAAATACAGGTTGATCCATTTCAAAAAACTGAGAAAATAAGAATTGATGTTTTGACTCATCCTGTAATCAATTTAACGAATATTTACAAACTCAATCATTTTTATAAAATTTGACAATTATTAAAAAGCTACGGCCCCAACAGATCATTGTTTTTGTAGCCTTAGACATAAGGACGGTGAACTTGTTACTATTTTCATGGAAAAGTGGTTATATCTTTTTAAATACCCTGTATAACATATTACAAGTATATATTTTTGTAATGAGGAAGTAAAGCGGATTTCAAATTTAAAATAAAATATAGGGTGTTTCATTTCAAAAAATGTATTTTTGGTCTGGCACAGCGTCATGGAAGACCCTGTAACATTCTAACTAATTTTAAAATATGAAGCTAAATGATGGTTATAATCTCCAGTAACGTTTGCTTTGATACTTCGAAGGACATAAAAGATACTAAAGTTTATCGCACTAATTAATCACCCTGTATACAAAAATGAATATTTTTTTTTGTTTGTCCTCGAACTTTTCCTAAACCGTTAGTCCAATTGAACTGAAATTTTACACATATCTTCAGGTCGATCCAGAATAGGTCACGAACGTTTGATTTTCGCGTTTCCGTTTAACCGTTTTTCGTCGCACAGTGGGTATGCATGTTTCTGAGGAGGTCGAAATATATGGAGCGAAGGTAGGGAAAATATGTACATTTCCAACAAAAAAAAATTGCGATCGGACGCATACTTTCGGAGATATGATTTTTTACAATTACAATTACAATTCTTTCATTTGGCGTAGTAAGGCGCGCCGGGACAGCTAGTAAAATATAAATTTGAAACCAGAGTGTAATTTAACATCTATAATCAGGTTATGTTTCAATCATTTTAGATGTGAAACTCCCATATCACCATATAACTAAGATTCAAAATTTGTCTGTTTGTTTGCCCCTCTATAGACTCGGCCCATATAGCTGCTAGGTCAAAGTTGAGTATATGGTTGGACTTACAATGGACCATAGGGAGCGAATGGGGGGGGATCTGAGTGGCGGGGGTCTACCAGGGGGCTAGACATAAGTGACGAACAAAATTTTTAATATGCATGTGCTACATTTTTGGATTCATCTGTCTAAAACGAATTGAATGAGCATAATTTTATGGGTGTGGTTTACACCTGGCGGGCGTGGCAGGAGAGGGGTTTTCCAGGAGTCTCATTAGTAAATTTTTTTTTATAAGCCGTACTACACTTACGGCGTCTTTTCTTTAACTTCTTACTTGCCTTTTTAATATAAACTTTTAAAAATCAGTAACTTAATAAGTGATATTATTTCCATGTTTTCGATGTCAAAATGACAAAATAAAATAGGACTGACATCAACTGACATTTACTTTGCACAGAACCTTCATAAATGTGGATAAAACACTGCTAACTATATGTCAAAATTTAAAAATTACGCGTTGATCGGTAACACAGATTGTAAGTTACTCACCAGCAGTATACTGCAGCATTCCCAACGGCTGTAGGTGGAACTATTTATTATACAAAACTGTCCCATATAAAGCTTACATATCTAAAATTGCTTCAATACTAAAAGTCATGTTAGCTATTCTCTCCAGAGGGCTGAAACGGCGCAAAATTTAAAATTTTAAATGAGCACCAATTGTCAAAATTGCTAAATTTATGTTTGACTTTTAGCCACAGCACCAGTCGATAAGTGCAGTAGACAACGGTGTATTTCTATTGGTTCTGAATATGTATCCTACTCATGGAACAATTGATAATTAAGTAATGTCGCAATTCTACTGGTTCTAAATCTATATCGTAATAAAAATTTGAATCGTAATGAATTTCATTAGAGTACAGATTGTAAAACTCTAATAATCAATTACAATACAAGTGTAGAAAAAATGCTATTTTGAAATCAGGGCTATCTCAAATAGTTTTCAAAATATTTGAATATCTTCTATATTTGAGGAGATATAATAACATAAATTGCAGTTTGTCGTTGCTACTTTTTGCCCTCAATTGATTGGTGGGAATAGATTTTAACCGAAAATTCGTCTTATAGGGACCATTATCAATTTCTTTTTTTCTTATGGGTCATATTTTTTTATTATAAATCACTAAGCGTAAATAGAATGTTGCGATTCTCGTTATAAAAAACTACTACATTTATTCTTTATTTATCTCTAATTCATAAAATTCATAATTCATACATATGAATTTTCATGGTGATTATTTTTAGTAAAAAACAATTAATAAAATGTGTGGGAGCACTATTTCAAAAATAAAAGTCCCAAAATGGATTTCATTTTAACACTAAGTGAAAAGTGATTATGGATCCGGATGTTTCTTTTTGATTTATTTCTATAATTGATGTCAAATGAAATCAAATAATTATTGAATTGGCGAATTATGGACTCTTCTTCAAACTGTTTTTCAAATAGAAATTGACGTCACACCGGACATGAGAAAGTTTTACATACTTTTTATTTTACTTTACTTTACTCTTGAGATAATGTTCTATTACAATTCTTATAACTGCTCCTTAGCAAAGTTGTTATGAAAATATAAACTAATTTAAAATATTTACTACCGAGAAAAGGGTAAGTATACTTATTAGTAGAGAGTTATAAGAAATATAATTTCTGGATAGTGTTTGGTAGTGATTCATATGATTGATTCTTGGGAAATTGACTTTGATATGAAATTGTTGATGAACGTCAAAGGTCATATTTAAAATAGTAAAACTTTTACACTTTTAATACTGACAAATTTTTTTCTAGAAAGTATAATGTAAAAAACATAACCCGGGCACTAGCAAAGCAAGATTTAAATAATAAACATTGAAAATATTTCCCACCACAACTGTTTTATTCAAAACTGTATACCTGTACATGTGTTTCGAGAGCTATTCTCTCATCTTCAGCAGAAGACTAATACCGAGTACCAGTAGCTCTCGAAATACAGTTTTGAATAAAACGGTAGAAAATATACAAGTGTTTCTCAAAACCACAGTACCATATCCAAGTTAAAGATTTAAATAGTCTGCCACTAAACCCGAAGCAAACTTAACGATGAAAAAGTGGGAAAACTAAAGACATCTCGAAAGACACCTACGTTGAGTCAAGTATAAAATCCCTAACAACCGCTAGAGTGTAGTGATTCATACAGTAACGTAGAGCAATGAAATGAAACACAAGCATGGAGGTAAAGTAAATTTAATTAAACATTTATTTTTTTTTTAATTTAATAGTCAATTTTGATAAAGTTGTGTAAATATTTAAAGCCAAAAGGTACCCCTCTTTCTACGCTGCCTGAGGAAACAAGGGCACGAGAAAACCAACAATTAAACAAACAAAACATAACATGTATTGTCAAAATAACAAATGTGTCATTGTAGGTAATTATTCATTAGAAACAAAAATATAATACGGGTATCCTACTGGGAAACGCTCACCAAAAACAAACACCATTATTAGAAGGTAGATGCAAACATGTTTCCGATTAAAGAAATTGCAATTCTGCTCATTTATACATGCATTTCAAATCAAAACTAAGGAAGGTTAGTTAACAGTGTACAACACTGTGGGTAACATGCGAGTTTCAGCAGTCACTGCACTTATACCTACTTAATCAGTTGAACTTTAGAGATCGTGTCAAAACTTTTTAGGTGGCAGTCAATTATATCAATATTTAGTTTTCTGAAATATCACATGTACACAATAAAATAAATATAAATAAATGTGATTGACCGTACCCCTTGACCACGTCTTTTCACGGCTAAGAAAATATCAATTCTACAACAAGGCACTTTCACACACTGGTATTGCTTTATTCTGGGCCATATTTTAATAAATAAAGCATTTTAAAACGTATCCAAAACTAGAATATCAAGAATAAGCATTTTACATTCTCTTAATTGCGTAACAAAAGCAACAACAAATTTAATAACGAACTTTGTAACGGTTTCTCCCAAACAAAGAATTACGTAATTAAAATATTTACAACATCTAATTAAAATGAAATACACATAGAATAGAATACACGTTAGGTTGTAATACACGGTGATTCATTGTTAAATGCACATGTTAGATAGAGGACTAAAAAATTCTAAAGAACATGCATTGTACCGGGTGACCCAATAAGACTGTTCCTCGGCCATATCTCGGGAACCGTTCGTCGTATGACTTTGGTGTAAAAAAAAATATTAGGTAAATCGGCCATGAAGAATCGCAGGAAAACATTTTCAAGTTTTAAAAACGACCACCAGAGGGCGTAACTGCCATCTTTAATTTTTAAATTGCATTTTCTATAAATTTCGCATAATAAACAAAAATTTCTTTTTACGTTTGTAAAGAGAATCAGTTTATCTATCATTTTCGTAAAAACAAAAGTTCAGTTATTTCAAAAACAAAGATGGCGGGGGTGTTTAATTGTTCTTGCAATAACCTGCTTTAACTTCTTAATGGTTTTGACCGATTTTAACAAATTGGTATCGCTGAAATCAGCATTCCTTAAGCAATAAGAATCAACCAAAATATAGTTAATTTAGTTGAATCCTTCTCCACCAGGGGGCTAGTTTTGACACCATGACCCAAATTTTAAAAAATACCAAAAAATCAAATGGAATGATATGACCTTTTCTTTATGATAAATTATCCAAATAACATTCAAATAGGCCAGTGAAAACCATTTTTCAAAATCCCGTTCTTAACCTCAAATATTGGGAAAATGAGAATAATGGATGTTTGAAGATCGAGGACCGCGCGGTAAATTTTCTAAAACTATTAAAAATTTAGCACAAAATGAATAAGATGTTAAAGAGACAATTGTGAGTCTTCATTTAGGTATTATTTAAAAAAATATATATCATCAGAACATTCATGTTGCTCCAAAGGGACTAAACGCATTTTGAACTTATTGTCACTTTAATATTACTCTCGTAATTCTAACCTTTAATTTAAAAAGTAAGCCTAAAAACCTAAATAGGTATACTATATCCGAATTCGAATATGTTAGATCATCTATTTTGGAAATTTGGAAAGCAGGTTATTGCAAAAACAATTGAACAATTGAATAACTGAACTTTTCTCTTTACAAATGTGAAAAAATTTTTTTGTTTATTATGCGAAATTTATAGAAAATGCAATTTAAAAATTTAAGATGGCAGTTACGCCCTCTGGTGGTCATTTTTAAAACTTGAAAATATTTTCCTGCGATTCTTGATGACCGATTTACCTAATATTTTTTTTACACCAAACTCATACGACGTAACGGTTCCCGAGATATGACCGAGGAACAGCCTTATTCAATTTTGAATTTTTTTAAGTCAAAAATTCAATTTTGAATTTTTTTAAGTCCGTACCTGGATTAGCATTAATGTTTACACTATTGGATACTTTGTCGGAGAAGGAAAATATGTTCAAATATAAAAAAAAATTCACAGTGTGGTTGTTCGCAGTGTAACAGTTGCTAACAAGATGCCAAAACTTCCGCTTGCAAATGCAGGTATAATTAGAATCAAATATGGATCTTTCAAAAGATGTGTTGTAGATTCTTTACATTATTTTTGTAAAAGAATAAATAAACTATCACTACCTTTCAGTAGTTTAAATTACATGTCACAAATAGTGAACTGCTTAGGTTAAAGCATTAGTTTGCTTAAATTCTACTCTTATATTGTATAGAAAATGTTTTTAAAACAGTGACTTATCGAATTTTTTTAGGAAATGTAAGTTCAAAAGTTTTGAATTGTTTAATTTCTCATATTAAAGTCTATGGAATTTTTTTTCTAATCGATTTATTGCGATTTTCGGGTTAACGTAACCCATACTAACCTAATATAACCTGACTTAGCCTAACCAAACTTAACTTAACACAAACTAACCTAACCTAATCCAAACAAAACAAAAAATCTAACGTAATCTAACTAAACATAACCCAAAAATAAACGAAAATAACCTAAGTTATTTTTTTACAAAGGAGGTGGAAACCTTTTATAGGCACCTCAGTACATACCACCAGTATAGTCTGTGATTCTTCCTAAAAAACGCCAAACTACCATTTCGACCTATACTTCGCCACCCGAGCATTTCTGTAAGTGGAGGGGTATCTTTCATCCTTCATCCTATCGTATTTGCTTGCACTTTTATTTTCCTTCTTTATGAATTCTTCTTGTATTTTCGTCCTCTTTACTTCTGTTAAACGTTTTCTGATTCCTTCCCATTTTCTCTCTGGTATAATTCTCCCAAAGTTCTCGACACTCAACCTTTTGCCCAGCTCTGTCTCTAACATTCATTCATTCATATCATTCTCCTATTTTATACATTTCAGAATATGCTCTGCGTTATCAACTTTTGCTCCGCAATGCACGCCCTCCTCCTTTATTCTCTTTCCGATCATCTTCAAATATGACACAAAACTCCTATGAGAAGCTGTGAGGAATTGAACCACAGAGCGATTAATTCCTAATGCGCCCCATTTCATCCACTCACATATATCCTTGTAATTAATATACACGTCTATCTTCCTTTATTCTCACATCCTATTTCCTTTGTCATTTATTCATCATTCACTTCTTACTGTCTTCTTTATTCATCCCATGCACTATACCTACATATATCCGCCTTTTTTTACTACTAAAATCTCCCACACTGGACATCAATCTCCCCAAACTCTTCACACTTCTCCCTGCTTTTCCACGCATTCTTTTCCCCACTCCTCTATTCTTTCGAGCCCTCTTTCAACACATCTCCTCAGCTTTTTAGGAGTTTTTGCAGCAGCCACTATAGCCAAGTCATCCACGTATCTCATGACTGAATCCCTGGGCTTTGCTAACCTCAACACTCTTCCATAATAGATGTTTCAAAATCAACAGCTTCATTTCCATTAAATAGTGCCTAATGATGTTCCTCTCGTATGTTGGAAACTCTCAATCATCATCTGCTCTATCGTGGTTATGGTTGACGTCTCACTACGAAAGCCGTGCTGAGCCGGCGACAACACACTTTTTTCATCCATCTATTCTAACAATTTGTCAGCCAACGTTGTCTTCATAATTTTTCCCATCACTGAAAGCAACTTCCCTCCCGTCAGGTTTTTGAGACTTTGGTATCAGTGCTTCTACTTTTAGAAAAAAACCGCCTCTCCAGCTCTCGTTAAAGCATGTCAGTAGATCTTCCCCTAGAAGTTTGCTTAGTTTCAGTGCAATACGGTCCTGAAGTTGCAATTATGAAATCGTTTTTTTGATATAACTTATGAACCGCTTAATCGATTTTCCTAAAATTTGGAACGTTTACACAGTTTTACAGGCCAGAAAATGTACACAATAATAATAACTTACTCTACATAAATTTGATAAATCGCACCGTTTTCGCAAAAAATCGCTAGTTTTTACCTATCTATACGATGTGCAAAATTGTCAAAACTAGCACTTTAGAGTTATCTAATGTAAACAATAACTAGGTACATAATAATAAAATAATCGAACGCTGGTGCACTATCAGCAAACGCAATTGCTTTAGATACCTTCTAGGTGCATTCAACATTTCACCACTTACTTTTTTTCTATTACAACGATCTAAAGCAAATTGATGCAAAAATACAAAAAGAACTAAATGACGTCATGAGCAATAGTAGTTTTAAAAAGCAAGGCCCGAGGATTGTGGAAACAAATTTTTGCATTACAAGGAACAGTACAAAATTAATAAACTATCCTTAAATGGAACTAAAAGAACGATAAAGTTGATTGTTATGAAAATAAGAGAATTTATAAAGATATAGAGTTGCGTCTAATAAGTAGGTATGTTGAAAGGAAAAAATATAATAAAAATATGAGATAAAGAATTTCTATCAAGAACCTAAACTGAACCAATAGTGAAAAAGAAACTTTTTGATAATTTGGACAGCATTTCAAATCTTGCAGTTTGTTTTTATAAAGGTTTGCTTCAAATTTGGTGTGATATCGAAGATCCATTTTATTTATATGTTGGTTGTTTTTTATATATTATTTTTTGTCAACGTTTCGCTTAATTAAGGTTATGCTTCTTCAGGGCATTTAAGGATTGCGTGTTTTTTTAGTTTTTTATGATATAAGAACTTAAATACATCTTCTCTTAAAACCATCAGTAACTTCAATCATTAAAAGTTGTATATTTAATAAATAATTCAATTATGTGATATAGTAATTTTAACTATAAAATAGATGTGTAAAATGTTTGAATCTAAAGTTAATTAATTATCAAGTAAAATAAAATATAAATCACAATTGTCATACAACGTTTGTCAAATAATTTTTTATTCTGATGATGACTCACATAATTATTTTTGAGTTGAAACTAGTAAATAAATAATCAAACAAATATTAGATTGCTTAAAGCTTCAATTACCTATATAATAATATATATTTTCAGTTATTTACAAAATCAATCATGGCTTTTACAAAGTATAGATTCGATTAACTTTTTATTTCGTTAGTACAAAATTCTGTTTCGAGACCGGCCGATTATCTGTCGATGTTCAGTGTTGAATTACTTTCATTAGATTTTTTATTGTTTACAGTTTTCAAAATTAAAAGTAATTAAAGTGGCAACTTATTACCTTAGAAATAAAATAATAACAAGTTTTTTGTCAAAATAAAAAATAATTGTACAGTGCAATCTCGATAATGTGAACACACGGTAACATGAACATCTCACTAACGTGAACATAGAATATCATAGTATTGGACGCCGAATAATGTGAACAACGGTAACCCCCGATAATGTGAACGGCACGTTATAACGTGAATATGTATTATGCACTGCGCATTTTTTCTTTAGTTGTTGTGGTTCCGTTGTCAGTAAAGTTATTGCAGTTATACACGGTGACCTATTGTTATTTGTAATGCCGAAAGTACAAAGAAAGTGCTTATCTTTGAGTGAAAAGGCAAGAGTGCTAGAAGAACATGACAAAGGTATGTCTGTTACCGCATTATCTAAAAAGTATGGGATTGCAAAATCTACTGTTTGTTCTCTTAAAAAGAAACAAAAAAATTATTAATGTGGTTAATAATACACTAAAGCCATCTAAGAAATGTACTCTAAAAATCCGGAGAATCCAAAATTAGAACAACAATTGTACAACTGGTTTCTCAGGCAAAGAGAGAATCATTTACCAGTATCAGGAGAAATGCTTAAACAAAAGCATTAATGCTGGGCAAAAGTTTAAACATTCTTACCTTCACTGCTAGCGACGGTTGGCTGCAACGCTTTAAATGTAGACATGGCGTAAGATTTTTGAAAATTACCGGTGAAAAGTTATCTTCCAATTCTGAATTAGTTGATCCCTTCAAAGAAAAGTTTATGCAAGTGTTTGAAGAACATGATCTGAATTCAAACCAAGTTTATAATGCAGACGAAACCGGTTTGTACTGGCAGTTATTGCCAGATAAAACCTACGCTTCCATTAATGAAAAAACAGCGCCGGGGATGAAAATATCAAAAAAGAATAACTTTTTAGGCTGTGCAAATGCTTCCGGATTGCATAAACTAAAACCACTAATAATTGGAAAATCAAAAACTCCAAGATGTTTTAGAAATTTCAATATCCCTCTAACATATAAAAATTCAAAAACGCCTGGATGACAAGTGAAATTTTTAAAAACTGGTTCTTTAACAACTTTGTCCCGGAGGTAAAACGTTCACAGCAAGGTTGATTAATAACTTCTCTGTGCGATTTTAGGTAAAAGCATTTTACGAAGCTTAAATATGCAACAGAAAGCGGTTCTACTTTTAGACAATGCGCCCTCACATCCATCTGCTGAAGAGCTTAAAACTTCAGACGGTAGGATTTTCGTAATGTTTCTTCCAGCAAATGTTACACCATTATTACA
Organism: Abscondita cerata; assembly: GCA_030710515.1. Taxonomy (NCBI): domain Eukaryota; kingdom Metazoa; phylum Arthropoda; class Insecta; order Coleoptera; family Lampyridae; genus Abscondita; species Abscondita cerata. The sequence goes on from JALBCR010000145.1 coordinate 238,445, forward strand.
ACCGATGGATCAAAACATCCTAAGACTTACAAAATTATACTACAGGAATAGCTTGCTAAGTAGTATCGCTGCAAATGAAGAATCAATAGCAAAAGTACTAAAAAGATTACACTGAGAGATGCAGTTCTTCATTTGTCATCCGCTTGGGATAAAGTAACACCACAAACTATTAAAAAATGCTGGGATATTATAATGCCTAGAAGTAGCACAGCAAACAATGAAGAGCCTGACAAAGCAAATGAAGACCCGGATGACCATGTACCGCTGAATATTTTGCAAAAAGATGGAGAACTGAAAAATCTATTGAACATGTCGATATCGATGGTGTCATAAAGGATACAATTTCACTTTTAGAAGAAGTAGCACCTGTAAGTTAAGTTTCTATGAAAACCTCAACTTATAACACGAACTTCACAAAAATACATACGTACAAACATACAAACATAATTATGAAATTTATTACAGGCTGAGTATAAATCTGCAGATGTGGAAGAGTGGAATGAAGATGAAAATAAAACACAAACGATAGAATTAGAGGAATCAGATGGCAGTGAAAATGAGGAAAACGAACCACCTGCAGTCATCCAAATAGCACATTCTGTAGCAATACAAGCATTGGATACGGCAATGGATTGGTGCAAACAAAATACAATCCATATTAGCGACTTAATGGCATTGAAGAGGATCCAGGAAAAAGCTGTGAGAGCAAATATAACCCAAAAAAAAACGGCAAACAAAAATAACTTCATTTTTTATAAACATAAATAACTAATTCTTTATACCTGATTTTTTTTACGAGTGCACATAAGTGTGTTTTTATTTTCTGAATTATAATACAATATATACATATTCAAAACTACAGTTTTATAACTTATTATAAACACCCCCTTTACTGTGAACAATCTCGCTAGTATGAACGGCTGCCGGGATTCTTGTGTTCACTTTGTCGAGATTGCACTGTATTTTCAATCATACAAAAAAGTCTTACATATAAAGCATAAAAATTACAATCCATTCCATCGATTAATCAGTCCGTATGTAAACATGAGAATAAAAAAAAAATACTTGTCCGATTTGTATTAAACTTATCACGTACCTAGATGTTATGTATAATACCGGAGATCTTATTAGATTTTTTGCATAATCCGTCGAGCCAAAAAAACCGTTAACCTACTTAGTTTTTCCCATTTTTAGAATATTTTTTTGAGCAAAATTGCGCTTGAATTCTAATCTTAGAACGTTTAAACAGAGCGAACCCTCGACGGTCTTAAACAAGCAGGTACTTGGACCCATCATTATGCATTATGAAATAGATAGATATTTTTCTCTTTTTCAATCCAAATTTTGTAAACTGCAACCTTCTTAGACCATTATTTTATTTATCGAGCAAAACGTTTCCGATACGCTTTTACACGTTTGTTTGTACCGGGACGAGGTGGAGTTCTTTGTAAAAAGTCTTGTTTCTATTTCGCTGATACTGATTCTAAATTTCTTATTAATAGAGTATCACAAAGTAGTTATTGCCGCATCGACATCGAAAAAGATACTTATTTACATGGTGTGATTTACCAGTTCAAATATCATTTATTTTTTAACAATTCTTCTGATGTAGATTTCTAAAATTGTACTACTTGTTACAGTTTAGTTTTTAGTTCAACATGTAAATATGTAATTTATACAATGATCAGGACCAACAGGCTAACAGATTGCAAACGTGAAGTTCAAACTCAATTACAAGTTAGACTCTACTGAAATTATGCAAAACTGCGTTGTTATTCTGATTAAATTTTCATATTAAAATTTTGCGTTTAATTTATAATAACTACCTTTTACTATCTATACAAGAATTCATTTAAAACATTATCGACAAAAAGTGGAGCAATCCGTACCAACTCCAATAAAAACCAACGTCATTTTCGCTTGATTCGTATTTGTTCCTCAAAAATGAAATTAATTTGCGTACAAATTTTTTTAATTGAAATGTGAAAGACGATCGGCGTGTTGGCTAAAGTTGAGGCCGCGAGTTTAATTAATTCCTCGATTTATATGATCTGTGACGAAGCAAATAGGGGTCAAATTCTTAAAACGTTTTCTTTTTATGAACGAATTACGTAAGATTGATGTCGGTGCTTTAAATGTCGTAGCTTTTTTTTAGCTGCTTTTTTTCTTTCAGCTTCTTTATCTAAGTTAACACTTGAAAAAAATGTTTAGAAACAATAACCGCGCTCGTCATTCTAGTTATATCACTCGGGGCTTGTGAAAACTTCTTAAAAGAAACTTCGCAAGTTGTATTTCCGCAGAGACCGCGAAACTAAAATTTGCGGTACTTCTTCGAAACCCTTATTATAGTTTTTGCGTTCGATGACACTATTAATTTAGTTTTTTGCTTACATTTTGTTAGTATTTCTTGCTGCTAATTCAAAATCAATTCTCGCTATTGTTGAGAAAGTTAATATTAGGTATTGGCTGTAATAAAGTAAAGCTGTAGAAAGAAAGAAACAATGAAATTATTTGTTTAAATAATTAACAAGGTAGATCTAAAGTAGGAGCGAAATAGAAAGGGAGTTAATGTAGTTACTTTCTATAGGTACATAAAAAAGGGTTCTAACCTACTCGTACAATCATCGATTTCTCAAGCATCTCACTTTTCAATTTTAAGTATAAAGCAATTAAAATTCTCAAACTTAAATCCGTTTGATACGATCAATGTCGTAAAGTTTACTTCACAGAGTTAATTTAGGAAAATGTCAGCCTTGCCAACACGTCAATACATCAATTTCATATCGAGTAATGTTTTCCTAACATTTAGTAGGTAATATAGAAGAAAAGCAACGTAGAAACAAATTTGTTGTTTTTATTTGATGATAGGTTCAGAGTTCTGTGAATGGCCGTTTTGAAATGTAGTAAAAATTAAATTAACAATTGTGATTTAATATCAAAATATAGTAAACGTATTTATCTCCAACTTTGAGTTGGACTCCTACGTACACTCATGAAATTTAAAACTTGGACACCACAATTTCTGTAAACAAAAGTTTGCACATTGTGAAGCGGGCTTAAGGGTATCATTTACAATTCTAACAGCAGGTAGTCTCAGCAGGGGTTATCTTATAGAAGGACTGTAGAATGAATCATTACACTAAGCACGTTTTAGAAAATAGGTAATTTACGTTGCTTACTTAATTTTTTCTTTAAAGAATATATTTGAAGGTATCGCTAATTAAACACCATAGCTCGATTAATTATCGAATCAAAATTTTGTTTAGGAAATGTTTACAAAATAAAATTAGAAATAATTTTGATTTAAAAACGTCTACAAGCAATAACTTTTAAATTAAATCAAAAACTAAACATGGTTATTTGGGTTGACTGATTATTACTTATTTTTAAATAAATCTAACCTACTAATTATTGTAAGTTATTAAAAAAAATCATTAAACTCTCTATTCATAATATTTAGTCCTTACAAAATGTATATTTTATGACGTTTCATTTTTTTCTGTAGTTAATATAAAAGTGAAAATAAAAACTAAGGCAATTCTTATTGTCAACGTATATATTTAGTTTTTGACAAGAATTTATTACATAATTATAATTAAGATACCAAGTTATAGTTTAAAATTAAATGAAAACGTTTTTTTTTAAATAAAGGTATTACTATATAAATAAATATAAGAAATCAATAATGGGTGTGACCTCCATTATTATTGATACATTCTTGGAGGCGTCTGCTCATTGACGCTATCAAGGTATCAATATAATTAATATTAATCGTTTCCCATGCGGTATCAATGGCTGCAATTAGTGCATTACGGTTTACTGGTATAAAATTTGGCCCTTGTTGTCTTCGGATAACAGCAAGTATTCGAGCCCAAACATTTTCGATAATGTTAAAATCTGGGCTTTTTGCTGGCCATTCTAAAAACTTTTAGTGGTCCATCGTTGCGGCTATTGAACGTTTTTTCGTCGCTAAAAATCACTCGATTCCAAAATTCCAAAGGTTCGTTCACATATCGCCTTGCAAATTCCAGACGACGTCTCATATTTTCGTCACTGAGAACTTCTTTCACAGCAGCATTATACTTCTTTATTCCCATCTCCTTTAATCTTTTTTGTGCAGTTATACGGCATCCGGGAAAATGTGTATCTGCTATAGCCCTGGAGTATGTAGCAAATGGTTGTTCTGTTACGTAATGAAACAACTCGAGATCTTGAGCACGTGTAGATACTTTAGGTCTACCACTTCCGATGGCTCTTTCCAAAGTGTGTTCAAGATTCCATTTTACTCGGTAATGCCCTACGGTGCTTTTGGTATATCTAACATACGTGAAATTTCACGCACGCTACGGCCCGCCGCTAATTCCGAAACAATCCGCGCTTTCAAATCAGCACCGAGATGAGGTGGCATTTTCACAACACTTGAAATTTTAAACTAAAATGGAATTTATATTTCTTACTTTATTTATTGGTTCACACTACCCCTTCTCAAACAGTAGGTAATTGTTTATTTATTACATACTTCTAATGACCAATGTAACAACCCTTAGAGCAATATGACTCAAAGGAAGTAAATTAAACAAGCAAGGATATTCTATTGTTATTGAAACTTATTCATAAAGTAAAAGCCATTTCCTTATAATGCTAATGGACAGGATTTTCTTTTAAGTATTAAGATTACAATAGAGGACTTATAAACTTTTGAAAATATCTAATTATAAATATTTACACTGCAATTGCGCTTTTTCCTTAATAATTTCTTAGCAATAACATACACGTTCTTGGTTTTTAAGTTGTCATAAATTTGATATGATATAAATTTGTGTTTCTAATATTACATCACAAACTAATCTTTATTCGCCAAAAATTGTTGCTTAAGTTGTAAAGCTTCGTACACACCTGAACAACAAACCGAGCAACAAACATAACAACGAACCGAAAGTCAAACAGAACGACAAACGATCTTTTATGATTTCCACAATCCGAACAACAAACGGAACGTTTGTGCTGTTCCCATAATTATTTTCAGTAGTTTTCAGTTCATATATATTTATTATTGAGAAGAGAAAATTGCGGAAAACAAGAAGATAGTGCCAACCAAATTTTTACGCACAAAGAAGAGTAAAAAATTATAATTTACTTCGGTTTTTTTTTATTTTGGAAATTTCTCGCCCAAATGATGCTAATAGGGACATCATTTTTTTCTTGCATTCTTAAACACTGATTAATTTAAAACATTTTTCTTCTGTCAACTCCATAATATTACCTAAAACACAACAAACCCACAAAAGGGAGGACAAAAATAAATAATTTAATTCTCCCGCATAAGTTTGTTCGCCGTTTTGTTTAGATTCGTCCAAACCTGCAAACGCATTCGCACGCATTTTCTTTGATGTCGGAGAAAAAACCGACAAGTTGCGGGAACGCCGCAAACCGTTCGTGGAACAATCAGGACTTGCGAATCACCGTCCAAATTAATGTTCCGATTGCCGTTCGGTTCGTTGTGCTGTTTGTTCCTCGGTTTGTTGTTCAGGTGTGTACGAAGCTTTACAATAAGCATATTAATATGAACTATATCTTATGAAAGGAGAGTTATGTAACTATAATTAACGACTTAACGTTACGTTAGTAGATTCCATTTACTATTTACACGTTTTCTTGGAACATTCGATAATTAACTATCGGGATATGATGACCCTATACTTCGCAGGTTGTGCGCAACTGGATACAAGCAAATAACTTGGAGCTGTTACCCTGGCCAGCAAAAGCCCAGATTTTAACATTATCGAAAATGTTTGGGCTCGAATACTTGCTGTTATCCGAAGACAACAAGGGCCAAATTTTATACCAGTAAACCGTAATGCACTAATTGCAGCCATTGATACCGCATGGGAAACGATTAATATTAATTATATTGATACCTTGATAGCGTCAATGAGCAGACGCCTCCAAGAATGTATCAATAATAATGGAGGTCACACCCATTATTGATTTCTTATATTTATTTATATAGTAATACCTTTATTTAAAAAAAAACGTTTTCATTTAATTTTAAACTATAACTTGGTATCTTAATTATAATTATGTAATAAATTCTTGTCAAAAACTAAATATATACGTTGACAATAAGAATTGCCTTAGTTTTTATTTTCACTTTTTATATTAACTACAGAAAAAATGAAACGTCATAAAATATACATTTTGTAAGGACTAAATATTATGAATAGAGAGTTTAATGATTTTTTTAATAACTTACAATAATTAGTAGGTTAGATTTATTTAAAAATAAGTAATAATCAGTCAACCCAAATAACCATGTTTAGTTTTTGATTTAATTTAAAAGTTATTGCTTGTAGACGTTTTTAAATCAAAATTATTTCTAATTTTATTTTGTAAACATTTCCTAAACAAAATTTTGATTCGATAATTAATCGAGCTATGGTGTTTAATTAGCGATACCTTCAAATATATTCTTTAAAGAAAAAATTAAGTAAGCAACGTAAATTACCTATTTTCTAAAACGTGCTTAGTGTAATGATTCATTCTACAGTCCTTCTATAAGATAACCCCTGCTGAGACTACCTGTTGTTAGAATTGTAAATGATACCCTTAAGCCCGCTTCACAATGTGCAAACTTTTGTTTACAGAAATTGTGGTGTCCAAGTTTTAAATTTCATGAGTGTACTCGAGTTTTTTGTGGTAAGTTAACCTACGATTCGAACTAATTCTATTCCATTTTTCTCTTTACTTCTTCTATCATTTTCTTCCAAGCATCACGGTCCTTTGCCTTTTCCGACCATCTCTGTAATTCTAATTTCCTTATGTCTTCCAGTACTGGGTCTTCCCACCTGCTTTCCGATCTCCCTATGCGTCTGAAACCTTCTCGTCTCCAAATTGTATTTTTCTTGCTAAAGCTTGCCCAATGTTTGTGTTTTTATGAATTTCGCTACACCTTCCCCTTTTAAGGTTGTTTTTACTTCAGAGATTATTAACTTCTATTCATATTCTGTCACTTTCTTTGGTTCATATACACTTCTTACCCTCTTTCTTTCAAAAAGTTTTAACTTTTCTTGTCTCTTGCCTCTTGCCTCAGGCTTTTGTGTTCATTACTTCCGCTCTGTAAGTTACCACAGACCTTAAAAGCTGATTTATACACTTGCATTTTATACTTGACTTTATGCTTTACATTGCATAATGTTTTTGGCCCTGTGCTCGATTAGCTGGGTTCATGTAAACTGATAAATCGACAAGGCACAAATAGCAATCAGTTGTATGGTTAAGTGGCTTCTTCCATATTCTCAGAACTTACAAACTTTTTTATCCACACGGAACAAATGCTATAAGATAGTTCGAATGCATGATCTACCACTTCTAGTGCAAAAAATTAACATAAAGAAGACCTTGTTATCGCAACTATTCGTACGCTTATGAATACTTCTCCATAAGCCTTTTTGGTCACATCCAAAAGCGTCAATCTCTTATTATAAGGTAACACTCAAGGAAAAAAGGTCTTTACTACCTTCATTCCACCACTGGCCCATGATTGTTGGGGAGGCAACCGTTTATATGTTATGGTACAATTTTTTCAGTAGTTTAAAGCAGTGTTTTTATTTTTTCAAGTTTCGTGGTGCAGAGAATGTGTAATCTTACATTTTTATCTAAAAAACTAGATTACCCCCAGGCTCCTAGGAGCCTCACGAACGAAGTAACACCGTTCCCTCAAGTGGGCCAGTGTTCATAAACAGATTGTTTTGGGTGAAATTGAACCTTCTACAGCTAAGCCATTCGAAAATTATTTGCAAAATTACGAATGTTATGTTTTTTTATTCATGTTTTTACGTAATACGGTTCGGAGTTATAAAAATGTAAAAATTACAGTATTGTATGAAAAATTGCTTGAAAAAAAATTTAAAAAAAAATTTTTATTACATATAATGCGAAAGAGGCACAAAACGAACGTTTTTCTTAAATAGACTATTGAAAACACGCGAGGTCCAAAAAAACTGAAACGGCCAAAAATGTTTAGGTATTTCTTTATCCGTGTAAGATTTTTTTTTAATTTTGAAAATCGGCGAGTGTGGTCAAATTACGACTCAATTTGTTTGAAATTTTGTTGACTATTTTTAACATTTTTTTTAACCTCGAAGATGCCCTCGTACAAAAAAAAACTAAATCGAAAAATAAAGACACATCTTTCGTAAACTCGAAACTTTTTTCGAAACGAAAATATCTCGATCCGTTTGAATGCGAGACGATTTTCGCATCAAATCTGTTCCTAGCAACGTGAACAGAGAACCGAGGTGATAAGAAAAATATAAGTTAAGATGACAAATTCCCTAAATATATCCAGATATAACAAGTGTGTCAAATGGACCCCAGGAAACCCTTTGACGAGGTTATAATGTTTTTGGGAAAACTTAGTTCTATCTTTTTTGAGTTTTTTCCTACAAACATTTGTTTTCCACAAACAGTTTTGTTAGTCCATTTGAGGTGGGTAACCTAAGTAGCATAAATACTGCTAGAAGAAATACAACTTGCTTTGTAATTAAGAATGTTTTGTAAACATATTCTATATATACTATCAATAATGATCGAATGAATCAAGCGCATACTTGTGTATGGCTACTTTTTTTATACAGGGTGTCTCAGTGCTCTGACTACGGAGCATTGCTCCTTAAGAATAAAAATATTGGGTGATAGATGTCACTTTTCTCCAATATAAAACATTTTTTCCATATACAAGGTGTTAATTTTTCGGTAGTATACCAAAGTTGCATTTTTTTTAAATTTTGATACCAACGTACTTAACGTTAATGTCAATTGAAAGACCAAAATAAACGTACGAAACCGTCATAACCTCAATCAACAAATAAGTAAATAACGAATAGTTGGTAAACTTGGTGTCACCAAAAAAGATACTTGCATCATTATTTTCTGATGTACTAAATAACTTACCGATCGTTGTATGAGTAAGACATACAAATAAGTGTAAAATAAAAACGGAAGTTTCACTATATGCGTTATGAATAAAGAGTTGACATTGTTTAAAATGTCGGTCGGTGTCATTCTTGCTTTATTCTATATTTTTGGTTGTTAATTGCTGTTATCTATTACTTTTTGAGTTTAATATGACAACTGATAACCACAACACTGTATTAGTAACTTTCTAATTCTAACCAGTAACTAAATAGTAAATTCTCAAACTGATCCAGAAGTTTTTAATATTGATTTATATGCATATACCTATAACACCAAACTTATACAGGAAACTATAAAAAGTAAATATGAAAGTACTACGTAACAAACAAGCAAAAGGAAAAACAGTAATAAAGAAAATAAGGAATGAACAAAATATAGTGCAAGATAAATAAAAAAAGCAGAAACCTTTACAATAAATTATACTCCTCAGCCATCCAAGATCTATAAAACTTCAAGAAAGAAGGAAAATCCTGAATGCAAAATCAGATATTACAGAAAACGAAATAAACACAACACTGAGGCAAATGAACTTCCCTCATCCAATCCACTCCCATGCCCATTCCCCATATAACACTTTCCTTTCGATTTTTTTTGCCCTTAGATCATCCCATTCTTCCCTCATATGTTTAAAATTTCCCCATCCTTCTCTACACATTCTAGATTTCCTATTTTCGTCCGCCCACTAATACTTATTTCCATTTTCTTCATTTTCGCTTCTAAATCTTACTATCATTGTTTTCTCTTTTAAGTTTTTTTCCTATTAGGTATTTTGGTATTCTTTGTGTTATTAGATCTCTAAAACCTTTGTTATATTTGCTGTCTTTTATCTTTGATCTTCTTTTCTGCATCTGGTTATTCTTAATTCTCATTATTTTTCCTCTTCTACGTTTTTTCCTTCTTCCTTTAGCCTTTCTACCTCTTCTCTCGCATTCCCTCCTCTTTGGTAATATAACCTTCTCTCTTCCTGACCATATTTTATCCTTTGAGCCTTCACTTCTTTCCAGCACTCATATAGAATTTTCTTTTGTTTTTCTAACCTTTCCTCGTACCTCATCGCTCTCTTCTCCGCCTGTATCTTTATGTTTTCGAATTTCTATTCTGATGTTTCTCTCTCTAGTCCCAACGTCCATTTCCAATAACTTTCCTGTACTCTCTCCAAGCTTTCCATCCCCATATCATAAAAATGCAATGAAAGTAATGTACCGATATATTTGGATTTAGTGGACTTCAGAAAGGCCTTTGACACCATCGAGACCTAGTCTATTACAACATATTTACAACATGCACGAATAGACTCAAGATATACAAAAATAATAGAAAAGTTCTATAAATAAGCAACAATACACATCAAAGTAGATACAACAAACTAAGAAAAATGCCAACAGTTAACTGTAACGGCATGTGTGTTAAAGTGCAAAGCGCTATCTAAGCGATAGCTTTAATGCTTGTAACACACGTTGCCGATAAAGCCAAGATAACTTGTACAGAAGTACACACGGAACAAAAGAACAGCTGATGCAGCATTTCGCACAAGCATTAAAGCTATCGCTTAGATAGCGCTTTGCACTTTAACACACACATGCCGTTACCGGTAACTGTTGGCATTTTTCTTAGTTTATACTATTCATACGTGTCAATGTTTACCCGAGATGTCGCAAGACACACATTTTACTTAGAAACAACAAATACCACAAATAGAATACCGCTTAAAAGAGATATACGACAAGGGGACACAACGCCTAAGTTGTTTACCCCGGTCCTTGAGGACGTGTTCAAGAAGCTGAAATGGGATGACAAAGGTATTGGCGTCAATTTTTATGAAACTTGGCATATTGGTATAATACCGCATAGATTTTTTTATTTTTGGAATACAAGGTGTGACAATTAAGTAATGAGACTCGTTTTTGCAATCTGCCGAGTACTTGATAGTAGACTTGATTTACGGTTTGCACCGGTGGAACAAATTCTTTGTGAACGATTCCACGGCCATAAAAAAAGGTATTGATCATCGTTTATGCCATCGAAACACCTGGGCACGACAGAGAGCACTATCGCCATGCACTTTACGATTTTAGCGTATGTTTCTGAAGATGTTTCGCCCAATCTGAACTTTGTTTTTCCATTTTCGTGACGAGCATGAGCAACACACATCTACTAAACACGACACAGCAGGCGAACTAAACAAGCTAGAGCGATGGTAAACATATCAAGGGGAAGAATAACGGGGAATGGAAAGGGAAATTTCAAAGTCGCAGGTTTACCACAAGTGCGGCAATAAAATCAGCTTAATTGTCACACCTCTTATTTATAAAAATATTCATTTTACACATTTTTTCTTCAACTATTTTTTGATTGAATAAGTAATTCTGAGATATGAAACGAAAGCTGTAAATTACAGTATGTGCAACTTTTATTTGAATAATTTTTTTCTATAACACCATTTTCTTCTCTTTTTTAAGTCTAAGCGCACTTTCTATAGTATCTCATAGTTCTATTAGGGCCAAGTCCGAAACGCTTTGGGTTTCTCTCTCTCAACAAAATCACTTTCAAACCTAAAGAAGTTACCAGATTACGAAGGTTTATCTACCACTTGTGTTGTTCCTTACAAATAAACAAAAAAGGAAACGTGATGCTGCAAAAAGTTATACGCTTTGCTTGTCGTGTCATAATTCCTCTCGATAAAAACACTGCTTATACAACTAATTTAATAAAATAATATTTGTTTAATTTATTTTTAAATTTAAGAATTGTTTGTTTCGCGCCTTTACTTGCGCTGACCCCATTTTTCCCTTACATAAGGGAGCGGGGAAAGACTTTGGTCTGGCATTCCACCAGTTATTTTGTGTAATTAAGAAATATAAATAAATTCAATCTACCACTTCAAAGATGGTTGATTTTACAATTAATAAAACTACAATAAAAACAACACGATTATTTTCGCATTATATACTAAGTACTACCTTCTGTTTTTTTGATGTTTCTACAATGGCAGCTAATTATAAGTTCTCTTATACCTTTTAAGATGGACTGCTTACATTAAATTACATAACATTGTTTATAGGAAATATTGAAACTGTATGGGATATTTTTAAACACGTTACAACCATCTCGGTTGTTCAATTTAATATTTAATTTAAATGTTTACCATCGCGATAATTTATTCGGTTTTTTTTCAACATCTTCGAATTTGAATTGCTGCTTTTCTTCATATTTGCGAGCTGTTTTTTAGTTATACTGAGAATATTCTAAGCAAAGTTTCAGTGTACATTTTAAAACGAAACAGGTGGTATTCTTTTTTTTCCACATTTCCGATTTCTTTTGCCGTACATTACATCCGGTAGTACTTCAAAATATATTTCCTTGTTCAAACGTTATAGTGAATATGAATGCACTCTATATTGATTTTCACGTTTTTTAAAAATGATAAGAAATATAAAATTCGAAAACGGAAGAGACTTCATAATACTGAATATTTCAATATATTACGTCGTTTTTACGACATTGAAAACACTTTCGTATTTGAATTAAAGATCTACAGGTTCATGCCGAAAAGATTTTCCTAGTAAAGACTGAAATAACATTTTTTATAATTGGAAAATTTTTCTTAATCTACCGGGAATTCCAATATAGAGCGAAAATGTTTTCGAAAATTTAAAAATAAAGTAGTTCATCACAAAATAGATCGGTCAGGCACACCATACACCGCCATGTATTTATAATAAACATTGGACACTTTCCAATTTCGTACAGTCATTGCCAACTATGCGACTTCGCAATTTAAATTTATAATACGAGATATCAAGTAGGTCAATACTGAAAACAAAAAAAATCGTGACGATAAGAATGGCAGCGCCTTTGCCGACTGTATATGAAGCGGCGGGAACACGTTGATTTTTAAGCAAATGCAAATGATCCGAGTTCTTGAGACACGCATTTCGTTTTAAATTGGGGTTTCGGTAACAAAGATAAATTGTTATCGATAAACCAAACAATGGAGCAAAACGAATTGCATTAATTTCCTTGGTTGTATTTACCAAAATTTTGTATCAGTCTTATTCTAAACACGAATGCCAAATGCCTCTTTATTAATGTAAAAGAGCATTTTCTTATTTGTTATATAAGTTGCCTACGTGTGAAAGAATTTTTTAAAATACTGGAAATGGAAAAACGTGTAAATGGTTAAACCCTTATTAAAGATGTACGTGTTTGTTGGAACGATCGACTTGAAAATGTTTAAAAGTGTACGTTTTACGGACGTAATAATTTATTATTAACTTTTTGATAAAATATTGCGGTGGAAATTGAAAATTTCGTGTAAATAAGAATCGCAAATTGTAATTTTACTTGAAGACACGTATGTGAGGTCACGCTTTCGTACCAAATATTGTTAAGGTTTGCTTATAGAATATAAAATAGCATCCCATTGCCAAAGCATGCATAGAAAATAATTATCGCTCTGATTTTGGACTTTTTCTTTTTTAGGAGATGAAGGATACGTGGTGGAAAACCGCGGTCAGGTGCTGCAGCAGCAGTGGGTAACATTGACAGCTAGTATGTGGCCTGAGCCCACCGCCTCGCCGAGGGGCTGGAGAGTACCGAGTGATCGTCTGCCTTTGTTAGCCGCTGTTTTTGTGGGGCCGCCCTCGTGGTGTGCCTGTTGTTTGCCTTCATCATTTATCGTTGTTGCATTATGCCTAAACGGGATAAGCATTACTGTAAGTTAACTCACTTTCGATGTCATTTCCTTTGATTGATTAAACGTCCGTTTGGTCATTTCCAGGTCTGCGAAAAGCGGATGGAGGACCACCTACAACCCAAGTGCCTCCGGGTGCTCCTCCTGCTTATCCCACGCAAACTGCTGTGTACGCCGAAGCTAAAGGTTGTTCATGGGGGTATAATAATCGTGTTATAGCACAAAATTCTAATCAAAGCCAATGGATTTACAGTAATAGAATAACGGGGGGACCACAGTGTACGCAGTGTCCTGGAATTTGTCCGGTGCCTCGAAGTAGTAGTAATCCTGGTCCAAATTCAGAACAGGTACGAAATATATGGTTAATTTAATACGTGTTTTTCGCATATAAATTTGTTTGTGTAATAGTAATAAAAACACATAAATGTCCGTTAAAAGTAACATTATTTAATAAGCTAACAAATGTAAAGGTATGGTTACAAAATCAATTGTTTGGTATTTAAACTGTGTAAACGAACACAAACTTTATTAAATTAAACTTTAGATTCATTATTTATTATTTATTTTGATATAGCTTGGTTAAAAAAATTTTTTGGACACCATTATGTCGTGGCGTAGGTAGTCATTAGGTGTTAAAATAAAAAAGTTATAAAAATAGAAGGTACAGCTATTTAACAATAAACAATATTTGTTTATGTTTACAGGGTTTTTTTAGATATCGTGTTTATACACGGACGGACAACGGGCCTTCAGAATAAACATCGTTGTCCTAAAAATATGCATTTACAATGTACATGAACTAAATCAAATTAATTAATTATTCATTAATATTACAATCAATTATCACATGGTATAATGAATTTTTAAATGCAAATCGGTGTCTGTAATCACTTAATGTCATTGTATACATTGAAAAAACTGATTTAGATTTGCTTAAAAAGACACTAAATTGATATAAATATACAATTGTTAAAACATGCACTTATTCCAAAAATGTTAAGATAATATACAATTGCATATGCATTACTAACAAATTTATAATTAATTTGTCGGAAAAACTGAAAAAAGAGGTTTGCATTTTTCGTTTTGGAAACTGTCTCATAACTTCCAATCTTATTTATAAGATGTGGAGTAAAAAGAAAGAATTTAAGGTGAACTTCATAAACATTCAAAACAAGACTTCCATAATACGAAAGGCAAGATGTCGTTTTAACAAGTAGGTTTTCGGCAAGCTCGGTTAAATTTAATCGAAGGTTAAAACCAATTCTTGATCATTGGATACCATTAAAGTTTGGTGAAACTGGGTAATATTTTAACGAAACACGTGTCACAGTTTTCAAAATAATTATAAATTAATAAAATTTGAAGCTCTACAAAACTAGAAATAAATGTTTTT
The DNA here is from genome assembly GCA_030710515.1 of Abscondita cerata. Lineage (NCBI taxonomy): Eukaryota > Metazoa > Arthropoda > Insecta > Coleoptera > Lampyridae > Abscondita > Abscondita cerata. Next base: position 253,510 of record JALBCR010000145.1, read on the forward strand.
GAAAAACTATACATTTGAGAAACTTAAATATTTAACCATAAGTGGAAATAATGGATTCTAACCAATTCTTATTTTTAATTTATCATTACTAGTACCGGCTGAAAGAATAATTAATTTTAATTGCTCATTACTAGTTTGGACTCAATTAATTACCAGTCATTTCATTTCATTTCATGGCGTGGAATTTTGTTATATTTTATCTTTTTATCTAAAGTGGATTCGTAATTAATTTTTGAATCGAAACTAGTAATGTTCAATTAAAATTTAATTAACATAATTTGTTATTTGTTCGTTTACCTGAAGTCTTCATATGACACCGTGGAATTTTATTACATTTTATCTGTCAGGGTGTTCCGATATTCGGTGTACATAGAGCTACTGTAGATTTTTGGAACTAAAATATGGCGATTTAACCCAAATTACCTTTGTCCAAAAGTTGATAGTTTCCGAAATACAGAGCGTCAAAGTTATTATTTTTTATTAGTTTTTCTTGTATAAGTTTCTTAATAGCTGTACGAAATTTGGTACTCGATGATTTTTTTGGGTCCGTTCTCATTTTTGTGGTAAATTGCAGGGGGTGCCATTTACAGCACTTTTTTTTAATTTAAAATGTCCGAATTTTTATGTGCCTTCCTCAATGAAATTTTTAAACTCCAACTTGTTCCGTCTCAAAAGGTATACTTACTAAATGTCGCTAAAGTCCGTTCAGTCTCATCTGGCGGTTATATAATTATAGTGTAGGACGTTCGTTTTTTGTGTTCATTGTTATAAATCACGCCCTTAAAATACTTTCCATTATATGCTATAGAAAAGAGAAACAAAGATAGTTATACACTGTCTCAGAGGTAGTGCGTGCTATTCTTGACAGAGTATTCAAACTTGATTTTTAATAACTAGGTAATAGAGTCCAATTTTGAATGACCGACGAATTGTCTACATCTTACAAATAATCCAGAAGTTCTCAAAATTCTACTCGATTTTTATTTAAGTATTATTATATCCTTACACAGAGAAAAGTATTTTTTAATTATAAATGCAAAAATGATATAATTTTTAGTTATTGTAAAATATTTCTGCCTGCAATAAAAAATGCACTGTAAACAGTATAATATATATTAGGAATATTAGTACAAAGAGCAATTTTACTTGATTTGTGAGCAAACCAATTAAAAAATGTGAAACGTACAAAAACATATGAAATAAATTTATATATAAAAACGAATTCTAAAACGTAATACAATAAAATTACTGGATCGTTTTCCAATATTTCAATGCGGTGTGACAGTAATTGCTGTTTTAAAATAGAATATAAATAATAATAAATAAAGAAATTATACATCCTCATCCGAGTCACTTAAATTATCAAAAATGTCTTCGTCTTCACTATCTTCACCGTTGACCGTAAAAATCAGAGGTCGTACTTCATCAATTATTTTTCGCGGTCGAAAGTGTCTTTTATTATACTTTCTGTGTGTTGGATACATCTTCTCCATGTATCAGCGCTTATTTTATTCAGGGCCTCATTCCAAGTACTTACAACGTGTTCTTCTCTTCCAGATGTAGCTCCAATACATTTGTCATAATATTCCTTACAAATGCCCCATACCAATTCAATTGGATTGAAGTGGCAATGATACGGGGCAAACGTAGGACTTCGTGACCATAAAACAAAGCTAAATTGTCGATGACGTATTTATTACCATCTTCGGTTGCATTTTTTTTAACTATTTCAAGTAATTCGGCTTTCAACATAGAATACTCAAATTCTATATTCTTACTAAGCAACCAATCAATAATCTGGTTTTTATTCCAGGAAGTCGAGGGTTTTTGGTCAGTTTTTCTAGAATGGTAGCTTGCATTATCTAAAATAATGATAGACGGTTTTTCTAGTCGCCACAGTACAGATTCTTCAAACCATTTTTCAAATAACTCAGAATTCATGTTATCGTGGTAATCGTAGGATTTATTTTGTGTGCCAAAATTAAACTGCTTTCCTCAACAAATCCATTTATATTACCCGCGTGAACAATTACGTAACGTTTACCATTTGATGTCTTGGCTGGTTGTTGTAAACTCTTCGAACTTGCGTCCTGCCAACTACGTTTAGAATTTCCTTTACTAAACACCCATGTTTCATCCAAAAAACAAACTGCTTTGAATTTTTGGAGTTGACATTTTTAAATATTTTCTTAAAAAGACGTTCCTCATGGAGACAACATGACTTTGTTCACATAAACCGAGTCTATGGTTTGTTTTCTTAAATCGGAAACCCATATGCTTTAGTAAATAAGATAAACTAGTTCTTTTTATTTCACAAACACTTTTCGTCTTGATTAAAGCCAATAGAGAATCTAAGGAAACGTGTTCTTTTTTACGTACATTTCGTAAATTAACTCACGAATAGTTTGTTTTTACTATCTGGTAGATCGATAGAACGGATTTTATTTATCTTCCTTTTTACTGGTTCTAAATCAACACATTCATTTCTTAGATTGCACAGTCTTTGTACGGTTCTGAGTGAAATTTACACCAACAACTAACAATTAACAATAAATAATAATAACAAGAATAATCACAGCAATCGATACTTAATTACTAGAATGACATTATTATAATTACACCTATTAATGTTATGGAATTTCAAAATAAAGAGTACTTTCACTATATAATTAAAACTATTAATGTCACGTGACAACAAATATCTCAGTAATTACTCCTTAGAAATAAGAAAGTCTATGTAGGTGATGTACCCTTTTGGCTGGATGGATTAGGCTCACAAATTAATCAGATCTGGGCATTTATAAATAACATCTACATGCCAAGTTTCATGAAAATCGGACTTGTGGTTTAGCCGGAATCTTGTTTACATACGTGCGGACGGCCGGTCGGCATAAAAACAAAATTTTTTTGCTTCTTTGTAACATACTAACTCTACTTCGTCGCAAAAAGTGAAAAAAAGAGGGGTTAAAATTTTCGGTTTAGAAATCGTCGCATAACTTCCCATCGTATACTATGATGTGGAGTAAAAAACCGAGTAGAATTTTGAGAACTTCTGGATTATTTGTAAGATGTAGACAATTCGTCGGTCATTCAAAATTGGACTCTATTACCTAGTTATTAAAAATCAAGTTTGAATACACTGTCAAGAATAGCACGCACTACCTCTGAGACAGTGTATAACTATCTTTGTTTCTCTTTTCTATAGCATAGAATGGAAAGTATTTTAAGGGCGTGATTTATAACAATGTACACAAAAAACGAACGTCCTACACTATAATCCTATAACCGCCAGATGAGACTGAACGGACTATACGAGCAACAGTTTCTGAATAATTGGATGTTTGTTTATCTTTAATTAAATAGACAAATTCGCCATTGTCTTCCTTCACATTTTATCCAAGATTAGGACTAGTTCTTACAAGAACACCCTGTACAATTAATTTTTGAATCGAGACCAGCAATGAGCAATTCAAAATAGGCATTGAATAAACCGTAGATTATTCCGACTTTTGATTAACTTGGTACCAATACAACAATATGGATCCGCTCTTCATTTTTAATATTAAATTAAATATTTATTTCTCTAAGAATTTAAGGTTCGGTTTATAGAAAGTGAAATTTAATTTAATTGCAAAATTCACAATTTCATTGTTTGAATTTGAAAGCTTCACCAATGAAATGCCGAATTAACATTGGCGAAGTTAGCTCTCTGATTTTGGGGGCTTAAGCCCCGACACCTTGTGATCATAATATTAGGTACGATTAGGATGAATAGACAGTATTTAAAACTAAATGTTTTAATGACAATATCGAATAAACATGGTCTAAACAAAACTAGGTATACTGATCTATACATTGTAATAATAAACATACAGATATTAAATATAGCTAAAAAATAAAATAAGAAACACTCAGACTTCGCATTAAAATAGTTTTAATTGTCTGTTTCCTGATTTTGAGAAACCATCAATTATCTCCTGATGTTCAATATTTTTCACCATATCACTATTCATATTTAGTATTGAAAGGTTACTAAACCTATCTTGACTCATTCGACTACTTAACCATGTTTTTATGCGACGCATGGTTAAAAAAGACCTCTCACAAGTGGTTGATCCAATTGAAAGAATCAATGCTACTTGTAGCAGTCGGATTGTATGTGGAAGTGTATTTTTTGTGACGATGGAATTGAGGTTTGACATCTTATCACCGATCTTGTTATCAGGGCAATTTTTTGTAACAAGCATCTCCCGCTTTAAGAGACTTCTTTTCAATGTTAAATAGTTTTTGTAGTGTTGTATGAAGAACAGGCTATTGACTGAAATAGCCAGACGTTGACTATCTTCGGAATTTCAAGTGATTTGTTACACTGTCAAGTATACGGTAATGAGCATTTCTAAGCCAAAATTTTTTTATTTCATTCAAAGATGTTTCAGAACTAGTACAAGCATCTTTATTTTCAACCCGTCCTATAATAGTCGACATTACTACAAAATCAGTCAAATTAGGTGGCATTGTCTTTTTTATTTTAAGATGTTCTTCCAGTATCTAAAATAACATCACTTTCTTGTGCTATTTTTTAATATCTTGCCATAAAGTATTAAATGATGCCTCATTTCTTTTCTCTTCCAAGCATTTTATAGTTCTATTTATTATATCTGTGGATGCCCCTAATGTAGGGGGAGTCCGGGAGACTTGCCCAGGTGGGAGAGTTGAACCACCTTACAAAACTATATTTAAATTTCGCGCTAATTAAGGTCAACTACAGTCAAACGTCATGCGCGAGCGACCAATCGCAAGTACGCCGCCATTTTGCACGATGGCCAATTCGTTCAGTTGTCAGTTAGCTAAACGTGTTCTTGCTGTTGCGGAGTTTTTATTTATCACATCAGTAGTTTTGAGGATTACGACCGTAATTTCTGAGGTACGTATTGTGTTTTACTACTATTGTGACGCCTGGTAAATGTAGTTTAACATGTGCTAAGTGTTTTTTCTATGATTGATAACTTTTTCAGTAGTAAAATTTTGTTACTTAAATGGTGGGTGCGGGAGACTTGCACCACTTTGCATGCGGGAGATATGACCAGTGGTTCAAGTCTCCCGATATGTAGTATTAACGGTAGTTAGTTTTGTTTTTTAACCGTATGTTTTTTTATTCACAGAAAACAATGCCATTTCAATATAAGCCTCCAGAAAATACACGAAAAAGAAAAAAACATACTAAACAAGAAATAGAAAATGCCATAGAAGAAGTGAAAAGGGGCGCTTCCTTAAGAAAAACATCTGTTAAGTATGGAATTGATAGAACTACATTAAGACGTTATAAGATGGATGAACAAAAGCTAAGTAAATTTGATGATAAAGAGAGTCAGTATAAGGAATCGCAGATATTTACAATTTCTGAGGAAAAGGAACTTGTTGTATATCTAATTAAATGTAGTAAAATGCACTACGGTTTGTCCAGAAAACAAGCTATGAAATTGGCATTTGAATTTGCTGAAAAGAATTCAAAGAAGATTCCTGAAAGCTGGGCAACGAATAATACCGCCGGAAAAGATTGGTTTCGCGGTTTTCTTTGCAGAAATGCAGAAGTGAGTCTAAGAACACCCGAAGCCACCAGCCTTTCTCGTGCCACCAGTTTTAACAAAAAAAATGTTGGCGAATTTTTCACAAATTTAAAAACGGTGCGAGAGAAATATAAATTTGAAGCTCAGAACATTTATAACTGTGATGAAACAGGTTGCACGACTGTGCAAGCATGTCCAAAAGTTATAGCCAGTAAAAGTCGAAGCAGGTCGGACAAGTCACTTCTGCTGAAAGAGGAACCACCGTAACACTTTGTTTCGCCATCAATGCGATTGGAAACGTGATGCCTCCTTTTTTTATATTTCCAAGGGTTAGGTATCAAGATCACTTTGTATCTGGAGGACCGGAAGGATCATCTGGAGATGCTTACCCCAGTGGATGGATGACCACAAAAAGCTTTGTAAAATTCCTTGAACATTTTGCAAAATATTCACATGCCTCTAAGACCAATCGCGTGCTCCTAATACTCGATAATCATGAGAGTCACGTAAGCATTGAGGCAGTAAACTTTGCCAGAAATAATGGGATCACGATGCTAACTCTTCCGCCGCACTGCAGTAATAAATTGCAGCCTCTTGATGTTGCAGTTTATTCCTCATTTAAATCAAAGTACAACACAGTTATGAACAATTGGATGTTATCTAACCCAGGCAAAACAATCACTATCTATAACATTCCTGAATTCATCAAAACCATAATGTCTCAAGGTTTCAGCCAAACCAATATATTAAGTGGATTCAGAAAACTGGCATCCATCCATTTAATCCAGAAATATTTAGTGACGACGATTTCTTGTGTTCTGCTGTCACAGACAGAGATTTGCCTGAAGAACAGCCACCAAAAGACCCACCATTGCGGTTAGAAAGTCAGCTTATGTTCTCCGCTGAACTAGAGGAATCTTCGCAACTGGAACAGAACGCTGTGATCGCGACTGTTTCTATGCAGCAGTTAGAAAATAATGAGAATATTCCCTGCAATGATCAAGAGCCTATTTGCCAAAAGCATAGAAAGGAACCAGATAATGACGCTGTAGCACATTCATTGAACGAAAATCTATCTATAGAAGATAATGAGTTATGGAATCCACCACCATCCACTGTCCCGACACTATTAAATATATGTCTGAAGTTACTCAATTCCGGTAGGCAGACTCCTAATAAACAAGGCTTTGTTTCACATTGCACTTTCTCACCAGTCCCAACTACTTCAACTGGTAAAATTACTAAAGTTACTCCAGAAATGCTGAGACCATTCCCAAAAGCGCTTCCAAGAAAGACTGTTCGACGAGGCCGCCAGCCGGGCAAGACTAAAATATTAACGATGACACCTGAAAAGAAAATAGTAGCAGTGAATGTCTCACAAAACTCCAATAAAAAGCCACCAGTCCAACATATGTGATGATAATGCCACCTGTAATGAAGATAAAATATCGAAAAGGATATGTATGGGGACTCAACTAAATGTTGTGACTAGAAATCAAAAGACTATTAATGTTAAGAAAAGAGTTTTTGAGGAAAGTAACACTGAATCAAAAAATGAAAAAACTAAGAAGACGCAAGGAAAAAGTTGGGGAAAGAAAATAAAGAAAGCCAAAGAAGATCCAAAACAAAAAGATGTGAAAGGAAAGGGCATTCGAAAGAAAACTAGAAGAGGGAAAAAAGGTAAAAAGGAAAATAGTGACAGTGAAACGGAGTGTGAAGACGAAGATATTTTGTACGGTGAAAGTTCAGTGATGATTTTGAAGAAAATCCTGACTTAAATACACGTTGGTATTGCTTCGTTTGCCAGTCAGAGGAAATGATGGATATGCGCCTATGTCGTTTATGTCGGAGATATGTCCACGAGATATGTGTAGGACTTACAAAAGATATCGATGATTTCATTTGTCACGAATGTACCTAAATAAAACATTGTTGTAGTCGTATTTTGTTAGAATTTAATTTGAACAAACACATTAAAAAACTGATCTCAAAATATTGTTTTCTCTTCCCAAAACTGTATGGTCAACTCTCCCCAAACCCCGGTTCAAGTGTCGCATATGGTAGGGAGACTTGAACCAATTCCCTTTTTTAAATAGCTATAACTTTCTGCAGAATTGTTTTATTAAAAAATAATGATGCACAATGATGTCTGCTGAACTAAGCTATGCTTTAAAGCGTAAATAGGCTCTCTCAATGCAATTTAATAGATTTTATGATGGTTTGAGTAAAAGGCGGTTCATGTCTCCCGGACTCCCCCTACTCTCCTTTCCTTGTAGTTGTTTGCTCAAAACATTCACAGTTAAGAAAATGTCAGTCAGCAGAACTAAATTCACTAGAAACTTGCTTGTAGTCAAGCTTGTTAAAAGGCGCATCGTCTCAACAACGTTTCTATTGGAATTTTCTTTAATTTCATATTTAAGAGCCACAATAATTGAGGAATAATTATTTTTAACAGCTTGGCAATTATTGATCCTACAGCTCCATCTATTGTCTGAAATCCTACTGATTTCAAGTGTCTTGGTTCCTAATGCCTTCTGTGTCTCAATGAAGGTTTTATGGTTTGACGGCTGGGAAAAGTGCACAAATAAAGATTCGAAAATATTGAAAAACTCTTTAACTCCCTGTATGTCATTGCATGTATCAACCACAGCTAAGTTAAGTCTGTGGGTCATACAGTAAATATAAATTGCTTCAGGATGTATTTCCCTCATCTTTGTTTGTAAGCCACCGTTTCTTCCCGACATCACGCTTGCACCATCATAGGCTTGTGCAATTATTGGAAAGTTTCTTAGGCCCAATTTATCTATGAAATTTAATAGCAAAGTGCACAAGGTTGATGCGTCACGTTGTTCAGAACATTCTACGAATCCCAAAAATCGTTCTTCTATCTCCAAATTTTTTGTATAACGCACACTGTTGCTCTTTGCAGCATCTTGCTTCATCCACCATTATTGCATAGGCTCCACATTCTTTGATTTCACCGATTATTTTGGTTTGTATAATATTTCCAGCATTATTAATAATATCATTTTCTATATTTGAACTACTGAGATTGAAATATTTGTTGTAAGACTCAGAAAATGATGTGCTATGTCTAGAGATTAGTTCACAAATTTCTTTGTATTTGCCCTTGTTTGAGGAGTCATCAGATTCGAGTGACCTCTAAATCGCATTCCCTGTCGTGACAATGTTAAAATAATATCCGATATTATTTTCAGATAATCTCTATTTTTTTGAACTAACTCAACTGATGAAGAAGACATTTTATCGAGTACTGTTCCGTTCTTTTTAGATTGAAGAAATAGGAAATATTTGCTGTTGTTCTTCATGTGGTGTTGACTTTCAGCGTGCTTCTTTCATTTTTCTCCCAGCTTCTTCCAGTTTCTAAACCGATGAATTGTAAAAAACTGTTCGTGACTACTCATGGTTTCGCCAAAAAGTCTGCAGGGGTAACAGTATATACTGCATCCCGCTGAATGCTGTAATCGAGCGATGAATGTATTGTGAAATATTTTTCAGAAAATCCTTTTTTTTTGCAAGCCTAAACTGGTCAAGGGATATGTATGGTGCATTGGTTGCGACGGATTTGATTGCAGAATGCCTAAATCACTTGGAATACTTTTTTCTCTATTAGTGGTAATATTAGGTAATAGGGTTCACCTATAATACTGGAACTACTAAAGGATGATAGTGGATCCGTCTTCGAACGGTTCTGTAATACAAAATAAAGTACACCTTAATACATTTCAAAACAAAATGTTAAAAAAAATGTATGTGGAAAAAAAAGAAAAAGGAAAAAGTCTTTATTGTTAGAAATATCTATACTATACCAAGCTATGTACTATGGGTGAAATAGTTTTTGGAGATAAAAATCGCATTCAATACACAATACACCATTTTCGTAACATAACAATAATTGATACAGCTAAAGAGTTTTGGGCTTTCATCGTATCAATTGATTTGGTTACACGACGTTTCGATCAATATTATCTTTGATCGTCATCAGGTGTGAAAACCTAAACTAAGACGATGAATGCTCGAAACTCTTTATCTACCTCCACATCGTATACGATGTGCAATATTAAGCTGTCTTAACTTGAATGACCACCCTGTGTGTTAGTTATTCTCACTCCTTACCTTCGAGCACTTTGTTCCTTGTTTTCACATTTTGGACAGTTATCGGTGATTTTCGTTTGAAAAATAATCTGATGTCTGCAGTCGTTTTCTTCATTTTTTTACAACTTCAACACTCAGTCAAAGGCTAAAAATCAGAGAAGCACGAAAATAGAGATAATACCTACATTTGATATTCTTTTTATTAAAGGAGCCAATAAAAATATGACCAAGCGTTATAAAAATATAAAAAAATATTACTAAAACAGTTAATAGTGAATGGTCATACATACACAACGCAAAGAAAGCAATAAAATGATTGCAAGTCAAATCATGAACACACGTACCTTACACAAAACGTTACTGGATTATTTCTTTCAAAACACTACACAAACTAGCACTATAGTCTTATTCAATATTCAACACAAAACTTTCTTTGAATATCTGAATATGATATTGTTGCGTTTTTAAGTTCAGTTAAGTACAAAATTTCACTAATTCATTTAAACTATTTATTTAAAACACACTATCTACAATTTACTGTACTATAATAAATTAAAATCACTGGCTCGACGGCTCGATACTGAAAACTGATCTCTGCTTATATATGATTGCCTCTGTCTCGCTCTAATTCTAGTGTATACGAGAGAACTGTCGAATGTTTCCGGAATATTATCGAAGTTACGAAGTTCTCAGAAATCCGTCGATCAGTATTTGATACGATCTTGCCAACGACTGGGTGATTTCGTGACCGACTGTAATCGAGCTTGTGTTGCATAGAGCGTCAAACATTTTGAGGGGGCTAATTCTACATTTGGGGGGTAAGCCTCCCTCCATAACTTCGCCACTGTAGGTAACTATAGTAAGATTCACGAAGTAAAATAGCTATTACATTTCGATCATGCAGTGTGCACGTGAATAGCCGTGCTTACACGAAAAAATTATCTCAAAACAAACCCCCGCGAAAACAGAAATAAAATACTACACATTTAGTGTTGTGTAAAACAGTGTACTTGCGCTATCCTTCAAATACTGATCAGACAATAGCGAACAGTATACGTGATTGTATAACTTCATAAGTTTGTGACTGTTACTATATTTAATTGCAACTAAATTTAATTCGACTTTCTATGAACTAATATATATTTATGTTGCTTATCTGTCAATAAACTGTTTTATTATTATTATTATTATAAGTAATAGTGACCGGTAGACAGAAGATTGAGATAAGAACGGACCATAACTTTAAATTAATCACTCATTAAATTGTAATGAGAGATTTGAAATCAGTTCCCAAGAATTTTTAAACACAATGCTTTTATTTTTCCACAGATAATACAAAATCAATCACACCCAACGAGAAAGCAGCGACCATTAAGTCAACCCATACGGTTTGGTCCGTGCGATATAACAAGCAACGGCGAACTAGCTCATTCGAAACATGTGCCAATGCCGGAAATATCCGAATTTTCGCCACAAACAGCACAATATGCTTCTAGCAGTAGTAAGTTCCATTAAAATAAATTTCAGCTTGAAATTCGCTTTTGTTTAGTTTTAGATGATGTAAGTACCAAAGAAGATGGTTCAAATGCTCTAAAAACTAGGAGTCTTCCAGCTTGGGTTCGATCGAAGCCTAGACCGTTATCCACGGAAGACGATTTAAACGACTTGTATGCAAAAGTAAGTTTGTGCAAATCCCAACAAAATATAAGCGATTGTAAACTTTTGTGTTTGTGCAGGTTAATTTTAGTAAAAAACGAAAAAATCGTATGAGAAACGACGAGGCAGCTATAATAGCACTTAGTAAATCTAGAAGTCAGTTTTTACATAAAGACACGGACTCATTAGTTGATAACGAAGCGGTCATTGTTTACGACGAACGTACTGCGTTATAAATAATATGTTCATTATTTCGTAGAAACCCGAAACATATCCCCACAAACATTTCACCCGAGTACTTATTCGTGAGTCTCATCATAAACGACTGTAGAACAATAAGTACTTAACGATATCCAACATTAATTGTTCTGTGATAATTTTTATTGTAATTTATTGAGGCGTATTAGTGTGTGCATGTGTTAAAACAAATCATCAAATTAAATTATTTGTAATACATGAGTGTCTCTTTTTACTCCACTCCCTCTAAGCAAGTGATCTGTCACACACCTAAACATCTAAGAAAAATTAAGTAGTGAACAAATTGTTAATTCTAAGTCAAGCTAAGGGTTATATTTGTTAAAACAAACTAGTTCGGCCACTATTGTGAGGTGCTTCGACCCCAATCCTGAAGGCAAAGTTCAGACCATGCACCGTGAAAATATGAAAACTTACAAATTTCATAGTACAGTACAACCTCTATAATCCGCACAATAGATTGTAAAGGGGGTGTCCGGATAAGTGATTTGTCCGGATTACTGAGTATGAGCCAAAGCATAATGTTACGATACAAATAAAATCCAGAATAATTTATAAAACATTTATTATTTACCACAAACGTAATCTTTCATAAAAAATAAAAATAGGTAGGTATGCCAAAGATATTTAAAAAATTTTAAATAGAAAAATGTAAACAGTATTGTACATATATTCTGTACTATATGTATGTACTGTAATTAAAAGTTTAAACAAACAAATGTTAGTTACGTTGGAACTACCTTAAAAAAATCAGTAATATTTTTCTGTTTTTTGACTCGACATCTTTTTTACAGCAATATTCTTTAGTTCGAAAAGTAACTCAATTTGATTGTCTGGTATATTGTTTTCTGATGCCCATTGGATGCAGTTGTTAAAGGACCTTACGGCATCTTGGTGTTTAACTTTTGTCTGTTAGGAAAATGTCAGTCTCAGAGCCACTCCCGTAATCCACGCTTCTACATCTTCATTTGAAATATCGGCGCCTAATATTTGTTCACCAAGAGCTTTTACATCATTTAATTCATTTTGGAGTTCTTTCGATTTCATAATTTTCCTTGTTAAAGTTGCCAAAGGAATGTTTTCTTCTTCATCCTCGTCATCTGAAGCCACCTCCTGGGTAGACAACAATGGCTTCCAAGACTTTTGATTAGGTCTGGATGCACTTGGTACCATGCTTCGTGTAACGAAAACACTACGTTTTTAAGATTAATGCTCTTCAACATTGTAGGAATGTCAGTCTTAGATGCTACAATTTTTAAGCAAGTCCTTTCTGTAATAGAGTTTTACGGCTTGGATGACATGTTGATCCATGGGCTGTATTAATGGTGTACAGTTGGGTGGTAGGTACATAACACAGATTTGATTGTCATCGCTTTTGAGATCAACTGGGTGCCCTGGGGCATTGTCTAATAATAACAGAGCTTTTGGAGGTAAATTCAATTCTTTTAATTTTTTTCTTACTGCCGGCACGAATTCAGTATGGAACCATTCACGAAATAAGTCCTTTGTTACCCAACCTTTTTTTTGTCCTTTATAAGATACAGGAACAAAGGATTTCCAAAAGCTCTTGGTTTTGCTGATTTTCCAATAACAAACAATCGTAACTTATGGGACCCAGATGCATTAGCACACGGCATGAAGGTTATTCTATCTTTACTAATTTTTCGCCCTGGCGCTGACCTTTCATTACCATGGGCTAGAGTTTTGTTTGGCAAGACTCGCCAAAATAGCCCGCTTTCGTCGGCATTATAAATCTGATCGTGTTGAAGGCCCATTTCTCTGATTTTTGAAAGTAGCTTTTCTTTAAATGGCTCCACTGCATCAACATTGCTTGACAGAATTTCACCTGTAATAGTCAACTGCCTTATGCCATATCTCTCTTTAAATTTTGCAACCAACCGCTGCTTGCTTTGAAATCGCCACTTAAGTTTAGTTGCTGATAATAAAACTTTGCCTTCTCAGATATAAGTTCCCCTGATAATGGGGTTCCTATAACAAAAGAAAAATGATTTTTGTTGAATACATATGTGGACTTTCAAATGTCTTTCTTTTAATTTTTCTCTAGACGACGCATTTGACAAAATTAAATGAAATTAGAACTTTTTTAATTGCATGTTTATGCACATACAAAAATAAAAAAACCACAATTTATAAATAAAACAAAATTGCCTAAATGGCATTTTTTACTTACCTCTAGCCCTTTCCTGAACAAACCAAGTGTACAAAGCTTTTTCCATGGCTGGATATGCACTTAACCTTAGGGTCTTCCTTTTATCTAAATTATGATCCTCCGCTACATAATCCATTATGTTGGCTTTATTTTACAGATATCCGAAACTGTAGATTTTCCAATACTATATTTAACAGCAACTGATCTGACACTTTCTCCTGAATCCACCGATCTAATTATTTCACGTTTTTGTTGTAAATTTAACGTTGTATGTTTTCTCTTCGACATTTTGTAACAATAAACACCTTCCTGTGCACTTGTCGCGAATTTAAATGATATAATACAGCGTAAACCCAACTGCCAAAGACGCTCTGACAGGCTTAAACACGCAAAAATATTGCGCGCGCAGCGACTGTCCGGATTAAAGAAATGCGTCCGGATTATGACTTTTGTAATTTAGTGTCCGGAGTACTGGATGTCCGAATTTAAGTGTGTTCGGATTATAGAGGTTATACTGTAAATATTCTAAACAAATGTGTCCACTTACACAAATCTAATCCAATCTGCGGTTTAGACGTAAAACTCTCAAAAGCATCATTTGTTTTAAAACCTTACTGGATAAGGAAAGGTAAAAATTACGCCTTGGTAACATCGTATAAAAATATATTTGGTATAAACAATAAATACTTTCATAAATAATACTGATTAGTAGGACGTTACTTACATGCCGACTTATGAACGCAAAAACGACCATCTCTCAATTTCCTATACAAAGAAATATATTTCCCAGCCGATGAGGTTCTCGGTACGATATAACTTTCGCAAAATAATGTTTTGCTGGATGCTGATGCGCTAAGATTACCGTAATTTAAGGTTTGCAAAAACGTCAACACGAAACTATAACAATTATTGCGTTCTTCGTCATAGTTTTTAGATAACCAGCACTTTTGTTTGCACACTTGAAGCAGCGTTTTGTCCCAATGTTCCCTTCAAGGCATTGCAGCTTGATCCACCAGCAAGCATTGATTCCATTGATTGTTCATGTGTCGAAGTAAACCGTGTCGGTCAAACTCAACGATGGTACCCGTTGACGTCGTTACGCCTATGTGTAAGTCCATGGAGTTGTAGTAATCGCTGAAACAAAAAAATGGTAAATCAGTATACATAATTACTGATTAATAATACTAATGTGTTAGCGCAAAATTCAAAAACAAAACCAAACGTGTCAAATTGTGATCTCTTATTAATATGTTATGACTTGTGCGAGCGCACACCCGAATACTCTCGATTCATTTTACGAATTCCATGTACTCTGCATTCATATTGATTAGTCAACTGATGAATGTTAATGTAAGTGCTGAGGCCAATTATTGTTCATGATTGTCTGCTCTTTAGGAGCTAATTCATCTTTGTGAGTTAACGCATGCGTAGCATGCTGGCTTTGTACTCGTAGTTCCATATGCGTTTTTGTCATCAATAAAATGTTGATATAAATTACATTTTGAAGCAAATTGCCGAATCAGAAATGAAACTGTACAGTAGGGAACGGAATTAAAATAGCCTAACAGGACCTATCTAAACTTATTAACATCTACCTTAACATAACCAAATTTAAATAGGAATGGATAGCACCACATTCAATCATTATATCTGATTGTTGGAAGTCATACTATGTATTATCAAATGATGCCTACACGCATCTCAAAGTCAATCACTCACTTCATTTTAAAGATCCCGAAACGGGTGCGCACACTAACACAATCGAAGGAATGCAGTAAAAGCTAGTTTCCGGTCGAAAATATGGCGCAGGGAGATATTTCCATCTCATTTGGCGAAATATATTTTCATGAAAAGATCCAAAATGGCAAATATTAATACAAACATAGGGTGTTATCGATTAGCGAGCGAATTATATAATCCCCTGTGTCAGAGAAATCAAATAGATGACGACACTAGTGATACTGGAATTGAGTCAACATACTCGGAATTTAATGACTTAGACTAGTTTCCAACAAATGGAAATCAATAAAAATGATTATTTAGAATTAAATTTAGAGTATTATTGTTTACTTGTACGTAATGGGAAATTATCGTTAGAATGTGACTAACAGATTAAATTGTGAAGGTTATATCTCAGATGTGTGATTATCGTAGAAAAAAGAAGTTTAACAATAGATCATCCGCATTCGAGAGATGACGGTTTCAACGTAAAAAAATAGTCAAAAGTTAATGATTGTAGTTGTTTTCTCTATTTAAATAGTTATATAATCTGCCACCAGATGTCACCTATTTTGATGAGTTTCTCATATACTAAATATTTTCATAAAGCATTGGCGAAATTTGGACGCAACAACTAACGTTAACATGCTTTTAATGTTAGTGTTTCGAGTATTGGAGCACATTTTGTTTTATCCTATATTACTATCAGTGGCATTCTTTCATAGAAACCAGAGAAAGTCAGAACCTTATAAATTCATATAAAACGGTGGTTACGGTAGTAACCAAAGCAGAATTCTAACATGTAATTTTTATAACATCATTAGTGCTGTTTAACCCATTTTAGCGCCATTCGTTGCTATACAGTTAGTAATATAGAAAGACTATAGAATAAAATAAAAAAAAAATACATTTCTCAATAATCTTTAGCACTCCAAAAAATATAAGTTTATTAGAATAATCCTTCTATCTCTTATTAATATGTTATGACTTGTGCGAGCGCACACCCGAATACACTCGATTCATTTTACGAATTCCATGTACTCTGCATTCATATTGATTAGTCACCTGATGAATGTTAATGTAAGTGCTGAGGCCAATTATTGTTCATGATTGTCTGCTCTTTAGGAGCTAATTAATTTTTGTGACTTAACACATGCGTAGCATTCTTGCTTTGTACTCGTTTATTAATATAAAATGAGAAACCACGAGAATCTTAACCTATGTATTTTATGATTATGACTGATCACTAGTTTATTATGTCATTGGTTTAGAATCACGGATTTTCGTCAAAAAACTGATTAGTCTACTTTTTGTTAAGGCCACTAAAGTAACTTGAGTAAAACTGGAACATTTTAATCGGGATCTTATGGAATTTCTTGTAAAAACTAGTATTGATGTAAGTCGATTCAGCATAAATGTTTATTAGTAAAATTTGAAAGCATGAAGGTATTCAAGAACTCAATCTAAGAAAATACTTACGTTAAGTCTTAATTTAAGTACTTATACTGCGTATCAATAAAAACTTTTTGTTAATTTACCAATTTTGAAGAATCTATGCAGGGTACGTTAAATTGGGGGTAGTTCTTAAATAACAGAATAATTGAAAATATCACAAAACAGTCTAAGCGAAAATTTTACTAAACCAACTTTTCAATTTTAAAATTAGTTTGTAATATAGAGGGTGTAGTGTTTTGAATAGGTGTTATCTAATTTCAATAATTTTGAAAAGATAAGAGTAGAGGCGGGGAAAACAACAATGAGATATGAGGAAGAGATAGAACGTAGAAGAAGTAGAAGAAGATGTGGCCGATTTAAGAAATCACTTTAAACGAGAGCTTTAATAAGATTTCTTTTGAGTTATGTAGACTTAATTATGAATTTAAATTTATAATCTTTAACGCAAATGCTAAAAACAAAGTAAACTACCCCTTCCCGGTAGATTGTATGATGTAGGAAAGGCATTACAGATTAAGCGAGGTAAACGAGAAAATATACAGCCTTCAAATAAACGTTTACAGTTTATGTAGTAATTAAACAAGCCTGAAATGATTGTTCCATTGTACCTTTAACCCAATTTTGTGAAGTTCTAATGCAATTTCCTATGAGTAGTCAGACATATGCTATTCCTAGTCGCTAGAACAAGAACGTCAAGGGATAGCATCAATTACATTTAATGGTTTCTTGTTTTCATTTAAGTAATAGAGACAAAAGTAGAAAACTTAATGTGATATTTAATAATACACAGTTACACAATAATTTTGACGCAGTTTATTCGGGAGTTTGCAAGTTTAGGTTTTAGTGGTTTGCTAAACCTTGAAGCAAATGCTTTGCCAAGACGAATCAATCCACAATTGCACACAGTTTCGTTACCACACTATAAAGGTGTATAGGAATCTTCTGAGGCACCATACATAACACTTACATCACAATACAATATTTAAAATGTACCATACGAATAAATAAATAAATTCTTGCAATCGGTCAATCCATCTGGCGACTTGTCCTTCTGGGTTTCTAAATTGTAACAACCATTTCAGAGCAGCATGGTCCGTTCTCAGTAGGAATTTTTGTTTGTATAAGTATTTATAGAAATGTTCGATGCTAGCAGTTCTTTTCTAGTCACGTAGTAGTTCTTCTCTGGTCTTGACAAAACCTTATTAAAACACCCGATGACTCTTTCTTGATCATCTTGAACTTGGGATAGTACTACTCCTACAGCCAGGTTGCACAAATTTTTCTTCTTTGCGAGGGTACTGAGAACTGGTGAGGTGACTAGAGACTGCTTAAGTTGTTGAAAAGCGTCTAGGCAGTCTTGGGCCAATCGAAATTCTCGCTCTTCTTCTGTTAACTTGGTTAATGGTTTTGCGATGTTGGCAAATCCCGAAATAAATCAACGGTAATACGTGCACAACCCAAAGAAACTCCTTATATCTTGCTTGTCTCTAGGTGTTGGCGATTCTTGCGCTGCTCTGATCTTTTCAGGGTCGGCCCTGCAGTCTCCGTCTCGCAATACTATGTGTCCCAGATATTGTACTTCTTTCCTAAAGATATGGCATTTTTTTGGACTCAACTTCAGGTTTGCACTACGCAGTCGGTGGAACATCTCCTCCAGATTTGATCTGATCGTTCTACAAACGACTTACCAACCACAATGACGTCATCTAAGTAAACCAAACACGTTTTCCACGACACTCCACGTAAGACGGTTTCCATGAACCGTTTAGACGTTTAACTAGTGGAATCCTTCTAGGATTCTGTCGTATCGGCTAGGCATCTCCAGTATTTGTTTTGTGCTTCACAACGCCCGTTCTTAATTTGGAATTACTGTCGAGGGCAAACACATCGTAGTATTCGCTAATCAAGTTTTTCATTTCTTTCAGTTTGCAAGGTCAAGGCACACGAGATTGACAACGTGTCTAATAGTTGTTGTGGGCATTTCTTCTTTTGTGTAACCTCCATGTTAATTTCGTATCTTGTTTTTTGTGTTACTGGAGTACACATTCCTACTGTGGAATCTTTCTTAAGAGTTACAGGTTCCGGGTTGACGATTAAGACTCTTACTGGTACCACGTTCTTAACCCTTACCAGTGACTTACCAATCAGTAACCCTTTACCTAGGGAGTGAACCTCAATTGGTTTTATACAGCGAATGCTGTTAGTTGAGTAGTCCGTTTCCCAAACCAATGGTTACTTCCATCTGACCGTGTGTAGGAATTCGTTCGTCAGTCGCCGTTCGAAGAGACATTGCCGTTGGGAATGTTCTGCCGCGTCCTTGTACTACACCGGGGCGGACAATGGTTTTTGTAGCTCCTGTATCAATCAAGACTCTGGACCACCGTCCGTTGATAAATCCCTCCATGTACATGCTGTATATGTCTTCCGTCGGCGATGCGACGCAAATGGAAATCTGCGGGGCATTCTTCTCTTAGGTCGACTTTCGCCCCTCTGGCTCGACCTCTTCAAGTTTCCGGCTGTTCTTCTGGCTTTTGCGTGTACTTTGACGTTCAGCATAGCCCACCTCACCCCAGTTCCACCATCTTAGTAGTGGTCTTCTAAGTGATAAATGTTAAATTGAAAAAAACTCCGACTGAGTGCTATAAATTGTTGCAAGAGGCCTATGGGGACAATTCTCTATCTCGTGCACGTGTTTTTGAGTGGTGTAAGCGCTTCAGTGAGGGCCGAGTGAGCACTAAAGATGACCAGCGCCAAGGTCGCCCTGTCACTGTTTCAACCCCGGAAACAATGACCAAAATCAACCAAATTGTGCGTGCAGATCGTCGAATGAGCATCCGGATGATTGCCGAGGCTGTAAACGCCGATAAAGAAACGGCCCGAGTTGTGGAAGAACAACTCGTGGATTTTGCACCAGGACAACGCACCGGTCCATAACGCGCTATTTGTGAAGCCGAATTTGGCCGGTAAGCGCACTCCAGTGCTCGAATACGCGCCGTACTCGCCCGATTTGGTACCGTGCGACTTTTTTTTGTTTCCGAAGATAAAATATGCTTTGAAAGGGATTCGATTTGAGTCGATGGAAGCGGTAAAGCAAAAAACGGAAGAGCTCCTAAAGGCCCTCACCAAAGAAGACTTCCAGCACTGCTTCGATCAATGGAAAAAACGTTTGGAAAGGTGTGTGGCAAGGGAGGGAGTATATTGAAGGGAGCATTCGAATGTAGAATAATTCTTATAATAAAACCATTTTTCGTAACCAGTCTCGTTATTTAATAGCCAGACCTCGTACGTGGAGCTATCGGATCCTGTTTAAATTATTTAATTCAATTTACGTCCGCAACTGTCTTAAATAAAATAATAACTGCAAGAAATTATTGTAATTACTTATAGCTATAGCAATAGGTGTATGAATTTAAACAAAGAAATGTACTTAATTTATACACCCTGTCCGCGTAGTACGCGGGCTTTTGATATTGCCTTTAAAAACAGTGGCGGCTCGTGGTCAATCATACTGGGAGGTCAAAAATTAATTTAAAAAATAGACATACTTAAAAAAATATAAATAACTCAAATGCACCGCAAAATTTTATACAATCTACAATTCTGTTCAAAATATAGCGATTTTTCGAAACATTCTCATTAAAATCTCTAAGGGATTTTCTGTAAGCATTGTCTAGCTGTGTACGAATATCAACATTTCCTACGGTTGCAAAATTTACGGAGCATTTCATGTTATCTGCAGACGAAGCATGTTTTTTTATTTCCTCTTTTAAATGTTTTAAATCTCTTACACCGGATTTGCACTATAGCGAGTCTGACGAGTCTTTAGAAAATAATAAACAAACAAAACAGTAAAATACATTTGATACTTCACAACCACATATCCAGTTAGCTAAATCGTATATTACCTTGCGAAAGTTTCGATGAACATCTTTATTTTTGTCTTTGCTAGTCTGTCGTAAACTTGATTTAAAACACGCGAAAATCGAATCAAAAATCGAGCGTAGTTGTACACCCTATACGAAGTCAACGTAAACTGCGGGATCCGGCTCATGACCCAAAGTTGATTATTGTTTCGGACGTTCGCGTTTATTCGGACGCTGCACGTTTTTCGAGTTTTTCCGGGTAGATCTAATTCAATGAGGACAATTCGCACCGCCAGCCCAAGGTTGAAGAGGATGAATTACGAACGACGGCCGATAAACTTTAAGTTATTGTAATTGCGACTTAATTACTTATTTTAATAAAACACGTAATAATGAATAATTTTTTATATATTGTCAAAATTTTTGGGAGGTCATTGACCAAATGACCATATGGACAAGCCGCCACTGCTTAAAAATTAAATTTATTCAAAATCCGTTTTGACTATTCTTTTAGATTCCTCAGTGGCTACAATTTAAAAATATTTTTAATTATACAAGGTATCTCAGTTTCATAGACCACTTGTCAACTTTGACATTTTAAATGGAAACATATATTTTTTATTTTTTGTTCTGAATTTACGTGAAAAAGCATGGTGACTTTATGTATACGAGTCTTACTCAAAAAGTGATACTTTTTGAGATATCGATTTTTAAACACTTTCTTGAGTCAATATCGGCTTTCAGATATATCAGATTTTTCAGGTTACTATTTTAAATATCAGACTCAAATTTTATTCACACTTTCATGTCCATTTTTTTAAAGTTGACATTCGTTAAACTGACTATGGCAAAAAAGGTCAAATTTTGTAATCGAAAATGATAAAAATAACATTGATAAAATCAAAACACTCTATATATTTTTCCTCAGATCTATGTAGAATTGAATTCTCTACAACTTTGCTATTGATGCCTGTTCATCAAAACTCAACCGTTATAAAATAGATCATCCAAATTAGAACAAAATCGATGGACAGAGTATTTTAAACAGCCGAAAGGAAATTCCTAATAAACATGACACCCTATTTGAAGGAGTTTTCAAAGTTCCAACGTTATCTGTTATTTTTTGTATTCCTAAGATAGGATTCTCAACTGCTGATAACGATGTCAAATTGCATATCCTCTTCAGTACAAGCATGTTTCCTAGTATTTTTCTCGTAGTTGGCAATTGTATTTGTTTTAATCTCAGTTTGGGGATATCGTCGTAGTACCGGATTATCTGCTTTATAATTATGAGCTGCCAATAAACAATTTCCATTCGATTTGCCGATGGGATATACCATACTAACTAATTCTGCTGTGGAAAACTCACTGATTATTACTAAGAATACAAAGATACAATAAAATTGTGATATACTAGACAGTTACTAAAACAACCGTGACAACAATAAACTTTTGACGTTCGAATTTCATCGCATACCTACTAAATTTGTTCATGATAATTTTCGATAAAAACGAATTTCACGGGTAACAGTAAATTTTTGATAGACAATCAAATGCAAAATTGTAGAGAATTTAATTCTACATCGATCTGGCAAAAAATATACAGGGTGTTACAAAAATGTTGGGCTGGAGACGGTTTCTACAACTTTTTTTTTAGGCCTCCGTTCAGAAACACTAACTTTACAATTGTCAAAATCAGCCGGAAATCGTTGATTAAGCCGGTAAAAATTTAGTAAAGTTTGTTAACCATAGAGAACAGGTCGATCCGTTGGAATGTGTCATATGATAATCACAATTGTTGATAACCATCATTTAAAGTTGGTTTCATGTAAGATTTTGGATCAAATTTAACCAGAAACAAGAATTCAAAGGTTTGCACTTAATCACAAATCGCAAGGCCCAAAATGTTGGAAGTTTTGCTGTATGTAACATGAAAATTTATTTTAATTGTAGAGTTCTTCTTTTACGTTGTATATAATATTGTTTTATTTAAAATTCTGGTGAAGTATGAACAACGAAATACTTTTTTTTCTTTCACATGTGGTATGTGACTGTCACATTTATTAAAACATTATAAATTGTGAAACGTATAATCAAAACAAAATTTATAATGTTTTTAATAAATGTGACAATCACATACCACATGTGAAAGGAGAAAAACTTTTTTAAATATGAAAATTTATTTATACATTTATACACTTTCAAAATTGTAGGTTATAATTCAATCTTGCTGTTATTCAAAACATAGTTATTACATGGGCGTTGGACGCACATAAGTTCTGTAACTTATTAAATCTAAATCCGACCTGCAAATCGAAATCTGTACAAATAGATTCGTTCATCTTAAAATAAAATCGCATAAGAAATCGTTGGCTAGAATTCGTTTCCTTGCCAAACACACTGGTGCGATTGCAAGCAACTCAACAATTGTCAGGTAGTAACGTGTCTACTCTAGTTAAGTGTCGACTTTCACGTGACTTGGATTGGTGTCTGAGTTTAATGCATCTGTTCGACTAAGATTCTATTTTGCTTAATTTCTGTTCGATTTTGGGCTACAGATAAGTTCGAAGTCCCGAATTTCTATTTAATCTTACATATTTTGGATTGTTATTTAAAATTAAAATTCATAGTAAGTATAACTTTGTAAGTTAGTTTCATCATTTAATTTGATTTGTAGATTCCCACGGAAAGACGAATATCATTGAATTTGTGGCTCCGCTACCTTCCTTTAAAAGTTTCACTTTTGTCGTGTAAAATATTTCTACGCTTCATGTATAGATACAAATATCACTACGGTACCATCTGATCCGGAAAGTACTTTGACTGTCGTACTATGATGCTACATTGTATAATAAGTTATAATGAATAAAAGTGTTAGTAATGTGAATGTTTATGTAATTGAGTGCACGACATTAACAAATTTGATGAATATTTGTGAAAAGCATTGAAAATTTTGAACATCAATGAAGGGAATGAACTTGTTGTGATAAGGGAGAGCTGGTTAACTTTCTAGTTGATTATCAATTTTATTATACAGAATCTTGTATATTATTTTTTGCAACTACATTGGTTTTCCAGTCCCCTTGTCGATTTAATCAGCTCCTCTTCTTACGACAACAAATTTTAACGATAAGCCGTCATAGTTTTCTTGTGCAGGAAGTCAATAGATTTGGAACTTCTGAATTTGTATTCGAAGTTATTTATATTGTAGGTTCAGTTAGTTTAAGATACTTAAGTTTCACTCCTACGTTAAGTTAGTTTAGGATAGTTTAAATTTAGTTATGGCCACTTATTTCGGTACAGAAAAGGTACTTATACATTATACTTTTATCAGGAGATAATCTTTATTAGGTGCTTCACTTATAAGTATTTGAATATGTCAACAAAACCGATTCGTTATTGACTTACGACCACATTGCGTACCACATTGTTAATTGTCGACCTAAAAAATTTTGTGTGACACACGTACAGAAACTGTTTTGCGAGCATTCGCACTTGTGCTCACACTCGCAAAAAGGCATTTTCAGGCCTCTTGACACAAATAACTATTATATAAACATATATCCTAAACAAATTCGTTACCGAGTTACAGCGGTGAATTTAAAGAAATTTCTTAAAGCTTTTCAGGCCGATATTAAGTAGGCAGTCCGTGTTTTTTGTTTTCAGTCGTGACAGTTGATTAAGTCGTTTGTGATTAGTACTGTTTTTTAATTACTACTACCAAACATATTGTAACAGAACAGAAGAAAGAAGACTTCACGCAGATCATTTCCCAAACCGACATTTACCAAATGAAAAAACATTCGAAAAGCTTCCTATTAAATTAAGGGAAACAGAATTCTTCAACCCAGTAGTCCGAGATCGCGGCAAACCACGAACTACAAGAACTTTTGACTTGGAAGAACGTGTTGAAGAAAATGCAGGAGCTATAGTACTCGAACAATTGCATTGGCGGAAGTTGTCAATCATGTGAGTGTGTGGCGGATTCTAAGAACTAATCAATTTTATCCGTACCACCTTCAAAGAGTACAGGGACTTAGTTAAAATGATTTCCCACCATGAGAAACTTACTGCGTATGGTTGTTACAGATATAAACCGCCGATCGTCTCTTTCTGACGGGTGTGCTCTTAAGTGATGAAGCTGGCTTTACAAGAGATGCTATCGTCAATTTTCATAACGTACACCAGTAGCAAGAAGAAAATCCTCATGCTATTATTCAGTCCAGACATCAAGCGCAGTTTTCATGAAATGTGTGTGCAGGAATGATCAATGACTTCTTGAGTGGTCCTTTTGTGCTTACCAGGCGACTTTCT
Source organism: Abscondita cerata (assembly GCA_030710515.1). NCBI lineage: Eukaryota > Metazoa > Arthropoda > Insecta > Coleoptera > Lampyridae > Abscondita > Abscondita cerata. The sequence goes on from JALBCR010000145.1 coordinate 278,625, forward strand.
AGGCAGAATTATCGTTATTTTTTAGAAAACGGCTTACCAGGTTTTGGTGGAAGCTGTTCCACTAAATGTTAGAGAACGCATGTGGTTCATGCATGACGGTGCACCGGCTCACTTTAGTCACACAGCAAGCCAATTTTTAAATGTCGTATATCCTGGAAGATGGATTGGTCGTGGTGGACCTGTAGCGTGGCCTGCACGGTCTCCCGATTTAAATCCTCTCGTTTTTTACATATGGACACATATGGTATATTCTACTCCAATTCAAAATATTGAGGATCTTCAACATAGAGTGGAAGATGGATGCCAGCAAAGTCTCACACCACGCAAACAACATTAAATGCTTTGCAAAGATTGTTTCCACAACATGTTACCAGACGAGGAGATATTGTCTGGCCGCCAAGGTCGCCAGACCTAACAACTTGCAACTATTTTTTGTGGAGCTACCTAAATCTAAAGGTTTTAACAAATAAACCAAGAACCATTCAAGACCTTAAAAGGAACATTATTGAAGAAATCGCGAATATTCCTGTTTATACTTTGCATCGTGTTATGGAGAATTTCCGCAAAAAATTGCAAGACTGCATACAGAGAAGGGGAAGGCATTTACCCGGTATTATTTTTAAGAAATAAAAATGGCATATTACTGTCTTATTACTGTGTTACTGCATTTTATTAGAATACATTTTTGTTTAAATACAACTGTTTTCAAAACTTCCTGTTCCCGCGGACCACCTTGTATAAAGTCTCTTGCTTATTTTTAGTTGTAGAAACCGTGTATGTATAGCCAGTTCAACATTTTGTAACACCCTGTACAGAGTGTTCCATTTGATTTTATTAAATTCACAATTTTCGATTACAAAATTTGATTTTTTTTCATACCCCGTATAACCGATGTCAACTTTTAAATGATAGACAGTTAGGTTAGGGCCGTGACCGCTCTGAATGTGAATTTGATATTTCGAATAATAACCTAAAAACCGTGAAATATCTGAGGGCCGATAATGTTTAAAAATCAATATCTCGAAAAGCATAATTTTTTGAGTAAGACTCGTAGACAAAGTCACCATAGTTTTTCACGTAGATTCAGAATAAAATATAAAAAATATATATTTTTCCATTTAAAATATCAAAGATGACAGGTGGTCCATGAATTGAAAATATTTTTAAATTGTAGCCACCAAAGAATGATCAAAATGATTTTGAAAAAAATTATACTTTTTACAGGCAATATCAAAAGTACACGTCGTTCACGGACAGGCTGTACCTATATTAATTTTCAGATGTAGCGTTTTTAAACACTTTTTGTTATATTTGGATGCGGTAAAGCATATTGTCACAGATGTCTGTGATATTATTTTGTCCCCTCCTCCATGAAACTTTATGTAAATAACTACGCCACTGACCTCTACTTAATGACCTCATAAATTGCTAACTATTATTGTACTTTCGTTTTTATAATGATTTATGATTATTGTCGCTTATTATTTTCGACTTAATTACGTGGTACTTACTGTAAAAAATCTCCAGTCGTTGGTTTTATTACTACAGCACACGGATATTGAGATGCCCTTATAAACGGATATGGTACCCTAAAGGGCATTAACGAAAAATTGGCCACAGACAAATCGGTGTTACACGCAGGACAGTATTCAGGTAGTAAAATACAAAAATACTTTGGGGCCACAGTGTTGAAAACATACAATCCCAGGATCCATGTCAGCTCTGCTGAAACAAAGCGAAAATTGTCAATGCCATTTTCTTTTACAATAATAATAATAATAATATCAAACATACATAAATCATTACGCGGACGCCATTTATTAATTCGACCATTTGTTGCGGTTTCATTTTGTTGTTTGCGCATAAAATCAGTGTTGTCATAACAAATACGAACTAAAAACCGAAAACAAACGACTTCTAATGTGGATGTTACCACAACCCGTTACTTTTCATGTTGTATATCAGTTACCATGACAACCACACATTAAATATTATATGTGGTTTTAGGGGTGATTCAACTCCACTATTTAAACAGTGGACACAAAGTCGTCTTTAAACTTGTAATAATAGTGATGGGTAAATAATTAATTATTCAGGTAAGGATAATATAATATAGATAGGTATTGTAAAACTAGAAAAAATATCGAAAAAACACTTACCCGTACTTATCAATAATATGCACCTACTGCACACAGCATGAATGGCACCGCACCGTAACGAATGCTGTACCAAGAACTGCAAGATCTAAATCTCGGTAGAACAGGAAAAAACGTTATCTTAAGTGAATACACGGATATCCGACCCGTTTATGCGAGATTTCGATTTCGTGAGAGACACTTAACATTGTTGTTTCATTCATTAAGCACAAAGAACAATTAAGATTTGACCGCAATCACACGCGCCTACTTCGCCTTTACATACTATTATAGGTATGTCGATTTATGAATACGAGAAAAAGAATTTCCGTAACATTTGAGGAGTAACTGTAAACTTTTTAGAAAATTAATAATGTTGAAATTCAGTATTTAAGGGGGCAATGAACTGATTATTTCTCTGATGGGGCTTATTTAAATAATTTGTGAATCAAAATTGTGAACACGTTAATTGAAAATGCGTAAAGTAAATTGTCTGCAGAGAGTTGGTGAAACTGCGTAGTCAATAGTTTTGATACTTTTAAAAGTTTAGTGGGACACCACTTGTTATGGATAAGTTGAACTTCTTTTCAAAAGAATTCTACTTGTAAGGTTGTAGACACAATTATCGACATACTAAAAGTCTAGTGACTGTACACCGGTTATAAATTATACGTACTGACCATTCTCGAATGTTTTCGTAAACGGACTTCCAGAAACCGTTTAAACGTAGGCGACTTATTCAATTCAGCACACTACATTTTTAATGTACTCATTTTGTGGTATATAGAGCTCACGTGCGTCTTTAATTATTCGACTTTATTAACATTTATAAGCACTCAAGTAAAATAAAAAAAGTGGAGGCAATTTTCTAGTTGTAGGTATCTAAGACTGGACCAACATGGTCGAATACTCTATTGCAGAATACATAACACCAACAACCAACGTTTGCGAAATTGGCATATGACATTCATCAAATATTAAAACAAGCGTTTACTGCAGAACTCCACATGACCCCTATACTAATAAACGTCAAAGAAAGTATGGAAAATATGAATACGTTGTAAAAAATAACATCAAAAACGTGTAAAATAAATATTTTTATATTTTAAGATTTTGAAAATATATGTAGGTAACGGCAATTTTGGCTTAATTGATTATGGCCAAATTGTAATCAGATCGGTTACTAGTGCCTTTGTATAGAGTCAGCATAAAATGTTAAGTATTGTACACCCATGAAATTTAAAACTTGGACACCACAATTTCTGTAAACAAAAGTTTGCACATTGTGAAGCGGGCTTAAGGGTATCATTTACAATTCTAACAGCAGGTAGTCTCATCAGGGGTTATCTTATAGAAGGACTGTAGAATGAATCATTACACTAAGCACGTTTTAGAAAATAGGTAATTTACGTTGCTTACTTAATTTTTTCTTTAAAGAATATATTTGAAGGTATCGCTAATTAAACACCATAGCTCGATTAATTATCGAATCAAAATTTTGTTTAGGAAATGTTTACAAAATAAAATTAGAAATAATTTTGATTTAAAAACGTCTACAAGCAATAACTTTTAAATTAAATCAAAAACTAAACATGGTTATTTGGGTTGACTGATTATTACTTATTTTTAAATAAATCTAACCTACTAATTATTGTAAGTTATTAAAAAAATCATTAAACTCTCTATTCATAATATTTAGTCCTTACAAAATGTATATTTTATGACGTTTCATTTTTTCTGTAGTTAATATAAAAAGTGAAAATAAAAACTAAGGCAATTCTTATTGTCAACGTATATATTTAGTTTTTGACAAGAATTTATTACATAATTATAATTAAGATACCAAGTTATAGTTTAAAATTAAATGAAAACTTTTTTTTAAATAAAGGTATTACTATATAAATAAATATAAGAAATCAATAATGGGTGTGACCTCCATTATTATTGATACATTCTTGGAGGCGTCTGCTCATTGACGCTATCAAGGTATCAATATAATTAATATTAATCGTTTCCCATGCGGTATCAATAGTGCATTACGGTTTACTGGTATAAAATTTGGCCCTTGTTGTCTTCGGATAACAGCAAGTATTCGAGTCCAAACATTTTCGATAATGTTAAAATCTTTTTGCTGGTCAGGGTAACAGCTCCAAGTTATTTGTTTGTATCCAGTTGCGCACAACCTGCGAAGTATAGGGTCATCATATCCCGATAGTTAATTATCGAATGTTCCAAGAAAATATGTGTAAATAGTAAATGGAATCTACTAACGTAAGCGTTAATTATAGTTACATAACTCTCCTTTCATAAGATATAGTTCATATTAATATGCTTATTGTAAAGCTTCGTACACACCTGAACAACAAACCGAGGAACAAACAGAACAACGAACCGAACGGCAATCGGAACATTAATTTGGACGGTGCTACGTACGAATTTTAGAACAGATTCGCAAGTCCTGATTGTTCCACGAACGGTTTGCGGCGTTCCCGCAACTTGTCGGTTTTTTCTCCGACATCAAAGAAAATGCGCGCGAATGCGTTTGCAGGTTTGGACGAATCTAAACAAAACGGCGAACAAACTTATGCGGGAGAATTAAATTATTTATTTTTGTCCTCCCTTTTGTGGGTTTGTTGTGTTTTAGGTAATATTATGGAGTTGACAGAAGAAAAATGTTTTAAATTAATCAGTGTTTAAGAATGCAAGAAAAAATGATGTCCCTATTAGCATCATTTGGGCGGGAAATTTCCAAAATAAAAAAAGCAAAGTAAATTATAATTTTTACTCTTCTTTGTGCGTAAAAATTTGGTTGGCACTATCTTCTTGTTTTCCGCAATTTTCTCTTCTCAATAATAAATATATATGAACTGAAAACTACTGAAAATAATTATGGGAACAGCACAAACGTTCCGTTTGTTGTTCGGATTGTGGAAATCATAAAAGATCGTTTGTCGTTCTGTTTGACTTTCGGTTCGTTGTTATGTTTGTTGCTCGGTTTGTTGTTCAGGTGTGTACGAAGCTTTACAACTTAAGCAACAATTTTTTGGCGAATAAAGATTAGTTTGTGATGTAATATTAGAAACACAAATTTATATCATATCAAATTTATGACAACTTAAAAACCAAGAACGTGTATGTTATTGCTAAGAAATTATTAAGGAATTGCAGTGTAAATATTTATAATTAGATATTTTCGAAAGTTTATAAGTCCTCTATTGTAATCTTAATACTTAAAAGAAAATCCTGTCCATTAGCATTATAAGGAAATGGCTTTTACTTTATGAATAAGTTTCAATAACAATAGAATATCCTTGCTTGTTTAATTTACTTCCTTTGAGTCATATTGCTCTAAGGGTTGTTACATTGGTCATTTGTAAACATTTCCTAAACAAAATTTTGATTCGATAATTAATCGAGCTATGGTGTTTAATTAGCGATACCTACAAATATATTCTTTAAAGAAAAAATTAAGTAAGCAACGTAAATTACCTATTTTCTAAAACGTGCTTAGTGTAATGATTCATTCTACAGTCCTTCTATAAGATAACCCCTGCTGAAACTACCTGCTGTTAGAATTGTAAATGATACCCTTAAGCCCGCTACACAATGTGTAAACTTTTGTTTACAGAAATTGTGGTGTCCAAGTTTTAAATTTCATGAGTGTACTCGTTTCTATTAAAAAGCTGCATATTTAAAAAAAAAATTGTTTATACGAGGGTGTTTAGTTTCCGCTGGGCAACACTTTCTTAAATAGCAACCTATCATTGTTTTTATTTCGTTCGACGGAGGCTTAATTCAGATGAAAAATGTTTTTTAAATTTTTTAAATTGATTACGGCGTTGCCATTTGAGAGCAATTTCTTTAAAAATTCAGCATCAGAAAGCAATTGTCACAAAACTGGTGTTTTTGGAAATTTTGGAATTTGCTTTTGTAAATTCGTTGATGTAAGTCAGAAGTGTTTAAATAGTCTATTTTCTAATTTGCCATACTTATTTTGTATGAGTGCGCTAATTTTCAAATTGCTGCAACTTATTTTTTTTAAATGATGATTTTTGAAGTGATTCAAATGTGCTTTTTAATTCTTTATCTATTTGCATGATTACTTTTTTCTCATAACACCTACAGCTATAGAGATATTTACCAATTTTCACTTAAATCACAACAATTTTTTATTTGGTGGAAAAATTCAAACTTTAGAAAAATGGTATTCACTACTCAACAAAAAGAGAAAGCAATTGAATTGTTTCCAACCGGTGGGTGTTATAAGAATAAATACAAATTGGTTTATGCTTTCACGGTCTAAAGGCAGTCATTGATTGGAATTTCTTCCAAACGTGGCACTAACTCGAGGTCCTTCCATCTCCGATGTTGAATGTAGACTGATGGATTCTACTTCGCAGGTTCCATTTATACTGGCGGCGGGGCTTGAATCATATCGTGGATGTGGCTAAAGTTCCAGTTATAACAAAATTCATTTTCTCAGTACTCTCTAATTTTTTTGATTAATCCTCTATACGTGTTTGTGTTTCCTTCAATCAGCGATAGATGGCGTTATGCGTTGGCTTTCCGGTTTTGTCATTGATTAAATATCGCGATTATAGTGTCGTAATGGATATCGATTCAGAGTCGATTACATTTCATCAAAGATGGCTGCGCGCTGTAATACCAGAAATAATGTTACCACACGACGGAACAACGTAATAATTTAAAAATAGACTTTTTTTAAGTTTTTAATATTTCATTTGTATAAATTAATATTACTAGGATATACGATTCAGTTTGTTTGAATTAATCTTTAATTTTAAACTGAGTGTTAGGTTTGAAAAAACAGAAAACTAAAATACTATAATAATGTAATACGTATCGCCACCTATCGGCAACTTCTGGAAGTTCATATGTAAATATACAAAAATTTGGGCTTTATACATTCCGGAGGGATGATGTATTTCTGCTATAAGTAAGCATTTTAATGCGTCAAATGGTCAAAGTACCTATAAAATTGACTCAAATTTTCAAGTTATCAGCACTGTTTTCATTGAAATTGGAAGATATAAGAAGGGACTTTATCGAGGTTGTAGTAGAATTTTGATTTTGTATTTAATTCTATTAAAATTGTGGTGTTAAATATGCTATAAAATGTACAAGTTCAAACATAAAAAAACAAAAAGTAAGCATTATGAAAAAAAAAGTAATACTACAGTAACAACGCCCCAAGTTTTGTCTTTCATAAAACAGTTTTAGTTCAAACATTTAAAATTAAAAGCTGTTTTAAGGGTACTTATAGTGCATGTTTAGCAATAGCGCACTGCTAGTACGTATTCCTCTTAAAATTAAACCACTTATCTTGTCACATATCGATCACAGCTTCTTTAGAAATAAACGTTTAACATCACTACACAGATCTGGATTGATACTTGATCGTGATAAGATAACGTACAGTCTTTTTTTATTTTATTTTTATCACATACGTGCTAATAATGAATTCATTTTACACAAGTGGTATAGATAGGAAGATACAAAATTAAGATTATAAAAATAGCTTAAAAATTAAGAATATATCAGATATAGGTACACTTATAGTAACAAGTAAGGACCCAGGTATCAACATGTCAAAGGTCCAGATAGCATGTACGTACCACAAGGTACAATTTTCCTTCAGGGAGCCACCTAGAAATTTTAGTAATATCCGACGTAGGTAAATCTCTCGATAATTGGCAAATAGCTTCATCTTGCGAGTAAGTAGTTCAGTAGAAGCTAAAGATAGGGTTATTTTTAATCTTCGGGGTGCAAATTCTAAAAATTTACAAGATGGCGATGTAGCCACCTGCGGGTTTTAAAAAAATAATCAACTTACGGGTTAAACGTACAGAAATATTGAGTCACAGAATTCGTGCTATAACCTAAGGAACAAATATCTAACAACGATTAACAAAATTATAGCTAATTAATTAGAAGAAATTAGCGGAAATAACCAAATTTTGCATCGTAATCGTGCAGAAAGTTACCCGCTAATTCAAAGTTGGTAACAGTAAGTTTGGTTACGTACATGTCACCAGGGGCAAACAGCGCTATAATTAGCAGAAAATCTAACGCTTAATGCAGAATGAACGGCGCTACTAAAAATTACGATCACAAGGTTACCAAAATCCTCAAGAAATGGTAATATCATTCATTCCATTTTCTTAGTAGAAAAGATGGAATTGGTTTATCCCAACTTAATTTCAAAACCATAATGTGCTTCCCTAGGAACATTTTTCGTTGGGAAGTAGTTGGCCCAAGCGCATTCGCCACGGTCGGGAAATTGTATGGATTGGCCGATTGTCTTACTGTTTGCCGACTTTAAAAATAGCGTCACGGCCAACTGCTTTCCAACGGTAAGATTAATGATTCACCAACCATTGCCAACCTTGAACCAATTACGATCCAACTATTATAATAAAATATTAAATATCCAATTAATTAAAAAAAATACATAATATGCGAAGTACAAACCATTTATTAATAAAAAGTTGTCATATTACAAAACGGTATGCAGACAAACAAATCTTTAACAGCACAACTAGGTAATAAAACACATTTTTTAAGTCTGTAGAAGAGATAACAGCTATTTGTTCTAGGCGTAAGCCACTCTTTATGAATTATTCCAATTCCATCACCACTATCAAACTGGCATACATTAAAATTATGCTTTACCACTATGTTCACAAAATGCTGATGTTTATTATTATAGAGTACAGGTGTCTTGCACGTGCAGCAGGTCAGTCCTTTTGTTACGTGGTGTGTTTGCGATTATGGCTTGCGTGGCTCGCACTTGATGATTTTTTGGGCGAATTCAATTAACTACTTGTAATATAACAATAAAACTTTTTTTGCATTGAAATAACATCCACTGCTTTATAATAAATGTCAATAAAATGAAAATTTTGTTTTCTTTCAATAAACCTCCAAAAAAACTTTTTCGCGCTATACAGGCGAGAATCTGTTTACAAAAATTCTGACAATTTGGTGGTTGGCCAGTTGTTGAGGTTCAGTTGAAAAGTTTGGTAGGCTGATCAACTGTTGAAGTGGTTGGGCCGAAGGCTATGCGACCGACTGTTAACCAACCTTGCAGACGACATTTAGCAATTGGGCCAACGGTTGGTATTACTTGGGTTAGCGCTTACAATTATAGGTGCATAAGTAATCATAAAGAATCAAAGACTTGACGTTTTATCATCTTATGATCTTTGCCCCAATGCTTGTAGTTATCGAAATAAATTTTGTGAATTACAACTTACACCGAATGTGTTAAAATTTTGGTCGGCAGAAATGATGTATTAGTCAGATTTTAATTCTAGTGACATATTAAAAAATACTACTGGATTATTTGCTGACCACTTTCTTTTAATTCAACACAACCTGGCACAAAAATTATATTTACATTGTGGAATAATGTAACAGCGAACCATAATATTTGTGTGATATAACGGATATTAGGTTATTATCATAGAAATCATTTAAGATGATCTGGATTTTAACGAGTAACTAATTTTATTTTCATAAACCTGCAAGTTGATAAAAATGGCCCAGAAGAAATGCAATACGTCACGGTGTTTAATGTTTAATGCTCTGAAGATTAACTTGGATGGAATCGCCAGACAATTCGTTGAAAATCCCTATGCTTTGAAGGAACCTCAAATTGCGTATACATTTTAGTAATATCTGCTTTTAAGAACAATCCAGAATTTGATTTACAACTACCAACAAACACGACTCTATGTTTAGTTGTCAATGGAGAATAGTATGTTATAATCTCATGTGGTAAATAATACGTATTCTCTCTCTTTCTGTGGAACCAAGAGAACCAAATTAAAATTAAAAAAAGCTTTTTTAAACTAAGATAAAAATTTAGTTGTAGTCTCAATTCTCAAACTGTCTGTCAATAAATTGTCGACAATTTTTTGTTGCATATTTTAATGTCTGAGCAACAGCGGATTGCATAAAGCAAACAAAAGATTCATGAGCGATTTGCAAAAGTCATATCACGTACTACACCGCCAACAAATACGCTTTTCGAGTAGGCTCTGAACCATACTTTGAATGTGCAAAGATGCAGGGGTATAAAGTCATGTTATAAAATCAGTTGTAAATATAGACATAGATTTTGCTACTTTTGGAATATTTTCAAAAATAGTCATTACCCAAATTTTTCTTTAAATAAAAGTTAGTACAGTAAAATTTCGATAATCCTAATCGTCGGTAATCCGGATGATTCAGTAATTCGGACGGCTATTCCGTCAACATTGTGTACGTTATAGTCCGGATCGGTTGCATTGATAGTCCGGATTTCTTGTTGTTGCTTGTTCAGACAAGTCAAAGCAGTGCTCGAATTGCAAAAACTCTTCAGTACCAATTAGTAAATGAATGGGTGCAGTCGTCATGCCCGGGAAACGATGCCACAAAACACTAACATTGATTCAAAAAGAGATGTTATTGAGAGTTTGAAGCAAGGAATTAGTGGTAAACATTTGGCTCTCAAATATGGTGTTGGTACATCTACAATTTCTGATATTAAAAAGAATCAGAGCAACATTCTGAAGTAAGTAAATTTTCGCATATATGCCTTCAGTTGTTAATGGCAGAATTCACAGATTCGTTAACAATTGCTATGCCGAACCAAAAAAACGAAAAACATTGAGAAAGGCAGAATATCCGAAATGGAAAAAAACTGTATTCATGGTTCCTTACTCAAAGAAGTAGACATGTTCCAGTTTCGGATGCGCTTTTGGCTTCAAAAGCACAACAGCTCCATCAAATATGTTACAATAATAACGGATTTGTAGCAAGCCGAGGATGGATAACGAATTTTAAAAGTAGACACGGCATTCGTTTAGTGAAGATTTGTGGGGAGAAGTTATCCAACAACGAGAGCGCAGTTAAACCGTTTATTTCAGACTTTACCAGAAAAATAAAAGCATTAGATTTATCAAAATCTCAAATTTACAATGCCGATGAAAGTGCTTTATACTGGAAAATTCTGCCAGACAAAACTTTGGTCTACTCCGAAGAAAAAAGTGCTCCTGGTCGTAAAACAATAAAAGAACGAGTGACATTTTAACCTGTGCGAACTCAGATGGTACACATAGAATGAAGCTGTTAATTATTGGAAAGGCAAGAAACCCTCGTGCCTTTAAAAATCAACAATTACCAGTTGAGTACGAATCTACACGGAATGCTTGGATGACATCGTATGTTTTCAAGCAATGGTTTCATAATTCCTTTGTTAAACAAGCTAGAGTTTTTCTAAAGAGTCAAAATCTGCCTGAAAAGGGTCTGCTTTTGATCGACAACTGCAGAGCCCATGCCTCAGAAGATGAACTTATCAGCGAAGACGGACAGTTTTCAGTTATGTTCTTACCTCCTAATACAACTGCTCTTATCCAGCCTATGGATCAAAGCGCAATAGAATTAACTAAAGTACACTACAAGAAAAGTCTACTAGCTCATATTTTAGCAAATGAAGACAAATCCATTCTTGAAGTTTTAAAGACCTTTACCCTAAAAGATGCAGTTTGTTTACTGCATAATTCTTGGGAACAATTGAAAGCAACAACTCTTGAAAAATGTTGGCGAAAACTTTTCCTTTACAAACTGATGAGTTCGATTCAGATGATGACAACATTCCTCTTTCTCAGCTAAGGAACGAAAGATCTCGAGGACCTTCAGACATTGCAGCAGTAGGTGAAATGCTTAATGAACTTTCAAACGCTACATTTTCTCAAAGTGAACTAAACGCTTGGGTTCATGGAGATAATGATTTAGCAAAAGAACTAGACCTGACGGATGATAACGAGATTAATGAAGAAGCAGAAAGTATCGACGAAGTAGAAGCAGAAAAGACTGTTCCTGATCAAAACGCAATGCGTGCAATAGACACATGTATAGAATGGGCAGAGCAAAATAATTTACCATTCATAGACGTTTCAGCGTTAAAACGTGTCAAAGAAAACATATTTTTCAAGTTCCGAAATAGCCGCAAACTGCAGCCGAAACTTACGCAATATTTTCCAAGAGTTTAAATATCCTTCAATAAATAGTATGTACTTTTCGTTTATTTGTGTTGATGTTTTTATAAATAAATATGTACATATTTTTTTCGTGTATTTGTGTGTATTTTTTAAAGAAAATCGATGTGATGCAGTAGTCCGGATGTTTTGTAAATCCGGATGGCAAAAATTTTTAATGGTCCGAATTATCGAGATTTTACTGTATTTTAATTATTCTTATTATATTTGTTTAAATTATTTCTTGATCCGATAAGTAATTTCTGAGATACGTCAATCACGTAATGCCAATTGCTTTAATAATACAAAAAAGTTACAGAAAGAAAGTTGTAAATTACACGTATGTACAACAACAACTTTTATTTGAATTAATTTTGCTATATGCAATTTTCTTTCTTTCAATTTTATTATACGTTTATTAGTTCGGGGCGAGGTGGAGTTCTACGCGAGACGCTTGTTTACCTTATAATCACACAAATGATCTATGTAAAATGGGATACAATGAAAATAAGATTTACTTCCACTACTGACAGAAAATTAGAGGGGTGGAACTTTAATAGTGTCAACACTTTTGTAAAAATGCCACGCAACGAACTCAAAGAAAATCGCGTATACCACACGTTTGTTCTGAAGAACTAATCCTTGTATGTTGCTCTAACTCAGTTGGAGCGATATGCGCGCGAAGTGTAGGCTTGCTTTTGCCGTATCATTACTGTGGATGAGACTTGTACCAGATCGTACCAGCCAGAACTGAAAAAGACAATTAGATTAATGGCGTCATCCCGGGTCACCATGAACTTCGAAATTTTGTCAGAAGCCTAGCAATGTGAAAGTTGGTGTGATTCTCGTGTACTACTGTGATGGTATCACCCTAACCATACCGCCAATAGACAGCAGTGTTGCTCTTATTTTGTAATACCATCTCAGATTAACTTTGAGAAAAAAGCGACATTTTCTGTAGCGCCTCTATTATTCTGTTTGACAAGGTCGGCCACATGCAGAGCAAGATATGGCTGATTTGCTCTGGGAAGCAAATGATATGGGGTTGGGAAATGCTGTACCATCCACCGTACTGTCCAGATGTCTTAATTCCTAAAATGAAGGAACTTCTTTGTGACATTCGCTTTGAAAGTGTTCCAGGTAAACTATACAGGTGTCCTTCGACTTTTACATAATGTTGCCACTATTAAAATTCCAACTTGTATTATTAAACACTAGATTGCGTTGGTTGTTTAAACTCCATTGTATTCGTTTTATCTATTTGATTATAAGAACAATGAATATAATTGATTGGTGTTGAATAATTATGTAAGAGTAAAATTTTCTGGGAACATTGCTTTTTTTAAGATGCGGAATGCTGCCATATGCTAACAATCCGTACTTACTGTTAGTTATTGCAACACTCTTCCTATATACATATCCAACATTAGGAGGTTTCAATTGCTTGAGCAATCCGTGCATACATGGAGTTTGCATAGACGATCTCAACACTAGTTATTCATGTTACTGCATTGATGGATATACAGGCATTCATTGTCAAACAAACTGGGACGAGTGTTGGTCGAATCCCTGTCAAAACGGTGGCATGTGTCACGACGGTATCGCCACTTTTAATTGTTCCTGCCCTCTGGGGTACATTGGTAACTCGACTATTCTTTTTTGTAAATGCACTAAGCTTTATCATTTAAGGAGAATTTTGCGAAAAAGATTTTGACGAATGTGAAAGTAACCCATGCTTAAATAATGGTACCTGTGTAGATATTACTAATGGTTATACTTGCGCCTGTCCTGTCGGGTATTTCGGAGTTAATTGCGAAATCGATGTTGCTGTGTGTAATTCAACAAATGAGACCCGATGTGCCAACGGTGGAGTTTGTGTCGATGGACCAGGGCTCAGTTTTACGTGCAAATGTCAACCAGGTATATTGTAGATACTTAGGTCAACTTTACTTTAAAATAACCTACTTAGGTTGGGATGGATACCTATGCCTCACAGAAATAGATGAGTGCTTATCGATACCTTGCCAGAACGGTGGAGTATGTATAGACCTACTTGATGATTATGCATGCGCATGTTCATTTGGTAAGTGTTCTCCCAGAACAAGAACTTTCTACTACCGATTTTTTCAAAGGATTTACTGGAAAAAACTGCCAAGAAGAAATTTTACACTGCCAAAACAACATTTGTGAAAACGGTGCTCTGTGTTTAACGGAAGGAAGCGAAGACGTCTGTTATTGCGTACCTGACTATCATGGAGACCGATGTCAATACCAATACGACGAATGCCAACTGGGACTACGGTAACCATATTTTAATTTTAGCAATAAACTTAAACCTATTATTTTAGATGCAAAAATGGCGGAACCTGCATTGACGGTGTTGACAGTTTCTCGTGTTCGTGTCCGCCAAATTTAACAGGCCTTTACTGTGAGTGCCTTATCCTCGATCACAACAAATTAGATTGTACTTATATACTCACAACTAGTTTAATATTAAGTACAACAGAAATTTCAAAGACTACTTCGGATTATTTAACAATAAGCAGTTCAATGCCTAACATTTCTACCTCTATCTTATATACGACTCAAGTACCTACTACTATAATCACTAGTACTGAAAACACCGACACAACATTAGTAGAAACGACCACTGTTTCTCAAGCTACATCAGATGCCACAACCACAGACAGCTCCAGCACATTGGAGTTTTTCGAAACGACATCTACAGGATGGGAAAGCACTCATACTACTTTACAGACAATCCCTTCCTATACGTTTTCACAATACTCAACCATGATTAGTCAAACAACTTATTCAACACCACTGTCAACGGAAACTGAAACCAAGCAGTTATCAACATTACCCATAGAATTAACTACAACGCCAACAACCTCAACTTGGTCAACATTTCTAACTAAAGAACCAACTACGGGACAAGTTTCCACAACATCTGAAACAACGACTATTGCAGAGACGACCACAACGTTACAAGAAAACTTTACAGACTGTACACATTATACTTGCCAAAATGGTGGAAGTTGCGTACATACTCCTGAAGGTTATAAATGTATGTGTACATATGACGCGGAAGGGCCGTTTTGTGAAATTCAGTTGGGAATAAAAAATGCAGCTTTTAGTGGGGATTCTTACTTAACTCACCGGTTAACTGACACCTCCCATACTGACATTGAGTTTACGACAAAAACGTTCACGCCCAACGGACTCATTTTCTACTCAAACATTGATACGACTTACATGACACTATTTTTAGAACACGGATATTTAAAATTTATTTTTTCTTGTGGGTACCAAACCATGTTGTTAAGTGAACTTAGTCATCCTGCAAACAATGGTTACGACATGAACTTAAAGACGAGGTGGTTTATATTGATTTTTTAAAAATGTATAATTTTAAATGTGGTTTCTAGATTAGAGTACAGTAAGAATTTGAATCGCTGCAACGCATTCGTCATTGTTAATAATACGTTAACGATGAGCGGAAATCAAACCGCCGTTGTAAATAAGTTAATCAAACCAATTTCCGTTCTTCATGTTGGAGGCCTACCACATGAAAAAATTAAGGAGCACCTTTTCCCTTCTGCAGGATTTATGGGATGCGTTAGTAATTTAAAGGTAAGCAATACAAATAGTTGAAGCAAAATGTTTTGCCAAAGAGAACCAATCCACAATTGCACACGGTTTTATCAGCACTTTACGTTTATACTGATTTTGTAGGGCACCATACGTTACCCTTACATCACAATAATGTACCATACAAATAAATAAATCATAAGATTTAGAATAAACAAGCAATTATTTTATACTAGTACAAGTCAGTATTCGCCCCATAAAAAAAAAAAGGAACTGATGATAGTCCCTATAATTTTTATTTTATTACAACTACTGAAGTAGGTATAAGAGATATAGGCAAAATTAGAAATAGGCAAATTTCATTTTTTTAAATTTATTAATTAATTATAGAAGAGTATG
Organism: Abscondita cerata; assembly: GCA_030710515.1. Lineage (NCBI taxonomy): Eukaryota > Metazoa > Arthropoda > Insecta > Coleoptera > Lampyridae > Abscondita > Abscondita cerata. The sequence continues at coordinate 294,793 of JALBCR010000145.1, forward strand.
CCGTATGTAATTCAGTTAAGCCATTCATTGCGGAGGAGGTTCAAATCGTTTGAATTAAGACAGTTTAAAGTTGATTTTGAAGACTAGATCGTATTCAAAAGTTAAACCCCAAAATCCACCGAGACTTAAATTCCTTTCATCCCGATCTCGTACTGGTACAAGCGATCCAAAGTAATCGTTTTGCGGGGAATTTTGCGCGCTACAATTTTAATCCTTTCAACTAAACTAAAAAATCGACATTTTTGAAATATAAGCTCGAAAATAAGTTTTTAGGAACAAATGAATTTGCTCGGATTGCCGGAAGTCAACGAGTGCAGGAGTCTCAGAAAATATCCATTCTGTTCAGGTTTTGACGCCTCACTTTTGGTCCTATCTCGCCAGTTAATTGGAACAGTTATGGAAATTTTTAAAATTTTCCTCTCGCGGCCTATTCTGCCGTGTTAACTCAAAAGGGCGTATCTGACTTTTAGAACACGGCAGTATTCCCCTCCGAAAAAACGACGTCGAGCTAGCTAGCGACTCAAATTTCGCCGTTTTTGCGAGCAACAATTTAAGTCCAATCCTTTCAGTTTGAAGAAGACGAATTGGATATGAATCCGCGTTCCAGCTGCTCACAGATTGAAGAAGAAGGCAAAAATTTTGTAGTCACGGCCGCCGATTCTGATGTTGAAAACGAGAGTTAGAGAAATTCGGCCGACGAAAATGCTTAGGAAAGTGCGAAGGAAACGGCGAAAAGCGTACTAGAAATAAGTGGAATCAGCCCATTTGTGCTAAATGTCTCGACTGTGGATGAACGAGGTGATTCCGAATACTCAAACTGCACAGTCTCCGTAGATTACGCCTCTCGGGGACACCACGTTACGACAAAACTCGCCTGCAAGTTTACCTCAACAGTGATGTGGAAAAAGTTTACTTACCTTATTTAAAACAGTTTTTACTTTTCAATAGCATTTTGCACGTAAAAAAGAATTTTTAGGCTCCGACTTTGAAAAAATGGAGCAGTTTTGGTCCATATCTCGAAAAGTATCGATTTGTTGAATTGGTGAACCGCGTGAAATGACCGCCAAAGCAATTCAAAAATTTGCCTCTTTGTAACGTCATATTTTGAAAAGTATCGATCTAAGCAATTTGCAGGATAGGACCAAAACAGTTGCTCGCAATCTGAGTGCGATAGCGAGGCATTCCGTCGTTTTTTCGCTCGGGAATGGGCCCAAGAGGAAATTTTTTTTAAATTTCACCTTCACGATACTGTAACTCGAAAAATGTAACGGTTCAATAATTAATTCGCGAGATATGATCAAAAATGTCTGACGTCAAAAACTGAATAGAATGGGTGTTTTTCAAAGACTGAAAAACCCGTTTTCGAGCTTGTATCTCAAAAAATATTGGATTTTCAAGCTTGGTATGAGAACTATAATTGTAGCGCACAAAATCCACTGCAAAACGATCACTTTATATCGCTTGTACAACACGGCATCGCGAGTTATAGCCGATCAAAAAATCAAGATCCCAAAAACTCAGATTTATATTCAGCAAGGACCCTCTTACGCGATTATTTTCCACTTACCTTCTTCTTTATGATAATTTTCCCGGATAAGATAAGAGTTTGTAAGTGAAATAATTGGAATCAAAATGAATAATTTCTGTAGAGTAAAGTCAACATCGGAAGACACCAAGCTGCGCGGAAAACGTAACGTCAGAGTGTAAAGCCTAACTCAAAAATATACACTTATAATAAAAGTTTAGGTTACTTCGTGTTTACTGTCAAAGAGCATGCAGTGAATAGTTTAAAATAAAGTATTTTGTAGAATAACTAGTAAACAAATTTGGTACGTCCCAAAAACAAAGAGGTTATAAATAAAAAGTTCAGCTGGAAACTTATGTTTTTCGGCCGGGCAACCTGTGTTATTTTCCAATCATTACTGCATCTTTATCTATTTAAAAAATGCGTTTCTGCGCCGGCGTCTTAAGGTATTAACCGCACTCTAGTTGAATGTTATTTTATTCTTCTTTTTATCTAGTTTTTATGTAGTTCACTCTCCTTCAGATTGTCTACACTACAACTTTCTGAATATTTGCACTAAACAGTAGGTAAATGTGCAAGTGGATAATGCGTATAGTTTTATTTTGCCCAAAACAAAGTTTGTTTTCTAACGAAATCCAAATCCCTACGTATGTTCAAGTGATTTATTCCAACTCTATAAGCCTTTTCTTCCAGTTGGTAAAAAAAAACATCAAATCTGCATCGAACGTACACTTCGAAACTAAATTTTTCTTAAAAAAATTACTTTAATTGTTTTCCTTTTCACCATATCTAAATAAAAATAATACTAAACAACTTTTCAAACCTTTTACAAATCTACTTTCATTTTTCACCAAGATATGTATAACTCACACACACTTATCTGTAAGGATCTAATGTTCGGTACTGCTTCAATCGTTTCGAAATTTTCGGATTTTCTAGGTTTCCGGTAAAAAAGTCGACATTTTCAAAGAAGCAGAAGACGGTTTCAAAATATCAGAATGCGAATCACTCGTTTGTCTCTCAAATCCTTGCACTAACGGAGGAACTTGCATAGAAGACGATAACAAATGGCATTGTTCTTGTACAAATGGCTATTTGGGAAAAGCTTGCGAGTACTCGGTTTGCGACAACAATCCTTGCATGTATGGAGCAACGTGTCTACCATTCACCGGAAACGGATACATTTGCTTATGCCCGTTTGGTAGACATGGGCACTTTTGTGAAAATGGTATTTTTGTACACCCAGTCGTTTTTTCCCTATTACCGCAAATATTTTTTGTAGAGTTAGAAACCAGCGAACCTTATTTTTCATCTAGCGTTTATGGATACTCTTCGTACGCAGCATACACGATACCATTAAGTGGCATATCCAATAGCATGGAAGTGAAGTTGAACTTCGTTCCAAACACAATGGACCAAATATCGATTCTGGTGTTCATAGGACAAACAGGACAGCATGATTCTACGTCAGATCACGTAGCAGTTAGTTTTGTTAAAGGTTATATAATGCTGACGTGGAACTTAGGTTCAGGTACACATATCTATTTACCTTTATAAGAAGTTAACGGAAATCAATTATGTAGGTCCTCGAAGAATATTTACGTCAAAACCGTTACCTAACGGAAGAAGAAGCTACTTATTGCAATTTGGAAGATTAGGTAGAAGGGCTTGGTTGTCGGTAGACAATTTGGGAAACGTAACTGGTAGATCGCCGGGAAATTTAGTACAATTAAACGTAGCTCCGATTTTATACTTAGGCGGGCACGTCTCTCCAAATTTTTCTTTATTACCCCACGACCTTCCATTGCACACCGGTTTTTCCGGTTGTATCTACGACGTCGAATTGAAATCGGGTAATCTCATCGTGCCAATACAAACATCTAGACAAGTCACCGGACGTGCCGTCGGACAATGCCGCACTAACGAATGCCACGAAAAACTTTGCAGAAATGGAGGCGCTTGCCTGCACCATGGCGGCACTTTCACGTAAGCGACCGCTCATGTAAAAAATTAGGATGTAACAAAAAAAATTGCAGGTGTTTATGTCAAGATGGTTGGTTTGGGCCATTATGTTCTTCCAAATACAATCCGTGCGATTATCAAAAGAACAATTGTTCTCTGGGGTCAACTTGTGTTCCTCTTCTAGCTGGTTACGAATGTGATTGCAGCGTAGGTAAATCTGGAAAATACTGTGAAATTGGAGAATCTCTTTCTGATGTTAGTTTTTCGGGGATAAGGTCATATTTGGTACTGAAAAATTGTTGTTAGAGGTATCTAAATTTACTATTGAACTGGAAATCAGACCCTTGGGTGATAAAGGTCTGATTTTATTTGTTGGTTCGGGCGAAAACAGTTTTTTAGCATTGAACATGCATAGTCGATTGTTAGAATTGCGAGTACTTGCGGGTAAATATTGGTATAAATTAGTATTTAGATTAAAATAAAATATTTTACAGCTAAAAGAAGGTTTAGCGGAACAAAAGTTGTCAGCATTCGCAGTAATAAATTATTAGCAATGGGTAGTTGGTACAAAATAAAAATTGGGAAATTTGGAAACAAATTGTACTTGTATGTAGACAATGTAGTAAGTACAGGTTTGCTGAGTAATGGAGATGTAATCGGAGTTTCAGGACAAGACGTCTTCCTAGGTAAGAAATGACACCCTCGATACTGTTAAATTCAAATTATTTACACGTTTAGGAGGTTTGCCAGATTTATCACACTTACCAACCCTGGCTACATCAAGTCTTCCGCTTTCATTTACTGGCTGCATTAGACAGTTGATAGTTAATTCGCGTCATATATTGTTAACCGAAGACAACATTCAAAATGGGCGAAATATAGCCGATTGCGACGGAACTCCTTGTGGCGGTGATGCTTGCGAAAACGGCGGCACTTGTTGGGTAGACTCAAACTTAAATCAGCATTGTTCTTGCCCAGAACCGTTTGTGGGAGAACGGTGCGAATTACTTCCCTCTTGCGAAGAACGGTCTTGTCAAAACAAAGGAAGATGCGTAGGAAATAAATGTTTTTGTTTAATGGGCTTCACTGGTGCTTTCTGCGAAACGGGAATGATGGTTCGTACTCCCGACTTTACAGGAGATAGTTATTTAATTCTCAAGAGGTTTGCGAACGAAAAGAAAAGAGACCTTTTTAAATTTAAGCTCTCAACTTTGAGCTTAAATTTTTCGACAGCCGACGAAGATGGATTGATTTTGTGGAGTTCAAAGGTTGAATAATTAAATTTCACAAAATGCAGTAACTGATGAACACTTTATTTTAGAACGGTGACTTTTTTGGAATCGGTCTCGAAAAAGGTTACCTCAAAATTGTATACTCGAGCGAAAACAAAATCGTAGTGGAAATACCAGGCAGAGGACACCTGTCCGATGGCATGTGGCACAACTTGGACATTAATTTTGAGCCAAATATCGAAATGCGTTTGGATCGCAAAATACTTCACGTTCAAAATAAAAAGAAGCAGATCACAACAAACGACGTTTTAACGAACAGAATTTTTTATTTGGGTGGAATACCGAACGAAAATCGTTCCACTAATGAAACGTATGGAATGTACAAACAAAATTTCGTAGGATGCATTCAAGGGATTTCGTTTAATAAAGAAAAGTCCATTACAGATTTTTCTACATACGAAGGGGAAAATGTTGGTACTTGTAATGTTTTGTAAATCGTTACGTTTGTTTCATTTACGTTGAAGTTTGTTGAGTTTTAGCGTACAATATCGTTTTGTTTACATATTTCGGCATACTTTATTCACTCATTGGTTGTTAATTTGTTATTTGATGTTACAAATTGTAATTTTGTATTTTATTTAAAATTCTTAATGGCTTCTAGGAACAACTACATAATTCATTAAGAGAAAGTACAAAATAAATATGACGAAAGTGTTCACAACCTCAGATTATCAGAATATTTTATTTGAGTAAATGAACTGTTTACTTAACGTCGTTGTAATTATGTAGTAATTGAATGCAAAATGAGTAGACAAATAAATTTGTTTTTATATTAAAAGCTACTCCTTTGGTACTAATGTGAATGAACTATAGATGTAGGTGGTCATGGTTAGTCTTTTGCGGCCATTGAATGATGGAAAGAAAACGCTATTTAACGCTGACGACTGTTGTTGATTAGAAGATAAGTGGGTAGCTTTCTTACATTATGTTCTGTGTTGTATACTTTTAACTATAGTAATGAGGTTACTGGTTACGATTCATTCATCGGTAACCGGAAGTACTTCACTAGCAAACCCGTATTCGTCCTGTTTTTTACCTTCTTGCAATAACTGCTCCTATTAAAAGTAGGTCGACACAAGTGGGAAGTAAGTATAATTTAGTAATTACAGCGCACAGAAGCAAACATCGGACCCGGAAAATATTCCAACTAAATTTAAAAATTAATAGTAGGAATGCAATCCACCAATCACAATACAAATTACTGTAGCGGTATATTCGTCGACGAAAGTTTGTTTGTTGTTGTTTTCGTTCGTTTTCGTCTTATTTGTTTCTCTGAGTGTACTACCTTAAAGCACGGCGACATTGTACCCGCCCACCAGGTCGCATGTTTGCTTCTGTTTACTGTAGAATTGCATGAGTTCTCTCTTAGTTATTTTGCTAGTCACAATATACAGCACCACTAACGGCACTGAGTTTCACGTCCACGTATTTCCTAATTCATTTGAACGGAATCTCATATGAGCCGTTGAAAACCAGAGTGGTCTAAGTGAATAAATACAGTTTTGAGATATGAGGACCTGAATTTATACTTGAAATCCTCTAATGAAAATCTGAAAAGTTTCCGCGAAATATGTTGAGGTAAGATATTAACTTAAATTTGTAGGAGAGAATACGATTTTTTCGATTTTAGTACATTTTTTCAATTTTTTTTTACTTAGACTACTATACCTTTCAACATTTCGCAGAACTAGATACACATTCATTATGGTTAGGGTGCCAAGATAATACCAAATTTATAATTTAGATTCTTTAATACAAGTTTTGAACGGATCAAGTGTTAAACAAATTAAACAAAAAAACTAGTCTTCTTCTTCGCCTCACTCTAGGGGACCAATATCTTCAACATTACTGTTTCTGAAGTATTGTTGATGAATTGGAGGAATAAATTGAAAAAGTTCTTCCATATTCTTCTTCTTTTTCTCATTTAATGGCAGTGGAGTTTTGTACAATGGATATAACTGAATTCTACAGAAATTGGTGGTGCACCTTCTTGGTTTGGAAGCAAGTTAATAACATCAAAAGCAAAATCATCATTAAGAGTTTCTTTACAAAATATTTTGTAAGACTGATTTTTTTTTCAAAATGTAACCATTGGATTTTTAACCTGCACTTTCTTATTATTGTGTACCAATCTTCCGGTACATATTATACCCTATTCTACGCATACTGTTCTATTTAGCCAAAATCACGATCGTTCGGCAAGAAAGAATGACCAGAAAGCATAAATTTATGGTCTATTACCTGGGCATATGTATTTGCTAAGAGCTTGTGCCAAAACAACCATTGCTTAAAATTTCGGTTCTGTCCACCACATGCAATAATGTGAGTTGCTTTTCCTGCATTCTCTAAGATGTGCTTACGGATGCATGATCCTATTTCCTGAGATCCTCGTGATGCAGCTGCTTCATCCTATATGTACATGAATCCCTTTTTTTTCTTCACCTAGTTCATGTATACCAAGGTTGTAAACATAGGTTTGCTATTGTACAACCTCTTGCGAACTTACAGCAGGCGATTCGAGATTTTTATTTTTGCTAACACTTATGTTGGCTATAATTATCGAAGGCTCGACTTATGTAACTGCTTTTACATACCTGTCGACAAAGTTGCTTAATGCAAACCATTTGCGTACGTGATTGCTAACACGAGTCGATACTAGATGTCGCAAAACTTATAGTTTGTAAATATACATATTTCTCTTGTAATAAGCGGTGGAGCATGTCAATGTAGGATATGGCATGCCTTTTCTAGATCAAAAATAAAGGCATAAACTTCACCCTTATTCAAGATAGAAAGAGACCGATCATTGGTCAAACTTCTTCTTGCAGTCTCAGCTTTACGCAAGTGCAAGGTGTGCTGAGTATTCAAATTTATTTTCTCCTGTTCATCATTCTCACAGCTCAGTTTAGTTAAAGTGAAGATTAAAATCGCGATGTAATATATGCCTATACATTGCTTCTGAAACTGGACTTACTCTTTCATGTTCACATTTTTTTGTATAAATTGTGCATTAACCTTATATTCAATAGGGAATTCAGGTACTTTCTGTTAGGCTTGTGATATCGTGTATAATGGGACTGATAGGCAGGAAATCTGTAACATATTGTACCCGATCTTCTGATGTTTTGTTCACTGGTTCATGTTTCCCCCGTAAATCTTCGCCTGGAGATGAAACTCGTGAACGTTTCAGGGCTCTCTGTAGACGTCCATTTGATATTTGAAACGTTTGTAAAAAATACTCTTTACAAACATTTTGTGAGCTACCAATATTAACATAATATGAATTTGTTATATTTTTCGGAGCCCTACCACATAAAAAAAGCATTCTGTGAAGAAAAGTTTCCCAATTCTCCAAAGCATTTTTTCTATCCACTTCACTTATTCTTGCAAAACAATTTTTCTTGAATTTGCAGTCAGTGTTGTGGAAACTTTTAGCAGGTACTACTTTCTTCGATGTACTTACATATTCTTGTCCTATATTTCTGTTTCGCTTATGAATAGACTTTACGTGTTTTTCAGGTTCTCTGAAACGTTTTCTGCCTTTTCGTTTTGATTAATAATACTGGATTAATCAGTTTCACTATGTTTGTAATAATTAGGTTCAGTTCGAAGATCTTTCTGAAATAAATTTTAAGTTAGATTTTATGAAAGTTACGAGAAATTTTCGTGGTAATACCTGAAGACGATGATTCTGAATCCTCTACCTCGTCTGGCTCATAGTCATTATCACTAGCAGGTTATGTTTTTTTCTTATAGAACACCCTGTATTTGATGAGGATTTCGAAAAAATATGGGCCAGTTTCTTGAGGGATCCTAGCTATAACGGTTCCTCAAATATTTTTGATAACTCACCACGTGATCAACCACTGGAGTCAAAATCTCGGAATTCTTCATAAGGTGTCCAAAAAGTCAAGTGCCATTATCAATACATTCAAAGTAGAATATCTTGCTTATCTCTAATAGTACACCGTGTATTTTGTTAGCTCATTTCATAGAGAAAATAACGATTTTTGAATTAATTCGAAATAAAGAAAGACGTGGACATGAAACTCGGTACAGTTAGTGGTGGGACACCCTACATATAGTACAGTGCTGCGGAATGATGAGCTGTGACATGTATTAACCCGATCTATCTTGTGACGATGTGTAGCAACTTCGTTGACTTATGTTGCGCTATGTTAACGTGGATATGGGGTTAAATATGCATTATGTGATTAGGCAACCGGGTTGCCCAAGAAAGTTCTTGAAGCATGGAACTGTGCTCGTGCATCTAAACAAAGGACACAGTAAGGTTCGTGAGACGTGTGATTTTAGTACCTGTTTTTGACAAACAGTGAAGTCGAAGACTTGAGTTTGAAATATCGTGATTTGGAAGCGTTTGTGATAGTAAACAACTGCGTTGCTTCTCGGAAATTGCCCTTTTTTACGTATAGTTGGTAAAGTTCCGTGACTTCGATGCGTCTATATAGATCTGTAGAGTTGCTGGAAAAGAGGTGAAATTGCATCGTTACCTTCAAGCGATTGAAAACGTTGTTGATCGGTGTTGGCAGCGATATTGACTACATCTTGTCGGTGCCGGCGTTCGTTCTTTGGTGAAATACTTGTAATTTAGGCTGAGAATCACGTCAGGGTTATTGCATGTATAGGAATTAAATCTTAAAATGGATCGTGTTTGTTGTGTAACAGTAGAAAAGTAAAGATGTTCTCACTCAAAGAGAGGAAAAACAGACTCGCTTGCTTCTGGTCGCCTCCAAATGGTGGTCTGATCTAGCATTGGGCACGTATATCTACGGATGTACAGGGTTATTCACTATAAATTACCCACCCCTTATTATCGTTATTATTGCTCATAGAAAAAATAGTGACACATATATGAAAGTTATATGAATTTTCTTAAAATGCTATCATTAGCTCAGTTACTCGCCGTTTTTTTTTATTTAAAAAATATATCATATAATCATTTATCTTGAGCTGTTATTGAGTTATGGTCGTGAATAACACAGTTACTTAATTACCGAATTGTTAATATTGTCAAAGTAAGCCATGTAAGTGACAAATCTTGTGTTTCATAATTGATATTTCATTAATTAGATCACCAAAATGGTTTATAGTGAAGCAGAAAAACTTGTATACTACGAACAATAATAACGATAATAAGGAGTGGGTAATTATAGTGATATAATGATATATGATAACCCTGTACTTACGTAGTACGTACATATGTGTGCTTTAAGACGGATAATTAATAAATAGATGAGGAAGTTAGTGGCTTAGCATTCACCTACTTATAAGTCTCTATACTATGAAAAACGCACAGCAGACCAGAATAAGTCTCTTGTGAGGATCGATCACGAGACTCCTGAATGCGAAATGAGTGTGGTAGGAGATTATACCACCTAGCGCACAAATTACCCACGTTTTAGTTTGGGGTGTAGCGATACGGTCCTGGCGGGCGTGTTTATATCGTTGCCCCACCAGTATTAAACCGAAGTGACAGCAGTTTACGAATGTTTGAAGACCAAGATACGCTGCTGTACGTTTATTATGCTCTAGCCTCGACTGATTCACCTGAATTCCAAAATAGAAACTATCACAACATAACTGGGGTTAAACCCCGTTTAATTTGTGTTAATTGTGGGGGATGTGATCGGAGGGCAAATGAATAGGGCGCGTTGGGACCAGTATCCAGTTCCAGTTTGGACTATACAGGTTGACTGTAAATTCAGGGCCACTTGATTTACTCTTTTATTATCCATGATATACAAAAAGTTTATTAAGAAAAGTTTTACAAGTATAAAAGATGAGTATTTTCCAAACTTTGCACAAAATGGCTGACTTCCGGTTTAAGTGGAAATAACAACTTTATTTTTTTTAATGAATCATGTATGTAGTATTTTTTAGGCTAAAGTTAAAAACGTTAACACAAGTATAGCCCTAAAGTTACTAATAAATTAGTTATTTATTATTCAAAATCTAAAGAGATCCTTTTAGTTGGTACAGTTAATCTTAGGAGGCTGTGAAAACTAATGTACACATTAGTAACCAAGCGAGATTGGAAAGGTGAACAACCAGCTGTAGTTAACACATGTAATGCGTATTAAAGCTGTGAAATCGCAGTTGGTTAGATTCCAGGATAACCGAGGTATTTAATTTTTGGAAAAGTCAATTTTTCCGGAAAAAGTGAAATAATGCGAAAACCCTCCATTTTAGACACTATGTATAATGCATCAAGTCACATTAGAATTTCCCGAGGAATACAAATTTGTAATAAAAAATGGGTAGTTCAATTTTAAAAAACATAGCTTTAGTATGTCGCACTTTTATGGAACACCCTGTATAAACGAAAATAATTGTAACATGTGCAGATCATTGATTTGCACAACTTTCATTGCAAAAGTTTTTTCTAACCCCAATATTTTCCGACATATCCACTTTCCTCGCACTAATGGGCCACCCTGTATATTTTTTAGTTTATTTAATTTGATTTGCGTTTGTTAGTGAATAGTTGTCGTGTCGTGAAGACTATTACTTAAAATTTAAAGGTTGAAATGGTATCTTTATTGATGATCTTTATGTAATAGAATCTAGATCCAGATATAAGATCCATTTATTAAATATAGATGTCGGATCTAAACCCTTTTATTCAAATTTTAAGACTTTTCTTATAGTGAAATGTTTGTTGCCTAATCTGAAAAATGTTAATTTTACCAATGGTTTTACTGATTTTTCCAAAATCTTAGTACCATTTTATTACCAAAATTCACGTTTTAAAACAATTTCGATATATGTCTATCTATGGACATAGAGATCTTTGCAATATTTTCATATTAGAAATAGAGATTTTTGCATCTCTAAATTTTCAACACTGTGGTTAAAGTTATTAAGGAGCTTGCGCTTTTTTAAAAAAACGTAAACTTTTATTTCACAGCAAAACATGTTGCAATAACGTTATTGTTATTTCCTGCAAGCGCATGTCAACAGTGAAATAAAAGACCCTAAATACGAATAACCGTTCCCGTGGTAATTAACGGCAACCGTTAACGTTAATACCGTTAACGAAAAATTTTTTGTCAATTACGCATGCTCACAATAACCATAACCACTACCACGCATCAAAATAAAAGATGCAGAAACTCTCCAATACTATTCGTATTAATTGTATAGTAAAATAAATTTGTAGGTACTTTTTTTTTATCACAAACAAGCTTTCATAAATTTAACAAAAATGCTCTAACAGTAGACAGGTCAAACATTAATTGTGAAGGAAAAAAGTCGTCGGCAGTTGCCACTTAAAACTAGCTCCTAAAATGTATAACAAATTCTGCACAAAATGAAGTTTTTATAAAGCTCCCTATATTCTTTTCATCATTCTTAAAAATGTTTTTATTTGATCTCATACATACTTCGTGTTAGGTATTCAACATCAGAAAGATAATTTTTCGATTTTTTTTTTCAAAACCTTGAAGAAATAGCCACTGCCCAGAAAACTGAATCATTTTTATTTCAAATTTTCTCTCATTGTCAATAAGCTAATGTACCATTGAGAAAACAAAATTTGGCACACCGTTAAAAGTTAAATGAGCATAACTACGTTAGATAAGTATTTTTCACTCAAAGGTTAAACATTAGTAACCTGACCTTCGTGAATTATCCAAATTTAACACAAAATAGAGTGAAAAATACTCATTTAACTTTCAACAACGTCGCAAATTTTGTTTTCTCAATGTTACATTGATGGTCTCATTAAATCATATACAGACTGATCTAAATTGCTATCTCGGTTATTATTGATTTGACAAAGTAGTTTAAATTGGCAAACTAGTAGTGATTTTAACGTTGATTAAGCAATTAAAAAAACAATTGAATAACGCGGTTTCGAGTAAATCTAAAATTTAGTATTTTTTTTTAATGTGATATAAAAGTCTTAATAATACACTATTGCCATAAATGAATAGCTAGTAGTTTTAGTTTAAAATTTTCGCTTTGGAAACTGTCGCATAACTCCCCACCTTATTTCATAAGATGTGGAGTAATAATACCATATCTACGAAGTATGAACATGTAAGATTGTCTCGTTTACCATACAACGACGTACATTTAAGTTTTAGCAAAGTCAACATTCGATTTTTCAACAATTTCATAAGTTAGTTAACAAAGAATTAAATTAAAAGAAAAGACCAAATATACTAGTACATAAAATATAATTGTTTTATTTATAATATATGTATTTATACCTATAATATATTAATATATCTCAGTGTCGAGAGTGCGAGGCGCACGTATACAAATCCATTATAGCCAATTGTATATAATGTCGATTAGATTGCAATATAATAAACATTGGATTTTTGTATAATAATTGTAATATGTATAATATATAAATGATCTGCTTTCCAACCTATACAATTGCATATCAATAATACAATATTAATTAAATTTATCATATCTTCTATCTATAGGTACAACATTTTCCAGCCACATATAAAAAATTCAATCGATTAGAATAATTTAATAATACCTTCAACCGTAAAATTATGATATATATTTATATATATTTTGTATAGTATATACATGACTGGAATAACAACACACATAGCGAACCATGAAATACATCGCAACTAAAGTTGCAATTGAATCACTTGCATAGCACCACGCCGAGTACGGAAACACGTATAAAAATACCAAAACATTCGCTTTGGTCCTCTAATAATATAATTAACGATAAAATATAAGCCCTGTTTAATAATACTTAAGATTTGTGCTTGCTTCACGGTTGGAGGGCCAGAAAGCAGGCTATAATAAAAACATTAGTTTATAAAAAATGAGCATATAATAAAGCAATAATCGTACTACTAAATTGCACCTAAAGTCATCATCAATCAATTTTTACCAGTGAAGCTAACCCCACTGCCATAAAAATACCAGCTAATATTAAGAGCAAAGTTCCTACCATTACTAATTGCTGATCGGACATTGATTTCGATTGGATACAGGGGTGCCAAAAAAATTTAAAATAACTACGATTACGATGCGTATGAGTTGGAGAATTTGTAACTGTTTGAGAGAGCTTAGGAATGATTGGAGTTTCTACGGCGACAGTTGAAAATGTTAAAGATGGAGAATACGGGCCCGGTAATTCTCCAGACGATGCTAAACGGATGGGACATACTCGTGCATTATAATCTGCTCCGGGTTCCAAATTTTCTAACGAACATTTAGTGTCAGAACCTTTGTAGATCTATGCAACAAAACAAAAAATAAGAAATTGTTAAGAATGATCGTCTAAATTAGCAAACCCACCTGTTTAAAATCTTGATCCTTTAGTCGGCAAACTTGGACTAAGTAGATGATAGGATCGGTATTGGAATTTCTCGACGGCGTCCATTCCAAAACGCAACTTCTCTGATCGATTTCGATCGCTCTCGGAGGTTTTAAACCAGCTGGCGGTGCTATAGAAGTATTAAATTCGTATTCGTCCGAATAATCTCCATCTCCGGTATCGTTGGAAGCGCAAATTCTAAACCTGTACGATGTGAGTTCTTGTAATTTATTCACTTTACAAGTAAAGGCAGTGCCCTGATATACACATTGAAATTCTTTAGTCCGACTATTCTCTATTTCCACACAATATTGCGTGAAGTCATGATTTTTGCCTTCGCCCCATTTCAATTTCAAATAATTATGCGCCACGCCGATACACTCTAATCGAGGAGCCGCCGGTGGAAGTGCCAAAGTGCTGATCTTAAGAACCGGGGAAAAAGGTCCGACTCCTACATTATTAACCGCTTGAATTTTGATTTTGTATACAGTCAAAGGATTCAAATTTTCGATAATGTAATTGGTCTCGCAACTGTTTGTCGTTATTAATTGGTCTCCGATTTCTATAATGTAGTGAGTTATATTCGCTCCGTTATTAACCGGCTCGATCCAATTTAAACTAATACTAGTAGACGTTTTGTCGTGTTGAATCGAAGACACGGCTGCTGGCGGTGCGGCAGGAGTTATAGTCGCTGCCAAAGGAGAAACAGGACCGTATCCCGCGTTATTACAAGCTTGTACCCTAAAGTAATAGGCCGTAAACGGTGATAAACCTTTCACATCGTGATTAGTTGCAGATCCTTGAAAAATTGGCATAAACTGATCTTCGACAGCTTCGTTCGGACTCATTACTAATTTATACTCGAATATTGGAGAACCGTTATTGTTGGGTTCCTCCCATTCGAGGAGAATGTGGAATGGCGATTTTAGAGTTGCTACTGGCGCATGTGGCATGTCGGGTGGCGCCGAACCACTTTTCACTGTTAACGTTTCCGACCATGGGCCTGGTCCAATTCTGTTAACTGCGCGCACCATGAAAGAATATTCGCAACCGGGACTTAAATTCAATACGGTACACTCTATTTCTTTGCTTTTGTGAACTATGTTCCGACTAGCGTCAGGATTAACCATTTCTACTTCGTATTCTAAAACTGGCGCACCACCGTTATAATCGGGTTCCGTCCATTTAATTGTTATACTATTAGGTTTAGGTTTCCCGTGCAATCTGGGTTCGGTGCAATGTCCGGGACTTATCGCATCGGTCGTTACCGTGCAAGGATCCGAATAATTACTCCGTCCACCAGCACTTAAACAACTAACTCTTAATTGATAGGTGGTGCCGGGGGTAAGTTTATCACAGACAGCTTCCGTTTCGCAGCCAGTATACACATTTTGATATCCGCTACCCGAATTTAGTTCTAGGATATATTTGGTAATTTCGGCACCTCCCGTATCCGATGGAGGTTCCCATTTAAGCCTAAACATATGTGCATGTATTCTTCCTTTCACGATCGGTTTAGATGGTCTAGCTGGTCGATCCGGAAGGGTTTTAAAAACTACTTCTTCCGACCATGGAGACGAGCCGCCGTCGTTTTGAGCTTTTAATCTGAATTTGTAATCCGTATAACGTTTGAGATTTTCGCATATATATTCCGTATTTTTTCCGTTGTATACTATGACAAAACTGTAGCGAGCTTTAAAGTCATCCAATTGCAAAACAAATTCGTCGTCTTTTGGTCTTCGACTCCACGTTAGATGTAATGAATTAATTGTGACATCTTTAAGACTAGGTGGTGAAGGTTGCAACGGTGCTACGTCCGAGGTGGAAAATATCGCCACGTCCGAATAAACGCTTTTCCAATCTCGTTGAGAGCTGCTAATCGAAATTTGTAAAGCGTTGCAGGTTGTAGTTTAGAGAGGCTGTGCTGCTTCCCTCTACTCTTATGCAACTCCACAAAATCTCCGCCTTTGCCTTCGTCGTATTCTAAAATATAGTACTGTATATGTGATCCGTTATCGTTAGCGGCGTTCCATCGAAGTTGTAACCCACTCTTAGAGCGTGATATCAATTTCGGAGATTGCGGTTGATCGGGTTCGCAAGGAGGTGTTGTGAATTTAATCGGATCGGACGCCGAACCCTGTAACTCGTCGAGATGTACTTGCAAGCAAACCGAATATTCTTGACCAGGTCGTAAATCTTGAATTCGACAAGAAAGAGAAGCACCGCTGTAAATTGACTTATACTTCATTTCTTTACTTTTATCACTAAGTAATACTTCGTAACGAAGATCAGATTCGGATATATCCATCTCGTGACTGTCACTACTCGAAGCTTCCGACAGCCTAAGCGGTGCTGCCCATTGAAGTAAGGCACTACGAGAACTCAGTTCAGACACCTTGGGTGACTGGACGGACGACAACATATCTGTGATAATGTTAACGTAATCTTCTTCGTCTTGTACGCTACTACTTTCTTCCCCATCTTCAGAAGTTCCTACGCTATTCATCCCTTTCTCCTTGTTCTTTTGTAAACCGTTTACGATATCTTTTCGCGGGGAGAGTAACGATGTGGTCGTTTCACTTCGCATTTGTTTGTCGTGAAGTTTTCTTCTTAATTTAAAGTAGCGCTGTTGGGTACGTTCGTCTTTGTAATAGTTGTGGTTCGGAGGGGGCGAATGTCCCGAATGTGTTGAGGTGACGTGTGCCGGATGGTTCGGTGGTATACTAGAATGAAAATGTGGCGTTGGATAACCCGAAGATATTCCGGGGTAGAAGGATTGCGGCGGCTGATTGTTGCCATTTGGTGGTCCCGCTCCCTACAATCAAAAATTACACATCAGTATCCACTTCCGGATTTATAAAAAAAATATTTATAGCAATTTTTTTAAAAGGTCAGTTGCGCGTATGACATTTACCACGATGCCTAACATATTGAAGAGCAAAAAACGCGAATGTATATATTTTTGTTTCAGCGAAATGTCATTGTCGATTTTTATCCGAAAATCAAAAAAAAAATTAGATAAAGAGGATAATACCGTTTCTACTTCAGGTTTCAGCGTAATTTTAATAGAAACTGAATAGGACGATGCATTTTCCTTGTCTTCGTTTGCCATTGCATAAAACCATTGATTATAATTAATGATAAAACTAACAACACAGAAGCAATATTATGACATATGCACAAAAGAATTTATTATTGAGGTGATGTGGCACTGCTAATGCTGATTGTCGACTACATATTGCCAAGTACAAGGCTAGATACGTGGCTTATACGAACTGTACCACGTGTTTATGTGTGATAACATTTTGTACACTCCGACGGCATTTTAATCGAAAAATATAAATAGCGACGACCGATTTATCCGATAAAGCGATATGAGGAAACTTATTACTCAACATACATATTGTTTGCAATTTCAAAACAGTTTAATATTTATTGCTAGTTTTTGTTAATGAAAGTTATTGCAATCTAAGTCGTGGGAATTTTGTTGCCGACTAAAAAAGTGTTATTAGATCGTGGGATTATTTCGTTACTTGTATTATAAGAAAAATCAAATTTTGTGTTTTACTCGTGTGATCAATAGATGTTTAGCTGGTCAAAGGTTGAGTTATATTTCAAAATTTGTTTATACTTGAACTTGAACTGAATCACAACATTAAACAAGTATTTAATGATAACCGGAAAACGATTACACCGATTCTATAATCATCAACAATACAATCACCCTTGTATTATTTTTTCCAACCGCATTAAAAAATTTCGAAAAATGCAACATTTACGACGTCACGTTTTTTGTTTATAAAGATAAGGTGTTTCCGTAAGTACACTTGTAATTATAGAATAATTTCCGTTGTAGTGGCGATTTACAACCTGATAAATTTTTTGTTATATGTGTACACCGTGCGTGCGACATTTAGAACGCATTTTATTGTTTAATGAAATTTTAACATCCTGTATGTTTCGTGCAAAAACGTGATTGTCTATTTATGAGGTAGAGTTGTTGCCACGCAATAGTTCTCTGGATGAAGAAGAGAAGTTGATATCCTTGAGTATAGTTTATTGCGTCTGATGAAATTTAAAATGTGGGAAATGATACGAAGAATGCACCGAACGTTCTTCTTTTCAACTTTCACAAAACCAACAATGCAGAAAACATTGAGAAAGGTCCACACTGTAAGAACACAAAATAACGCATTTACATTCGGGTAATAAACGTAAATGAAATTATTTTATTCTATTTGGATAAAGAAGCACTATTTAAAAAATGAGTAAATAATTGCTTAGGCGGAAGATAAGAGCAATATGAGGGACACTATCAACGCATACCGGACATCACACCCGTATCTAAAGAATTTCTTTACATACATTCCAAATTAGAATGCAATGCAAGAGTTTATAAGATTAAAAGAAGAATGTTGCCAAAGTTAATAACGAAAAATTTAACTGACAAATTTTGTTAATAATTAGCAATATAGTTTGATCACTATATTGATTTAATCCAAGCAATTTTAGAAACTGTTTTAAGTTCAGAATTTTTTTATACGACAGTCCTATTTCTTGCATTCAAATTGTAAAATATTCATTTCACGATTTTTTTGACGAAATATTTGGTGTTTCGTAGATTAGAATAGGAAATATACAGTGCTTCTATAAATGATTGTCTCATCAGGTGAGAGTTGGAAAATTAAAAAAAATGCAAATTTGTCGCTTAAATTGATAGTGAATTAATTTACGCTAATGTCAGTTATTTCATCGTTCCGTTGTAATTATTATCCATAGTTGTAATTGTGTGTTGTTCGTGGTTTATCTTTAATTTTGTTCAAATTGGCATTTGCCAACTTAATATTAATATTGTGCTAGAAAATGTATCACATTACAAAACATAAGTCAAACAAATAATCTGTTAGTCAGTAGTATGTGAATCATTCGAATACACAGTCAGTGAGTTATTACTTCCTTTATCAATTTAGTCGGTCGGAAGTTTATCAGTATAGTAGTTTTGATTCGCACTCTGTTACTCTATTAAGAGAATCAGTATATAATAGACTAAAAAGTTAAAGGGAAACAATTAAAATAAGACAACCTTATTACAAACTCTAGTTTAAAAATCATTACGTTTTCAATATTGTCATTTTTTTTACATCACTTCCAAATTTGCACCAGCTCAGTTCGTTACTGAATTCATTAGAATGAATCTTTTTCTATTTATTTGATTTTATCTCTATGTGAAAGAAATGTAAATCAATCTGTTTTATTTACACAATCCAGGTCAAATACTGTTTAGGATAATGACCTACAAAAATTAGATTTGGTTACTTCACCTAAAAATCGTTATTTGTTAATTAAACTGCATTATATATTTATTGTATTTGTAAAACACTAAAAAGTGTTCAAATAGAAAATTGGTCTGATAGGTCATGGAATTTTCACTGATATTTGGGAATTTATTTTAAGAAAGTAGTGATCTGATAGAATTTGAACTTTCTCCTTTCAAATTTTGCAAATTCTCAACCAAATCAGTTCTTTTTTAGATCTTGCTGACCGCCCTGCAGTTTCCGTTTCGATACGTAAAGTATTCTTGGATTGCAAGAAAATTATTATTATATGTTTGATTTGTTCTAGATTTTCAGGGTACATATCTAATAATGGTGTTTATGCAAGAGGGAGAAGTTTTATGGTGGAATCGTTCGAGTCGATGGAGTTTGGCAGTACAATGTCGCGGATGCATTGATGAATTTCGATAAGAATAACCATGCGGTGGTATTTTGTAAGGGCAATTTCGACAGACTCTTAACTCGAGGAGTGAACCATTTCTGAGTACTCTATCTGAAGCATTTGTTTCCATAGCCTGCCTGTGTATTATTTTGCAGCTTAATTGTATCAATAAACTACTTTTAGCATTTACAAAAAAAATGTAAGAGTAAAGTATATCGAACCTTATATCAATGAAATCGCAAAACAAAAGCTATTTAATAAGATCACAGCCATCACTATGATTGTCATTTAAAAAAATGTAAGTTTGTGTTATATCTCGAAAATCAAGAGGGAATGACATTTTGAGTAATTTTATCGAATTCTACGTAAAAATATGTATAAGATGTCATTTTAGTTCAGTTCTAAAGTAAGTAGTAGTGGAACAGGACAACATTAAAAATCGACTGTTTTCAGTTTTTTCACAAAATTTCAAAAGTTGAAGACATATGTCAAATTTGAAAAAAGTTTAACATTTTGCTTGTAATTCTGCCCAACTTTCCTAATTTAACCTATTACCTATTTTGCATATTAAGAAAGTTACCCATGTTATGAGATAGATTATGGGCACCCTGTATATAAGAGATCTAGAAGAAGAAATGAGGAAATATCAGGTTGGAGGAATAAAATAGGAAGAAAAAATATAATAACACTTGCATATGCAGACGATATAGTAATTTTACAAGTAAAGAGGAAGAGATGAAGAAAGCAATAAAGACGTTGAGAAGATATTAGAGAAAATACAATTCGAGGTAAACGTATAAAAACAAAATAATGGTATTTTAAAATACAATATTTAAAATGTACCATAAGAATAAATAAATAAATAAATAAATAATCCACAAAAACTATATAAATACAAAATTTACAAAACATGCTAAAAAGAAATATAAGATTAAACTAAAACTAAAGTTTTCAACCTTTAGATGGTAACGTGGTTAGGTACATCATTAAAAAAAAGTTATTTTTTGTGACGAGATACCTTATTACATCATAAACTATATTATAGAGTGTTCAAAAACATCAAATAGAAAAAGGCATTTTAAAAAATTGTTTAAATTTGGAACAGTGTATACCTAAGTTGTTTCTACAGCAACGCAGTTGTCAAGCAACGATTGTATGCTTATAGGTTTGTACACTTTTCTTAACACCAGCGGAAAAGTGAAAAGTAAAAACTACTGCGGAGAAAAAACTTTTTACAAAAAGAAAAAACTTTCTAATTTGGTATGATTCGTCAGTGAAACGAGAACTCAATAGACGTGTTACTTAAGTTGGTCCTTGTCACTTCAGGTGACGTCATCAAATAGAAAAGTGGCGTTGTCGTTTGGCGCGAGTAATTCTTCCATATATTTTAATGTAATAAATCATGGAGTGAATTTGAAATTTAGGAAAAAAATGACATTACAAATACATAAATAATTCATCAATACAAATTATACTAAAATTACACTTGCATGTATGTGTGTTTTCACCACATAATTAAAACTTACGATACAAGGTATTTATGAATGAAATCACAAAGAAGAACTGCAGTAAACTGAAGTTTGTCATACTTTTAAGTATTTTTTTAGAAGCAATCGTGTAAGTTTTCTCCAGAACTTTAGCATCTTTATACAATTTAGGGAATTATCTAATGCGATCACGTTTGCAAATGACATCAATGAGTGTGGTATCTTCACAGTTTTAAATTAAAAAACATATCTTATGGGATATTGGCGCAAAACTGCTACGCCCTTTACTACTACAGCTACCCACACTATCTTTCTCTAAGTAAAACGTCTATAACATCGTTAACTATCATTCCATTGAAGTATACAGACGAATGAATTAGTAGTCGTAAGTAAAAAGCTTTCCCTTGATGTAAACCTACTTACATATTGCATTATCCATAATTACGCGGGACAAATAAATATAAGCGGCACTGTTAAAAGACAACCGTTTCAACAACTAATGCGAAATTTCTACAATGCAGTCTAAACGAAGAGGATGAAACAAATCATTTCAATTCAAATTGTTTAATTTATTCCAATATGGATACCAGTTCCAAGCTGTAATATTCAAAACAGATTATGGAGGTATTTAAGTTTCGTACCAAAATGACTTGGCACCGAACTGGTATATTTTTAACCTGAAATTTTGAAAGATGCTGGTTTTGTGGTTACAACAATGTATTAATCGTTCTGTGACATGCCACGATTAATACATCATTGTAACCATAAAAACAGCCTCTTGTAACATTTGATGTCAAAAAGGGAAGTTACTCCCTTGTAGAACTCCAAAGTTTTTTTTTAAAGCAATGTACTTGAAGTAAACTAAACATTTATTAAAAGTATTTTCTTATATTTTCCACATTGTAAAAGCAACACTCATTATTCCAAACTTTTAAGCCATACTGTATAACTAACCTATTTTTCAAATGTGTTCTAACTAAAAATGATATAGTATGTGAATACTTTGAATAAACAAAATTTTTGTTTGTTTTTTTAGCTAAGCATTCGAAAGTTACTACGGGTTTTTAATATTTCGCACATCAAATGTATGTAAGAAATAATTTGTTCCTGAAGAGGTTCAAACTTGATGTGCGAAATATAACTCTTAGTTGTAAGAATATCCGCCATAACATCAAGAAGAATCTATTGTTTCTTGGTCCACTTCTTCATCCCTTGAAGAATAGGATGTTTTACTTTGTTAGTTTACAATAAATATCAAAACTAGTAGGATTATATGCCAACAAATATCGAACGCGAGCAACCAGCATAAATCATAATGCTCTGTGGCAGTATTAATGGAAATTATCTTCAATCATTAAGCCGATGCTGTAGCAAAGAAATGTCAACGCCCATTCAAGATTTGCTTGTAGTACTAAAAGTTTTTTGAAAATGAAGATATAACAGAAACAATTTAACAATCGCGTACATAATCAGTGGAGATTATATAGAGCCTTCGATGATTATGCAAGCGACTGTATTGTTAATAACGATTTCAAGCAATAGTATGGACGAAACTAAAAACCGGAAGCTGAGGTATTGTAATTGTCATCTGCATATTCGCCTACTATTTATTACCATATAACACGATTGTTTTTTTTCTAGGATCACAAATTTGAATTCAATCGCTCTAAAACTGCTGGGTAAATAATATATTTACAAACCGAGTACGAGCCCAATGCTAGAATGATCTTTCCGCGATGAAATGTACTATTTTTTTTAGGAAGAAATTTTCCCATACGAAACAAAGCGAAGCTAACATGTTCTGTAAATGAAATCTCCTGTCTTCATATTGATTACAGTATGTTTGTTCCACCATACGATGGGCCTTCTTATAGAGTATTTTGGAGTGGACTATTAACACTCCATGTACTAATTCGTTTCGGTCAAAAGACGTCTGACCTTTAAAACTCCAACAATCTCTTTTTGCCTTGATAAAGGTAAGACGTCTTTGACCGAAACGTTGGCACGAATTAGTACATGGAGTTTTAATAGTCCACTCCAAAAAATACTCCTATAAGAAGGCCCATCATATGGTGGAACAAACATACTGTAACTAACATGTTCTAACAAGCAACACATTAATTAGAAATTTAGACAGCTATGGTTCTTTGAGCAGTGGCGGTTCTAAAGTTTTTCGAGCCTCGGGCGCACATAAAATTTGGGCCTGACATTATCGTATGCCTGACCTCGACAGTTCTCTATATTTAGCCTTAAGTTCTTTATTCTTCTAGACTACTATTTCACTTAAATTTTCCGAAGTGTGTTGTTTAATTATTATGAAGCCAAAAAACCTTTCAATTACTTTTACTTTGTGTAGATATCTAAGAATAAATGTAAGTTGGTTTGGTGACTTATGTCGGGGTTGAGTCTACAATGATGCAATAATATTTTGCTGTTTTCACTTCTATAAAAGTTTTCATTAATTGTTTTTTTATAATTTTAATAAATTCGTCATATATTTGATGCGACAAATAACTCACAGAACCTTTGCTTTTATTGGCTAAACAGCTTAAATAGTTCCCTTTGTTTTAACTATCCATATTTTCATTTGAACCTTTAAATGCCAAACCTTGTGTAGGATATAGTACTTTATGGTGGATTCTCTTAAGTATTTTTTTCCAGTACTACCAAGTCTCGTGAACTCCGGTCACAGTATTTATATATTTGTTCTTTAGTAAGGACATCTTATCAATGAGAATTTGAAGTTTTGAATAATAATTTTACTTAAACACGTCGGAGTCCCATAGGCTGGGAGCCCAGTATAATAATTGATAAATCAGTAAATAGAATGTGACTTATTCTCAGCGTTTCCATTACAATGCTTCGAATGCTCATTTTATTATTTTAAGAATATTACAGAATAATTTTTTTGTTCTATTTTTTATGTTACACAGCAGAATTTTCTCTTTCTCAAACTTTTTAAAAATTGGAAGCCGGATCAGGCCCTCAGAAGACACCGTGCCCCGGGCACGCGCCCGTACTATAAAACGGCACTGGGTTTGAGGAGTGATATGAATTGGCTTATATATAAATTTAATTTTAAAAAGCTAAATGCAGATGACGTTTGCGCCAAATTAATTGTTAATTAATTTTATGCACTTGTGCGGGAACTAACACTTCCCACTTGACTATAAAGCGATGGAAACAAAACAGAATTTTACATAACACTTTTGCGAACGAGCCATTTTGTGGCGGAGTGCGTGAGCATAAGACAAGAAATAAAAGTAATAATTTCCGTATTGTCTTATTTATTTATTATACCTGTCACACTAAACGGACCAATTTTGGCAAATCTACAAACGAAAGTTTGAATAATAATTTATTTCTAAACGTTTCATTATATCAAAAATACATAACTTATCATTAACGTATAAATAACGAGGAAAAAGTGCTTAAAATATTAATTATAATTAGACAAAGTAGTGATTATGTACCCACATCGTGCGAACGTTTCGAAATATAAAAGATAGATAACTACAATTATACAAACGCAGAATAAAGTAATTGGAATTGTAGTTGATGTAATTATTTCCCAATGAATAAAAAATAAAATAATAATAAAAAAACAGTAGTGATAATAATAAATTCATAAACAGTGACGGCAAAGTTATATAGTTTTATAAGAACCTGATACTTTAACTTAAAAATCATTAAATCAAATAGATTTTTTTCTTAGAACGTCTAAACGTAACCACATAAGTTTTCTGAGAGGGCGGTCTCTTATATATCTCTCCCATATAGCTTACAAAATCTATAATTAAATTCTGATAAAAGAAAGAAATCAAACACAGAAATAAAATAGTTGAGGTCGAAAGGACTCAGACCCCACACAAACACATACACATATACGAAGAAAGGAAGAGTATGACTATGCAATCCTCCCTCGTACGTGCATAAATCTCTGCTAAAGTGAAAGTACGGTGTAGATACGTTTTACATATAGCCGCATCGTAAAGTTAAATCACGTCGAAAAATAAATAAAATCAGTTCGTAACAACGAAAAAAAGAGGATTTGTTCACGTGTGCTACTTTTACCACCGGTTGTTTTTACGTCGACGATTGTTTCGAAAGTCGTGAAGAGCAGACGAAAAAGGTGATTGACCACCAGTATAGAATACGCTCGGGGCGCATCAACGAAGAAATCATGGAATGTTCCCATTGCTCTGTTCTCTGTGTGTATGCGTGCCCGTCTCGACAATCATTATCCCACCAATGTGTTTCCTATACGTATCTTTCTTTAAACAACACAATCTGAATAGGTCTGGCCTTTTATATAAACACACTGATAACGTAACGTTGAAAAGAGAACCAAAGGGTCCTTCACAAATGTTTCAAGGACTTTCTATAAATATTTGCTAATGTGGAACGTGTTCGATTTTAGTAATAGCGTGTGAATCATTGGGTGAAAAAATGTAACAAAACTGTAATTCGTTACCTGACCACAGTTACACTTCTCAAATTAATTAACATTTTAAATTGACTCGTTTGACCCAGAATTCCGGACAAGAATGAAACGAGCCGAAATATTCTTGTTATTTCCTTTTGATACAAAGACGGCGTAGTATTTAAGCGTACGTACGAGTAGTTTACGTACGTTCGTACAATAATAAATTCTTTCATCCGTGGACGTATTAAAAGACGTTTATTATACGCTTAAATTGCAGTCATTTTCATAACAAGTGAGCCACTTAAACCTACTTCCGCTCTTTGAAACGGACATTCTTAAGACCATTATCAGCTTTTATCATAACATACAAATTATCTATTACGGGTAAGCAAACAAAACGAAGAGCTAAATTGCTGAGTCTTAAGTACAGTGACTTCTAAGAACTAAATAAAACGGCAATGGTGTAAATCGTTTAAAACGAATGGCCGCAAAACTCTAGAGAAAAGTATGTATAAACAGGCGTTCAGAAACAACAACTTTTGAAATTTCCACAAATCTTGTTTGTTACGATCACGAACTTCTGAGAAATTTATGCCGAAATGTCACTTTGCCAACATTTTAAATACTCTGTACTCTAACAGAATCTACAAAGTGAATTGGTATTTAGTTATATTTCACAATAACAATCTTCAAAATACTTCACTAAAGTAATGAGCCAATTTAATTTAAGCTGATAGAAAACAAATAAAATTCCAGACGATAACAAACAAATTAGGAGAAGGTACTATGCCACAAAATTTCTGATGATTTGTCTTAATAACACTGAAAATATTTGTTTTTGTTCTTGTCGCGGGAACAATGTATTTATATTGAAATTGTGCTTCGCATTTTCTCAATTAAAAAAGGAAGTTAAAAGAAACAAAACAATCGTGGAGGACGACCTCGTCATTAAATTAACAAGCATAAAATTAAGACCTTCCTTTGTATGATAAACGATACATGAAGATTCGGATTAATTGTGAAAAAGATTTCAAATCGTATGATTACCTACCGATCCACAAAATTGAACACTATAATAGATTTTAATGTGAAAACACGTCGAGAGTAGACATGAACGCAAAAGACAAAAATCACCACTGCAATTAAACGTTGTATTTGGAGGTAGTACAGTTCAAAAAATACAAATATCTTCGCAAAAAAAATATGAAAACAAGAAGAACTCCACTGGCAAACTATACATTTAAAAAAATCCTTATCAGAGAAAAATCAGCAAAACTTGATGCAGATATAGGTTCCACGTCTGAGTGGAATAATACACACAAAATTGGTTTTTGGTGAATATTGCCTTCCTAGTACCGCCTCATCCAAACTCAAGAGCCGAATGACAACGATTGATTTACGGTTCGAATCCAGAAAATTGAAATGTTGTTAAATTTTTTTTAATCTCGATTAGGTTTGTTGTTTGTTTTTATGCAAGAACAAAAACCTAATGAAAAATTAAAACAAGCACGCGGGAGCGTACTACAACAAGAGCATTGTCGATAGACAATCCCATTTTCTAGATTTACAAAATAGTATAATATGTTGTGTATCATTTTTTCCAAAAATACGTACAAATGAAAAAAAATTCAGACAAGTGACCTTGAAAAAAGTTCCGGAAAATACATTAACTGCAAAATTAACGCACCACTTTGACTTTTGGTTTTATTTCGAGAAATATTATACTTTTTCCGATTTATTAATATCAGTTATAATAATTTGTTCATTATTATGCCTTTGGAGGTTTTGCTTGTCTTCTTTATTTAATTTTGAAATCATAGCAGCTTTTCAGGAGAGTCTTGTTTTGCAAGTAAATCAACTTCAATTCCAAAATAAAAGTAGGGATTGTTTTTTAATTGTCTTACCAATTGATAAGATAACTGTTATTCGTAAAATACATAATGTTTGCGATGGAACGTGCTAGACGAAATTCAAATCGTGATGAATGTGTTCAAATTGTAACTTTGTCCAATGAAGATCTAACAAATAGTGAACTTGGTGGAAGATTTGGCGTGGTTCATACAACGTCGGTAAGGTTCTGCAGAGATTGTAGAGACCAATAATTACGCTAGACGACGTGGCCAAAGTAGGCCACGGAGGATCGATTTTTGATGCTTCGAGCACTGCTGCACGAAGGCTTCAAATACAACCAAGCGAAGTTCATGGCACTGTTGTTAGTCAAGATATCATAAGAAGAAAACTTCGTATTCAAAATTTACGACCTCGGGCAGCAGCTACTGGTCCCAGATTATCTGCATACCACCGAAGAAACAGATTGGCGTTTGCAAGAAGGTATGTGGATTGGGAAATTCATCATTTAAGAATGAGTCACGGTTTTGCCTCTTGTAAGTACTGATCGTCGTCCAAGAGTGTGCACAACTCCAAATGAAAGATATTCCGCATGTAACATTCGAGAAACCACATTATACGGAGGGGGTTCAGTGATGGTAATGGGTGGAATACCTTTAACAGCTCGCACGGAAATTTTATCGTTGATAGTGAGACGTCTTAATTCTGAACGATACATAACAGACATTTTAGAACTTTTGCAATACCTTTTGGGCTTATTCTTATACAAGATAATGCGAGGCCACATGCGGCACATATTGTTACTGAATATTTAAATTATGTTAATATTCAAGTCCTCGAGTGGCCAGCTTGTAGTCCAGACCTGAACCCAATCAAGCATCTTTGGGATATAATGGGACGGAGCATTAAAAGTCAGCAACCACCACCTAACAACTTAGACGAGCTGCGACAAGTCTTATTCGTGTATGGGAAGATATCTCTCAAGAAACCATCAGATCTCTATGGAAGATGTACTCTGGAGTTACTTAGCGATATGTTTTTATAACTAGATAGTTGTCCAGCACACAATTCAATAAGTGTTAAAAAATTTTTTAATCAAACATATCTTGAGGTGGATAGGACGTGGAAGTATGTTTCATTGGCCAGTTAGATCGAAGTATTTCATTCGCAGAAATAGAAAAAATTGTTCCCTCCACTACTAGATAAAAATTTCTTCGTGGCATTTAAAACCATGAAGGTCATTTTTATGATTTGAAGTGCCATTAATTATGTTATGTTTTAATTAATAGTTCTTAGGTTTCTTAATGAGTTTAGTTTTTTTTTTAGTTTTAATTATTTGGGTTTTAGTTTGTTAATATATTTACTAATTATTTCTTAGTTAATAGTTAATGCTTCTGTTAAACGACAGTTGACTTAACAAATGGGAAGTTATACTATTATTACTTCTAGGAATAGACGTCAAAACAATTAGTTTGATAAATTGTATGTCTATTTAGATCGATAAAAAAAATTAGTATCGTTACTTAAACTCCGAAGTGTATACCAATACAATTGCTTGTAGTGATTGCGAAAAATCACCGAAGTGACTAATCTCTGGTGGCGATAGTTGTAATTTAATATCTCTTGTAATTCTAACCTTAAATTTCCTATACAATTCAATGGGCTGTCAAAGTGTTTTAATTTGCGATTTGTTTTCCCCACTGTCAAAAGTGACGTACGGTCCCGAGATCAAGTGTCATTCAACATAGGGCGTGATTATTTCCAATTGTATTCTTATTTTTATATTTAAAATGATTTTCGGTTAGTTTTAGTTCCATGCCCTGCTTGATTTAATATCCACTTTATAATAATAATTTCAAAATATAACTTTGTAAGCTAATATCTAGAAATAGAAAGAAGATATCAAAATTTAGTTTTCACATCGTGTTAAGCTTTGAATTCAATATTTTATCGTGTAAAATTTGACATTTGATTTTTCTTAGAAAAACTACTTTATTTGTTGATTACGTATTTAATGCTCTCTAGCGGCAACGGTTATAATCAGAATAAGACAAAATAAAGTACAGTCGATAAACTAAAGAAAACTTTTTTCTAACTATCCAAGTTTATTGAATTCCGCCGGAGCATATCAGAGTAATCAGCTTTTAAATTAAATAAACTTTGTGCTCTCCCCACCATTTAATTTTTAAAAATGAAACAAAAAGTTTAAGATATAAAAAATTCAAAAATGATTCACAATTCTATTAAAACTATTTTTAATGCCATCTAAATACCCAAAGGGCGGAGAAAACTCCAATTTTGTTTCCAATTGTGTACAATAAATCCGAGATATGTCCGGCGTCCATTCTTATTGGCTCACCCTGTACGATACTTTTTCTCCAAGCTTGAATTTATGTATTATTTACAAATTAACGTGCACATTCAATAAAGTTTGACAAAAATACTAAAACAATACAAAAACAGTGACATTAGAAACATTTTGACAATTAAAACTAGCCCTAAAAACTGACAAGTGACATAATTAATTTGAAGCCAAGTTCAGCCCGTTACTAAAAACCGTTGTTACAAACTTCATATCTCGTCTCTTTGGCATTGCTAACTGATACCTGTGTTTCTATTGATGAAATTGTAAAATTGCGAATATTTCAAAAACTAGTTATTTTTATGATAAACGAGATAAGATTATAAAAATAGGGCGTTTCCATTTAAAAAAATCGATTTTTGACGGGTTTTTCAATAAAATTTTTACCTTCCTTCTTTGACCACCCTGTATTAATATTTATCATAATGGCATGAAGAATCTGTTAAAGTAATTCTTCCTCTACAAAGAAGTCACCTCAAATTAAATAATACGAGTTCCCGTATAGGTAAAATTGATACTTCTGTGTTGGCCTGCAAATGTCATTTTTGACATAAAATCTTGAATAAGTCAGAAACGACTAGACTTACGTATAGAACATTATACATCGAAAATGTTCAAAATTTGTCGTAGAATCTAAAAATGCAAGAATATATAGGATGTTCTATTTAAAATAACAAAGTTGATAGTTACTTCCAGTATAACCGGAAGTGTCACCATCTTGAAAATATTTTGGCTGAGTTGGCGGCCCTGTTGACATTAGCATGTGGCAAAGTTTTGAGAATGATCAGACGTCTAGTTTCCGAGAAATCGATCGCGGTTATTCAACGTGGGACACCCTGTATAGGATAGTACTTTTGGATATATTTTTGATTTTATCATACTTCATGTAATCAATTAACGCAATTGTGTAGGTAATTGCTTCAGAATTAAACATTTAAATAAAAGTTGTAGCAAATTTAATTTTCAATTTTCAAACAACAGTTACATAATTTTTATTTGGTTTATAGCACTGAGGAAATAGATGAGCCATGTTTAGTTTGCAACGTTCCAGTGAAACAATTTGTTCGCCTGTTACTAATAGACATTGAAGGTTTCTATAATCTATCTATGTTTATAAATATAGGGACGGATAGAAGATCGAGTTACAAAATTAGTCGTGTATCACTACGTGTTAAAGTACATATTTTGTAAATAATTCTAGTCTAACCTGATCTTGTGTTTAATATTGCGACTGTTTAAAATTAAGATGAGAAGGTTGAAATGCTAACGAAACAGAGCATAATAATATCACAAAAAAAAGAAAAGGTCACGTGATTTCCGCACTTGCGCAGATAAATTAGATTTTAGAAAACAATTTTGGTGTTAAACAAATTGCTAATATCTTGAGACTTAGTTCCGCATTAATATCAAATTTTTAAAATGCAGGTAAATGTCTAAATGACTTCCCGCCCCTCACAACGTTGAATGATGACATGTTTGTACATGTTGAAAGATTATAATTTTTTTTTAAATGACAGCCGAAATAAACGAGGATCTATATTTTTATTATTTTTATTCAACTGCTGATTTTGAAAATCTATGTATTCATAATTTTGTTTTGAACTTCATCGAATATTGACGCATTTAAGAATACCTACGGTTTTTAATTATAATAATGTCCAAGCTCGGTTAAATTTTGTCGTAGATACTGCACTTAATCTAACATTAAATTTAACTGACTTTACTGAACGTTCACATAACATATCTAAAGGTATTCCCATATCAGAGGGTTGAAAAACGGAAGAGGAGTTATGTTTAGCAGTATATTTAAGAATATTATTTCTAGAAAGAAAGAGATAATAGGAAAGTTATTATATTACCTACAACTTTTATTTGAACTATTTTTTACTAGAACTCATTGTTTTCTTTATTAAGTAACGAAAAGAAGCAGGTATCTCACTATTAATCACATCTTTGGGCTTTATTACAGATGAATTTAAACAAGTATTGGGTCAACATTTTACAATTGGTTACACTATAAAGCCGTTATTTAAACATATTTATCATGGTGTGAACTTCTGTGGCAAGCAGTTAGTTTTTACTTTGTTTAAAAAGAGTGAATTCATTGCCATACATGTTGTATTAATTGGATTTTGTTTTTAAGGGTGTTTGAAGTTATAGAAAAGGCATTGTAAAGACTAAAATTATTTATCAAGAGAAAATATCATCTGAAAAGTATACTACACTAGAAAAAAACTTTATATAAGTAATTTAATTTCTTTTCAATTTCACATCGTAATGTTCAAGAACGCGCAGCCAAATTCTGTCTCTAGGTCTATTGGTAGTTCGAGGAGCGGTACAAATCCAATTCTACAAATTTTTGCGGTCTGCACACTTTTGTTCTAATATTCTAAAAATGTTTATTTATTATTTATCTGGCCTAAAATGCAGTTATTTGTCATATATCAGTTAAAAAATTCATAGCGAACGAACGTAAATAATTAGTTTACATCTTTACAATATAATGAAACCTACTTTAATTTTCTCGTTTATTATTACATCCTACGTTCAAAAAATTAACCTACGATGATAATCAGAAAACTTGATAAAAACAATGCAGAGCTCAAAGCATCGAGAGGATCGGTTTCAGAATGGGTGGTCTCCTTCGGGTAATCGGTTGTTAAGAACAAACGGAAATAGTAAAAAACAACCCTCCAAAATAAAATGCAAATACCTTCCAGGAAAATCTATTTATAGCATAACCACGATGCCGAAAGGATCATAGCACTTTGTCGTTATCCTCATCTATATGATAATAAGATTTTTTTAAATGATTCATTCATCGTGTGTGCGTTTTAGGTGATTCATACATTAACGTAGAACTTGCGCACATTAGTAAAAGGTCACAAAACCACGACAATAAAACCGCGACAAAAAGTTCGCTTATTACTCGAAAATTAAGGGCGCGGGCGTAACTGGAGGTGGCTATAATAAAATAACATCTATAAATTGATTTACTTACGTAGTGTTGCGGATTATGTGATGGAAGCGGCACTAGTCCGGCCGGATGCTGTGGAGAAAGAATGACGTGCCTTAATGTACCACTTTCGTCGACAATTTGTTGCACTACGTGTCCCGGAGGAACTTGCACGGGCATTGCAATAGGCGGCGATGAATTCGTTGATACCATTGGTACGGTTACGGGACCTAAAACAGAAATATATAATTTTTCACATTCAATAAAAATAAGTAAACAGTATTTAATTGACCTTGCGATTTTTAAAACACCCAAGTATGTAATAAACAATTATTTATTGGTAGTAAATATTTCATTAATAGTTATTTTCCTGTTTTTTTTAAATATTCGAATTTTTCGCACTCCACTGTTTTAATTATAATGAAAACAAATTACGAAATTGTAAAGAATTTAAAAAAAACTTTTGTTTTTAGAACAACAACCTGTATGAATGAGTTGTAATTACTTAGCAAGTATTTAATTTCTTAGAGATAAAAACGATTAATCAATTTCGTGAAAATGTTTCTTTGCAAAGATCGTATTAGATGGTATTAGACATTTTCGTTGTCATATAAATACAATTACTTGTTTTGTAAACAAGCAACAGCATTAATTAATATGAAAATGTTATTGTTATGACTACACAAATGCATACGTAGTGAACGATGTTACAGGATAAATACATTACTTAGAAATCAAGCGTTTTTGATGTAATAATCTCAATTATAAACAGAATCAACTTTTGAATCTAATTTGCACTATCGATCGTCACTTCCAAACCTTCTGAGATTTCTTTTGGTTATTTTTTTAAAAAAATATGCTTTTTATTCGATTGTATCATTAACAACCCTTTCTCGGTTTGAATCTCTGGATGAAAACTTGATGTTTTCATTGAATATTGTGGTAGCTAAGGTAACGTATTTTTCGTCCTAGACAGAAAAATATTTTTTTCTTCAAGCGACAATAAAACGTCATATTATTGAACTACTGGCAGACGCTAAAAACTCTTTTTACTGTCTAGACATTAAAAGCAAAACAGTTATTTTGTTTCCACAACTATTTAAAGGTTGGTACCTCGGTTATGTCATATTATGAATGTAACAGTAAATGTACCAACTTGATTCGTCGAGAATAAAAAGTCACTATAAGACTCGAGAATCTCGAAAATTTGAAAATAACACATGAAAACTAGCAATAAATGCTTGAAGAAAAATAATATATTTCACTTGGAGTTAAAAAATGTAATTGTTTCGCTTAATTTGCTGTCTCGGCTAACACCTCGCCAGCAAACATTTAAGCTCAACAATTATATTGTTTAACTCCTAGTAAAATAATCTACTATTTTTCAATCGACAATAAATCGGCATATTATTGAACTACTGGCAGACGCTAAAAACATTTACAGTAGACGCTCGATAACGTGAACACAAAAATCCCAACCTCGTTCAAATTAACGCAAGTGTTCACACTAAAGGGAGTGTAGAAATAATAAAAAAATTATACTAGAAAATGTTTATTTTTGATTTTCGTATTCACATATAATTTATACATATCTATATAAAAGAAAAAAATTATAAAAGAAATGAGGTAATTTTGGTTTGTTTTGTTTTTGAGCTGAATGGGAAAGTATAGCTTTTTCGTATGTCTTTTAATACTAATGATGTCCGATATATCAACATCATTGTGTTCGGCCCACTCCTATGATATCTTCAAAGCTTGAATAGCTTCACGATGCGTTACTTTTGAATGTCGGGTTGATCTACTGTATCTCCTGTGTCATCATCGTTGCTGTCTTCTAGTGTTTCATTTTGCTGATCTTCTTTGTTTTGTTGGGTGTCCATGTTCCATTCCAAAATATCCGAGGCTGTATATTGATCCTAAGTTAGAAAAACAATTGAGCTACATACTGTATTAAAGTTTCCAACAAAAAATTCTTACATCAGGTTGAATTGCTTGTAGTAAAGTTATAGTGTCCAATACAACTGCTTCAATTTCCTTGTCTTTCCAGAGTTCTTTAAGTTCACCCAATGGAATGTTATCTTCATTTGTAAATTCACAATTTTGGATAAAATGTTGCGCCAACATTTTGATATTGTTCTGGGTTTTAATTTTTGCCAAGCACTGTGTAAATGTAGAATGGCATTTTTAAGGTAAGCTTGTTCAGTTCTTGACTTATGTTTTGCTTGGTTGGCACAATAGAACTCAACAGACTTTTCCGATAATACAATTTTGTGAGCCGTAGAACATTTTGATCCATCGGCTGGATCAATGGTGTCACGTTCGGAGGCATAAACATAGTAAATATCATCCCATCTTCAGTTTTTAATTCCTCTTCTGGCGGATGGGATGGTGCATTATCCAAAAGAAGCACTGCTTTTTGGGAAAGGTTTTGTTGTCGCAAAAATTGTTTTACCTAAAATTTACAGCTATGGGAACAATAACTTTTGCACCATGCTTACCTCTGGTACAAAATGTTGAAAAAACCACTCCTTAAAAATTTCTCCAGTCATCCACGCATTTTTTGATTTGCCAATCACAAGTTCTTTCAATTTATGGAAACCTGTCGCATTTGTGCAGCCCAAAAGGTTAAGCGTTGTTTAGCAATTTTCAGACCAGGAGCAGTTTTTTCGTTAAGTGCAACGTAGGTTTTATCAGGCAGCATTTTCCAATATAAACCTGTCTCATCTGCATTATAGATTTGGTTTTCAGAAAATTCACATTCTTCAATTAGTTTGGTCAATTTTTCTTTAAAAGGATCCACAAGTTCTGGTTGAGATGACAGTTTTTCGCCCGTAATTTTCAACAATCGGATTCCATAACGACTTTTAAAACGTTGCAACCACCCATCACTTGCAATAAATTTTACATTACTTGTGGGATTTGAAGTTGAGTACAAGTTTAGTGCTTTTTGTTTTAAGATTTCCCCACTAACAATTTCTTCTCCATCCTTGGAAACGCAGAGGTTTTCAAAGTACATTTTTTACTCGGTTTTAATGTGTGGCTAACGGTACAAAGAATTTTGTCTCTCTTCTTTTGAAGGAACAAATTGTTGATTTGGCAACACCATATTTTTGGACAGTGCAGTTACTGTCATTCCTCTTGAGAGTTCTTCAATGATTTTGGCTTTCTCATTTAGAGAAAGGCATTTGCTATTTTCGGTTTCGGCATTTTACACAGCACCCACGCACGAGTTCTGCACGACTTCAACTAAACTGTGATGAAAAACAAAAGTGCAAGACGTGCTAAATGCAAGTTTAGACTGGTAGTTCACGTTATCGAGTGCACCGCTGTTCACGTTACCGAGTAATAATACAAAAATTCGTGTGTTCACAAGACCGAGTTGTTCACATACTCGAATGTTCACGTTATCGAGTGTCTACTGTATTACTGTCTAAACATTAAAAGCAACAGTTCTTTTGTTTTCACAACTATTTAGAGGTTGGTACCTCGGTTATGTCATATTATGAATGTAAGAGTAAAGTACCAACTTAAAACGTCACTTGAGAATCTCGAAAATTTGCAAATAACACAGTAAAACCAGCAACAAACGATTGAAGAAAAAATAATATATTTCACTTGGAGCTAAAAAGTGTAATTGTTTAACTCCTAGTAAAATAATCTACTATTTAAACTCGACGCTTGGGAAGTGACGGTTACGAAAAACACTGTTCTTAGAAAACATTTATATAATAACATCGTTACGCAATTTTAATTTTTAGTTATTAGAGACTTTAACTTATACACTTTTAATAATAAAAATATGAGAGATATTTTCAAAATCATTTATTGTTGACAAAAAAATGTACAGTTTTGATTTTGAAGAGGAAACGTCAATTCATAGCACTATAACATTTCATCAATCAAAGATAATGTTTTAATACAAAATGATTACTTCTGTTGATTAATCGTTTATTGCTCGTTACAAAAAACATTGAACAAACCATTTGCAGGAAGACTATTCTAGCATTCGCTCTATTAAAGCACTCATGCAGAAAAATCTTCTTCCCGCACTTGGTTGGTAAATAACTATTTCGGTCGACAAAAAATTTGTTTATTTCTATATTATTTAAAACATTTACCAATTAACAAGAAGAGCCAAGGATTTACCAACACCAATTTTAACGAATATAGTGATAATAATTAACTAACTATACAAGCTTAAAAATAATTACTAATTATGTGAATTAGAACCCACACAAAAAATTTCAAGGCATCCCGATTACAGTGAAATTATCATGGCAACTTGATTAATTTAGGGCCTCATTTAATATTATTCTAAGATTTTTTTTTTAAATAATGCACGGACGAAAAAAATATTTCGGACTCTATGCTTTAACAGGACTCGTCCGACAATTAAGCGCTCGTGCGCTTGCGTCATTTAAAAATTTTCATTGTTACAATAGTCACGGGGTATTTGATTTTAACCAAAGTTCGGGGAGCGAGCGTTTTTGTAATTCTGTAATTACATTGGAAAGACCTGACAATTAGTGCATACACGGCAAAGACAAAATGGAATTTTTGGCAATAGTTGTTTGCTCGCTTTCATAGTTACGCTTCAAATATCAAAGCAGTACTAGATATGGGTAAAAATTTAATTTATTTTTAAAATGGTATTTTAATTTAGAAAATCTTCATCCGTGTATAAACTTATGTATGTACCACGGGCGGAACACGCTTTTATTGACATCGACGAGGGCATAAAGGCTTCATTACATCCTCAATACATAAATAACTATCATGGCATCTCGATTACAATGAAATTATCAAATTCTTGGAGTTTTATACCTCGTTTTATACAATCGAATAAAAAATAATGCATGATACACGGGCGAAAAAAATATTTCGGACTCTTTGCTTTTGCCGGACTCGGCTTAACAAATCGTCTAAAATATTTTATTTTCGTCCTAATAACATAAAATACTATTATTGGACGCTTAAAGTAGGTATATTTGTATTAGATATTCAGAAACAGCAAAATATTTCTTAACGTAACAGTTAATCCTTGTTAATGTTAAAGAAGTCGCCAATAATGCCATTGATATTAAAATTTTGGGAACTAAAACCTGAACCATATGCGAGAAAACGTCTACTTACTTGAATTTTGTAGTGCCGAACAAAAATCGAATACGTAATTTTGAAACAAAGTTATCAAAATTCTTTGAAAAGTGATGTCATGCTATTAACAATGGGTAAAATTATTCCCACATTAGTTAGAGGAAAACCGATGAAAAACATTTTTATTGATTCATGATAATCAATGGTATTGATTACCATTCGTCGACGTCATTCGTTTTCCGAAAGATTGGTGCATTAAAATTACTTTTGAGCAATTCTGACAATATTAATAGAAGAACGAAATTGTTTACTTGTAACTTAAAAATAAAAAATATTTGTTGGTTTAATTTAGTTTTCATGCTAAATACGTATTATATTTTCTTAGCTGACATTAGTTGTTTACGTAACATGTGCGGAAACAGATTCCCGAATACTTTTTACGGTTTAAGTTATTTTCTGAACACTTTTTTTTACCAAAATCGCACTTCGAAATCTCTGTTATTGTGGCATGCAAACCACTAAAATTAATTAGTAAGCTATGACTGTATACGCAAATACACATGGTGCATACATTTATCATCCGATATCTAGTTAACCTATGTAATTGTCAAACTTTTATCGTTTTACGAATTCACAACAAATTGTCTGTAAAAAGTTTCTTAAGCCTGGTCCACACATAACGTTTTGTCGTCAGTCCTGCAAGATCAAACTAATAGTTCAACAAGACGGACGGATATTGCGTGTCTACACTATTCACACTTATCGTCAAACTTTAGCTCACATCCTTTGCTATATACAATACTTTTTCTCTTAGTTGTTCCAAAATCGTCATAAAAGTGTAGACTTTGTTCATGGTGGTCCCGGCAGTGGTTTCTAAGAAGAGAAACATTCTCCCATGTGAATCTTTTCTGAGACCTACCGCAGGAACCCGAATATTGGCAATTACTTAGGTATGGATGTAGACACATACAGGGCGTTCCAACGAAAACTTGACCCCCTCGGTAAATCAGAAACGGACGTGTGATCAAAAATTTCAAAGAACACGTCAATTTTTATTTCTAAGGGGACTAATTCTGATATGAAAATCGTACCCGAAACTTCACCCCCTTGCGGTCAGCAACTACCCTCCATATTTTTTTCAATGGCATGGGGGGTCGAGTGATACATCATTTGAAAGGTATGTTGTCTCTCTATTACCTCTGTGATTTTTTTCGAAATTGATTCATTCGTTATTGAGAAATTAAATGTTGAACGATTTATTTAAGAAAAACAGAAAATTCGCTGTCGTTTATTTTATTGAGGAAATCAACAAAAATAGTATCAATGGAAACAAAATCAACGGATCAATTGTTCAAAATGACCTCCACTTACTTTCATACAGTCTACTTTCGAAAGCGTTATTCAAGATGTCCGGAGTCAGCAATCGGCATTCCCGAACAATTATCTGTCGCAGCTCTTCTAGATTTGTAGGCTTAGAATAGTAAACTTTCGACTTCAGGTGTCCTCACAGAAAGAAGTTCATCAGTGTGAGATCAGGTGATCTAGCTGGCCACTCCATTGGACCCGTTCTGTCGATCCAACGCATTGGAAAACGTTCCTCCAAAAACTGTCTCACCCGAACATCGAAATGTGGGGGTGCACCATCCTGCTGGAATGTTATTTCATTTTCTAATAAATTGTCATCATTTTCTAAAATTTGTGTAATCATAGCATCTACACATTCTTGTAATAGATTTAACTATGTGTCTCCATTGAGATTACCGTCAATAAAGACTGGTCCAACAATATGATTACGAAGAATGCCGGCCCAAACATTCAATTTTTTTGGAGTTTGTGAATGTGTTTCTATCACCAAATGAGGATTCACATCGCTCCAGTAACAACAATTATGTCTATTTACTTCACCATTCAACATGAAAGTACTTTCGTCTGAAAAAACATGTATTGTATAATAGGTTTGGGTTATTGATCAATTTCTCGCTGAACTTCTCACAAAACTAGAGCCGACGATCAAGATCATCTTCGTTCAATTGCTGAACTAGCATTATTTTGAAAGGGTGGAATTTGTAGGCTTTAAAATCCGAAAAAACACTAGTAGCTGATACACCAAACGCTCTAGCTACTTGTCTGATAGATTGTCGATTATCTATTTGTACATGTCCTAAAACTGCAACTTCAACTCCCTCATTTCCGACAGGACGGAATACTTCATGTTTTCTGTTGTGAACAGAACCTGAAGTTCGAAATTTATCCATTAACTGTTTAACGTATTGATGGCTCACGTTATGGTCTGGATGATTCCTATTATAAATCCTTACAGTAGCTTTAGCACACTCATCATTTTGATAATAGGTTGCGACAATTTCTATTCTTTCTTCAGTAGAATAAATCATGTTGGAACACAGTAAACAACGATGAATGAATAATTAATTGGTGTCAGTGTGACAGTAGCCAACTATCTACTTTTTGTTCTGCGATAACTAGCTTCAACAAAAACTACCAGCGCAGAAAAAACTAACTCCGGACATCTTGAATAATGTAAGGAACGCTTTCGAAAGTAGATTATTGTATGGAAGTAAGTGGAGGTCATTTTGGACAATTTATCCGTTGTTTTTGTTTCCATTGATAGTATTTTTTGTTGATTTCCTTAATAAAATAAACGACAGCGAATTTTCTGTTTTTTATTAAATAAAGCGTTCAACATTTAATTTCTCAATAACAAATGAACCAATTTCGAAAAAAATTACAGAGGTAATAGAGGGACAAAGGACCTTTCAAATGATGTATCACTTGACCCCACATGCTATTGAAAAAATATGGGGGGTAGTAGTCCTCCTCGAAATAAAAATTGACGTGTTCTTTGAAATTTTCGATCACACGTACGTTTCTGACTTATACAGGGGAGGGGGGTCAAGTTTTCGTTGGAATGCCCTGTATAATAAATTGTTAATGCTTTTAACTCCATAAATGAAAAAAAAAAACTTGTCATGAGAATGGCTATCAGCCTCCATGAGAGAGTCGCCGCAACTTTAAAGTTTTTTACGACTGACGGGAGCTACAAGAGTCTTGAATTTACAACATTAACGCCTTCCCCACACGGTTCATTG
This sequence comes from Abscondita cerata, assembly GCA_030710515.1. Taxonomy (NCBI): domain Eukaryota; kingdom Metazoa; phylum Arthropoda; class Insecta; order Coleoptera; family Lampyridae; genus Abscondita; species Abscondita cerata. The sequence goes on from JALBCR010000145.1 coordinate 335,886, forward strand.
GCACTCGAAGCGGCTGCGACACGAAGTCGCTTACTATCGACTGCCTATGTAATTAAATGGGGTTCCACAAACGAGTCGACTGCTGCTCGTTTCGAACTCGATGCGTTTGCGGCTCAAGCTTAGATCGTCTCGTGCGATCTATTGAGAACGGGAAAATTCGAGTACAAGAATGGATCTAAGTACATATTTGTTTTTATATTTTTCAGCAACAAACAATCGACCATGAAAGTTACTTTCTATGTAAAAATTCAACCATAATATTTTTTTTTGCTTTTCTTTTCATCTGTCAATATTGATACCAAAACATCACAGCATCCTCCTCATCTCTTGAAGTGATCATTATGGTGATATATTATTTGTGTCTTGAAAGTTTCTCTTTGTTTGGAAGATGTGAATAGACTGAGAATAATCGACCCGTATGCGAATGTGCACGATTTGAATAATATGGTTCGAGCGTCACGCGCGTTTCGTTTTGATTCCGAATCGCAGCCGCTTCCGAGTGCCAATCGACCCGTGTGCGTGAAATACCAGCAACCTCAAGCGTCACCCAGGTCAATCTGACGAGCCGAGCTCCCGTGGTAGCGAAGTTTGACCGACAAGATTGACTCGCATCTATATGCTTGTCTGCAGTTTTGTTTTTGTCGCCTTTGAAACATGTTCGGGATAACAGCGTTTCAGCGCGAGCTACGTGCGCTCTACATATTATATTTATATGAAACCAGGCATCGGGCCCGTTCGTGCAGTGAGACATAAAACACTACACGTGCTAGAAGGAGAGGAATTTACTTTGCAAAAACGACTGCTAACTCATTATGAGTCATTGCCCAGGGCAGAGACGGTCTAATTTCAAAAAACTTTCAAAAATTAAAAAAAAAAAACACCGTCGGTTTTAATAAAAACTGCAAATACTGCGTAGCGGTAACAACCTAGTAGCCAACTGTCTAAACCAAATGTGAATTGAATACTCAGTAGGTGCACAGAGTGATTTCCCTACATAATTCTATTATAGTAAAGTAATAATAATTTGCCGAAAACAACTCTTGAAATCTTGATTTCTGATAATCACTACAACAGATATATTCACGTGTTTTAGATAGTGATTATCGATCGTCACTATTTCATTCGTTGTATTAATGCAATCGAACTGCTGCAACTCACGTGTCAAGAACACGAATACAAATCATTAAATAATAGATTTCTATAACGATCGGTTGCACTAATACGACTTAAATTTAAGGAATGCTTAAAAACTTAGATATAATTGTTAAAATGTGTTCTGTTTATTTCAGAATAAATATCTACTCAAATTCAAGAACTAACAAATTGCAATTAGTCCACGGCTTTTAAACAAAATTCATGGGGAAGAAAAAAAATTTATTCTGATTATTCCTCGGATAAATCAGAGGATAATCAAATTAGTATCAAATACGAGAATTGTTGTTAACAAATTAAGCAGCTGCACGAAGTTTAGTTAACAATTCGAGCAATCTAGCGTATGTGTGGATTTTGTTTTATAATTTCCGTTTCCAATTTTGCAAATTCTTAAACCTTTCAACAAAACCAAACAAACGTTTAATTTCTGTTCATTTTTAGGTTATAAGTATTTATATCACGTTTTAGTGCAGGGTTCCACACCGCCACAAGTTATATTGTTGTACTATTTGTGTACACTGTTAAAGTAAATAAATTCCAGTGCTGCACAGCTCATTTTTTTATTGGAACACTTACTTAACTATAAGTGACGTGCAGCAAATGAATAGTAAGCTCACACAAATAAAAGCAAGTTAAATTTTTACCATTAACGATTTTTTGCCTTCTGGTGGTTGATTTTTTTGCATTTATTTCCAAAAATGTAATCAAAATATGTATCTATCTAATTATTTGCTTTAATTTAGTGTATTAATAACTTATAGCGGATTTCCTTCGATGTCCGCAGATGTACGTGGGTTTCTGTAGATTACAACGGATTTCGGTGAATATTCTGTCGTTAGCAAACTACTACCAGACATTCACAATAACGCACAGTTTCAGTTTGTTTTAACAGTTTAATTAGTAACTTTTCCAATATTCCGATCTTGAGGGTAGTACCGACGACGAATACCCTCAACATTATGTTACAGTAGTTGAAATTTAATAGCAATTAAATTTTTTGAATTACTTTGCATCAAAAAAACTGTATTGGAAACAATTGTTGCGAGAGTTCTCCGAATTACGAATATTTACAAAAATTCTAAATCAAATAATTTTTATCCTACATGACTGTAATAGACGATTTTCGTGGCTCAATAGGGAGGCGAAATGACGCGTTTGCACGACTAGCCGCGAAAATGTATGCTTTCTTGGCTAGGCGCTAAAAATTTTTTATGTTTCGCCTATAGATGGCGTAGTAAATGAATATAAATATATCTAAATGAAGTCCGTAACTGTAGCACAGGGTTACGTTGAGGAGTCTATCTCAAATAAAATTTCCGTTCACGTAAAATTCTAAATACTGAAAATGCAACAAGAGATGAATCTACTTTAGACGCAACAATAGATTTGAAATTAGCTGAAAATGAAAATTCATCTGTCACAACAATTTCAGAAGAAATTCAGCTGTCAAATTTATCCAAGCAGGTTATTTAATTTCCCAATTCCACCTTAAACAATTCTGTTTACAATGTAAAGATTTCTAATAAATCAAAGATATATGTGTAAAATAAATTTTTGTGTAGCAAGATAAAAAAATATTGTCTGAACCATGGCGAGAAAGTCGTATTCGGGGCCTCAAGAAGTGGCAAGGCTCGGCCACGCCTCGTCTTTCGTCCCGAAAACCTTCACTTTCTCGCCCAGGTACACAAACTAGACTATTACGGGAGCAAGAATAGAAAATTTTATTTCTTATGTTTGAAAAATTGGAAAAATTTAATGTTTACATCAAATATCGTTAGGTTTAATTTGTAAAAGATCCAAATCTGCATAGAAGCACAGTTGTTGAAACTGAGAACTGTTGAAAAAATTTCAAAAAATATGTACATTTTTGCAATTTAAGAATAAAATTTTTAGGATTTTAATTTGGATAACGCTTGCAATACAGATTTCGCTATTTTCTGGTTTCCAATGTCTTTTGACGTAAAATAATTAGAGAAGCAGCGATAGGAAATATGCATGTAATTCAAATATTTATTACCTTAATTACTATGTAATTAACCTCACCATGTATTTTTTTTTTATTAATCGTGTTTTAATTACGAAACTTTTGGTTAATAAAGTGGGAGCAATGAATGGAAAATTTAAAAATAAGACAGTTAATAAAATAATATTCTAAATGGCCACCAATAATGCGATATAAATAACTATTACTTCTAATTAAAAAAATTTAAAAAATCCGATTTTGAGTGATAATTTTTATTATTTAGGCAAACCTGTCAAATCGAATTATGTATTTAGACTCAAGTTGTATAAATAAAAACATAGTAATGTAAACACCTCCTTCAAGATATATGATCGAGATAACACCATGATTCACGCCACTTTTTCTTAAATTCGCCCGCAAAACTTTTTAATTCTCCATACAGCTAGCTTGCTGATTTCGCTCGATGGAGAACTTGTGCACGGAACATGTGTTTTGCAATTAGCATAATATGAAAAAAGTCTTTGTACACAGTCACTTTGGTTTAAAATTTAAAAATATATACAGGGTGCCCATAATCTATCTCATAACATGGGTAACTTTCTTAATATGCAAAATAGGTAATCGGTTAAATTAGGAAAGTTGGGCAGAATTACAAGCAAAATGTTAAACTTTTTCAAATTTGACATATGTCTTCAACTTTTGAAATTTTGTGAAAAAACTGAAAACAGTCGATTTTTTTAATGTTGTCCTGTTCCACTACTACTTACTTTAGAACTGAACTAAAAATGACATCTTATACATATTTTACGTAGAATTCGATAAAATTACTCAAAATGTCATAACCCTCTTGATTTTCGAGATATAACACAAACTTACATTTTTTAAATGGCAATCATAGTTGGCTGTGATCTTATTAAATAGCTTTTGTTTTTGCGATTTCATTGATATAAGGTTCGATATACTTTACTCTTACATTTTTTTGTAAATGCTAAAAGTAGTTTATTGATACAATTAAGCTGCAAAATAATACACAGGCAGGCTATGGAAACAAATGCTTCAAACAAAAACCTGTTGAAACAAAAGCCTGTGTCGTCAACTAAATAATTTGATTTACATAAGTAAGTTGTATTATTCACGGTGATTTATTTTAAAAACATAAAATTCTCAAAATAAACAATGTATTCACATGAAGAGAGAAACGACATGCTTTTTGTTATTATGCTAGCAACAGAAATAGTAATGAAGCCAGTGAAATGTATTTGCAAAGATATATGGAAAGAAGACAACCAGATAAAAGACATTTTTCCAAACTGGAAAATAATTTAAAACTATACGGATCATTTATGAAACCAAAAGCTAAGCAAAAGTTTAATCAAGAAGACGAAGAAAGAGTTTTGGCATATGTAAATTATAAACCAAAAACATCTACCCGTGAAATTGCAAGTGAGTGTGGTACTTCTACAGAAAAAGCTCGTTTAATTTTAAAACAAAATCGATTCAAGCCGTATAAATTTCATATCGGCAACACCTTGTATCCAGCCGACTCAGAGAGAAGATTAAATTACGCTCGATGGTTTTAAGAGAAACTGACAACGATCCATATTTCTCGCGCAGAATTTTATTTACTGACGAGGCAAAATTTACCAATAACGGTGTATTTAATAGACATAATAATAACTATTGGTCTGAGAACAACCCTCATGTTACTGTTGAGAGACGAGATCAACATATTTTTCAATAAATGTGTGGTGTGGCATCCTCGGTAGCAGAATAATTGGTCCGTTCTTTTACAATTACCATTTAAATGGAAGGCGATATTTAGAATTTCTTCAAAATGACTTGGAAGACATGTTAGATGAACTGCCATTAAATGTGGTACAAAATCTTACTCATTTCCAACATGATGGTGCTCCTGCTCATAATTTTAGAGCTGTTTCTGAATATCTTTCCGAACGTTTTCCGAGCTGGATCGGTAATTCAGGTCCTATTAATTGGCCGGCAAGAACACCTGATATCACACCTCTCGATTTTTTCTTGTGGGGAACCGTTAAAGACAGGGTGTACAAAGAAAAACCCAATAATGTAGAAGAATTAAAAGATAGAATTAGGTTGATTATTAGAAGAATTCGTCCTCGCAGTTTGGAAAAAGTGCATAGAGATGGTTAGAAGATGTCAAATGTGCATATTGGTTAACGGGGCCATTTCGAACATTTAATATGAACTTTTATGTCTTTTGTACATTATTGAAATAGAACATAATTACAAACCATTAATAGTACCTACTTGTGGTATTATATTGTCAATATAAATTTTTGTTTCAAGTTTAACTAACTTGTAAATCATTTTGTTCCTTAATGGTATCAACAACACAATTTTGGGCATTTAAATAGAAATACAAGAGTAAAGTATATCGAACCTTATATCAATGAAATCGCAAAAACAAAAGCTATTTAATAAGATCACAGCCAACTATGATTGCCATTTAAAAAATGTAAGTTTGTGTTATATCTCGAAAATCAAGAGGGTTATGACATTTTGAGTAATTTTATCGAATTCTACGTAAAAATATGTATAAGATGTCATTTTAGTTCAGTTCTAAAGTAAGTAGTAGTGGAACAGGACAACATTAAAAAAATCGACTGTTTTCAGTTTTTCACAAAATTTCAAAAAGTTGAAGACATATGTCAAATTTGAAAAAAGTTTAACATTTTGCTTGTAATTCTGCCCAACTTTCCTAATTTAACCGATTACCTATTTTGCATATTAAGAAAGTTACCCATGTTATGAGATAGATTATGGGCACCCTGTATATATCGTAAGAATTTATTTATTTGTATGGTAAAGAAATCTGATTTATCCTTACTCGATCCCTCAACATTATTTGTACAATATTTGTTGTGTGCCCTACATTAGTGTGTGATTGAGATTTTTTCCTAATTATCCGGGAGGATAAGTTAACATATTTACAACAGGAATGTATGGTAAACCAAATAGCAATTTCTTGTGAAACAAGCAATATACGATCAATTCAATCTAAAAAAGTTTCAAATAACAATAAATAAAAAAATTATCAAATACCTTCATGGTAAAAAAAACTAGTGAAAATGGATCTTTTGTTTGATTAGCAAAGTAGGTAATCAATTAGCTAAATGTTATTTAAATATTAAATAAAAGAATAAGATTGGGTACAGAAAGGACAACGCCATTATCAAGGACAACACCGGTGTTTAACACAAAATGACCGGTTAGTGCCATACCGTGCGTCATCTTAAGAACAACAAAAAAAAAACCCACCCCACGTCCAAAGATTACATCTTCGTCTGTCGCTAGACATCCACACACTCTTTACCGAATGTTTATCATAAAATATAAACAGAAGTAGCTATTTATATCTTGGAATGTTGTAAATCGCTTCGGTGTACCCAGTCCAAGGTCTAAGGTGAGATAGCAAAATAATTTTTTTTCAATGAAGTTCAAACAGCATCGATGAAAAACATATTTTTATTTGTTGATTCATACTGAGTGAACAGTGCCAAAACCCAATTTTTTAATATATCCAGAACTAGATATTAATCGAATATAAACATTTCCACGAACGTCGAATTATATTTATATTTTGCAAACAAACAACTTTGACTTTTCAATTCTCGTACAAGTCAAAAACCAGTTAGTACACCGCTAAACCCATTATAATAAAACCAAATCAGTTAGCAACAGGCGTAACCAGATCTTCACAAGAACATAATATGCAAACTGTCGGAGTTATCTTTAATTAAAATTGATCTAATTTTAGAATAGAATTACACTTTGGTTCGTATACATAAAAATCTGGAACAGCCTGTGTATAAATAGCGGTGACGATAGCTAATTAACAGCTTACAGATGGGAAACCAATAAATATTAAAGGTCAATCACTTACCTTCTTTATTTAACGCCATACTTATTGATTTTTGGAAAAATTATTAATTGCCTTCATTAATTTCACGGTATGTTTTTAGATAATTATACGGAATCGGATATAATGAAATTTGTAGATTTAATTAAAAGATAAATTCACTTCCGTTAAGTACTTTCAAATTCGTGGGATTTACTTAACGGATTCTTTGCGAAATCAAATCTTTGGCAAAGACAAAGAAGGTGTCGACCCCTTATACACAATTAAATGGTCAATTAAAAGATACTGAATTAAGACACAGATTAAACTGTGTGACGTTTCGGATGGTAATTACATTTTATTACTTTCAGGGAGTAAAGTGAATATTCTTTTTTATGTATGTGTACGTTCAGGGTTGACTAAAAATAAGTTTCCTCAAGGAGTCCGTGAAAACTAAGTTTTGAGATTCTAGACGAATTTATTAGTTGTACCATCCATAAATATTCAATTAAAAATTCATAAAATTAAGATGTTCACTTTTTGAATTTGAAATAGATGTATGCTAATAATAATTGAGAAATTTATTAATTGACCACTAAGAACACAATCATCATATAGGTTATGTACAATCAACGCATTTCAAATAGGAATTACTCAAATGAAAACTCCCCAGGCAACTCTGATGCAATAAAAAGTAAATGCATTCGGTATGTGACTGACGTTAAAATATTTAATACAAAGCACTGATTAGGATAGATTAGGTAGTAAGTGCTTATTAAATATGTATTCTTATGTAAATACTTTTGTTTAATAACATAACAACATCAACTATCAGTTGTAGAACATTATATTATTCCTTTATTAGGTTATGTTTGCAATTTTTTGCTGGTTTTGAAATTCGTTGAATATGGAACAATTTCTCAGCAAGCTTGTATGCTATTTTAAATCCATGTTACATTGGTTTATCCACATCCAATATAATTCAGTAGTCGACGAAAAGATGTCACATCGAATGGATGATAAAAATGTAAAAAAACATTTTTTTAATAAACTTGGTTTTTTTTGAAAATAAATTAGTCTCGATAAAACTTTCGCGTACGATAGAGTGAAATATTGTCATTTTATGGTAGAAGATCGGTAGTTCTTTTATCTTCACTTTGAAGAATTATATGATACCATCCATAAAAACAATAGAGAAATTCTTTACTTTCCAAAAGTCAATTAATGTTTTTCGTTTCAAATTTTTAAATAATTTTTTCAGTAATTCAATCATACGGTATTTAAAACTAAATAACCCCGCTATAAAAACTTATTGTACAACTCATAGTCAAGTTTAAGGTACAATTTAATTTATTGTATAAAAATGTTTAAATTAGTTTTTGTTATAGTAACATTTATTTATGTTATTTGTATGTGTAGGTAAATATAAATAAAAATCAAAATGTCACATAGGCCAAAAAATTGGATCTCAAGTGCGCTTCTTATTGTATTAAATTATTTCTATATAGGGTGGTCACTTTCAAGAAGCTCACCATTGGGATATTCTAAGCGGTGAGAGATATAGCATCGGTTAAATTAGAGAAAAGTCGCACATTTTAACCACTTCGCTTAGAATATCCCAATGGCGAGCTTCTTAAAAGGTGACCACCCTATATCAAATGTCGAATAACATAGATTCAGTAGTTTATTGTCAATACTTTAAGATGTACACAAGTGTCGTTATAGCACAATATACAGGGTGGCCCACGAGGTTTTGGCCAGCATATATCTCGAAAACTATTTGTAGTACGATATTGAAATTTAGCAGTTTTAAACCGTAGGTGGTATTACGCATTTTAAGCAAGCAAAAAACGTTGTTACAACGTCACATTTCGGATCACGTGGAATCATTTTTAGAAATTTTAATGGGACACCCTGTATATTTTTTCACTGCTGTAAAGGTCCCTCCTATGCTAATTCAGCCATACCTTTATTTTTATTTTTTTGGTACGTAAGTACTTGCAAACGATAAACAAATTTTTATGTAGGTTTTTTATTTGAAAAACTAAGTGAGCTTAGAAACAAAAAACGTATTCTAGCAACAGCTATTGTAGTTGTCAAAAGCAGTCAGTGTTAGTGAACAATCGTTCACTGTATTAGTGTTGTTAAAAGTTTAATGACTTAAAACTTATCATACCTTTAAGTTTCACTTACGACGAGTATGTTGATATGCTGATCATTTATAGAGAATGTGGAAAAAACAGCAGACGTGCTAGAGATTTATACAGAAATCGTTTCCCCGAGCAACCAACTCCAGGTAAAAATACTTTTGGTTCTTTTCCAACCGGAAAACATCAAAATCCTCGACGTAAGCCTATTGTAACAGATGATAATGTTATTAACATTCTTGCTTATATACTTTGGCCGGCTCGTTCACCATATATAACCCCGTTAGATTTTTTTCTTTGGGGATATTTAAAAGGATTAGTGTATGTTACAGCTCCTACCGATGTAGATGATTTAAAAAACAGAATCAGAGCAGCTTGCCAATCTGTTACACCAGAAATGATTCAAGCAGCATGCACAAGAAATTTACTTAGCAGATTTGAATGCTGCATTACTGAAAATGGAAATCAATTTGAGCATCAACTGTAAAAGTGTTATTCTATTCCAAATATTTTATGTTTCTAAGCTATCTTTGTTTTTCAAATAAAAAAACCTACATAAAAATTTGTTTATCGTTTCCAAGTACTTACCTACAAAAAAAAATTAAAGTAAAGGTATGGCTGAATTAGCATAGGAGGTACCTTTACGGCAGTAAAAAAATATACGGTGTCCCATTAAAAATTCTAAAAATAATACCACATAATCCGAAATGTGACGTTGTAACAACGTTGCTGCTTGCTTAAAATGCGTAATACTACCAACGGTTTATAACTGCCAGATTTCAATATCGTGCTCCAAATAGTTTTCGAGATCTATACTGGCTAAAACCTCGTGGGCCACCCTGTATATCTACGAATGCAGTAGTTGCCCTTCACATAAAATACACGAGAAACTTTGGTATTAAATTTGTTTTGTGCAGGTCACTGCGCATTGGCGCTGTTGCTTGGAAACAATGTTGAAATACTTTAAACTCACATTTTAGTGACGATTTGTACCTACGGTTTCACAATTTTTGTACAGATTCTTGTAAAAGCATTTCCTCAGTGAGAAACAAGGATTACAGTGGTGAATTACATGACGACAACGAAAACAAAAACGTAGGTTAGAGCAGCAAAGCAAAATTATCTTAGAATTTAGATCGATCGATCGTGTTAAAACAGAAAAAGTAATGTGAAAAAGCGATCATTTGTTTGTAATTTATGTTACAGTGATTACATGAGAAAGACTGTGAATTCAGGTTCCATGTATTTGAAACATACATTAGTTAACTTTTGAAACGTTACGCCTCTGGCAGTAACCTTCTATAGGCATATTTTGTGTTTAGACCACCTTCATTAAATCGCATTTGAACATTAGAATAATTTGATCTAGTGGTAGAATAGATTAGTAAAATTTATTGTATTATTTTGATCTGTACAGTTGTATACCGCACTTAAGTATACACCTCTGAAGAGCTTATAATAAGAGCGAAATGCGCATTAGGTGTTCTTTCGTGCGTGTATGCTACTGTACAGAAATACTTGGCTTTATCGACTCGAGTGTATATTGCATTAAAGTTATCGCTTAGATAACGATTTGCATTTAAAACATTCATCAGTCGTTACAGTTATATGTTGGCATTGCTTAGTTTGTTACTATTATTTATACGTCCCCCGATTACAAGAGATGTCGTTAGACACACATTTTACTTATCAAGAATTAAGTATAAACTATACCTTTTGGAACCGCGTTTAGGAATAAGTATCTAAGAAATGTCATCAATTACCGCCAAGTTTGTTAGAAGACGACATAATAGAGAATCAATTGTATAAAGTACTAAATGCAGAGGATCAAGCACTTATTTGTTCCTCAATTCGTAAATAAGTGGCTCGTTTCGAAATCTCAAATTGGGGCATGATAGATGTCTTTCCTTACTCGCACTTCAATATACTACTATTTTAATTTTCATATTATCATTTCTCAAAATTAATTAAAAAAGTGAACTAATAGTAATTATTGCAATTTTAAGCATACTACTATAGGGAGTGAGTTTTAAATATGGAACGCCTCAATTATCTCAGAAACGGCTTGCATGACTTTTATAGATTTTGGTGTGCAAGGGTCTATGATAATGCCGATATTATGATGGTATTTACATTGTTGTCAACTCTTTCCTTGTTCCGGAATCATAATAAACTTTCTTATTTCAAATTGATCACCCTGTATATTTTTACTTTTTAAAAACCTTAATACTGATTATATTTCATGTAATAATCCCTATACCTAAATGCCATTCTTTCGGCATCGGCATGTGCATCGATCCATTGTACGTTAATTTCAACGTTATAAATAAAATTAATCGAGCTGTTTAGGAATCCTTTATTTTTTTCAATCTCTTTTAATTTAGTTTCAATAACTCTTTTTGTTATAATCATTCTCAGAAGTATTCAGAAGAAATTATAAAGCTGATTTTCTAACAGCACCAATATGGCTGGACTCTTTATTATTAATTCATGAATTATATAACAATTTACTCTGCTTACGTTGTAAAATAAAGAGTTGGAGGTTGAAAGACACCACTGGTCGTTGTTTACGTCCCTCAAATTTTATCAAGGCTCAATTCAATTAAGAAATAACAGCCACGCGTAAATAAAGAAAGATAAACCTCATATAAATGATAAGTAAATTTCGAATTCGAATATTCTTAATAAAAGTACAAACGATTTATTTGTTGATTAGTTACGGAAAGTAAAATGTTTCCTTACTAGTTACGAAAAATAAAAAAAATTGTCACTTGTCATATTGTTTTGATAAAGTGTAAATTGGAAATACGCTTTATTCCATTTTTGAAAATAATAAAAAATATATAGTACGTAGGTACTAGTTTAGGTTTAGTATGATTTAGTGCACGTCTTATCAAGTAAAAATGTCAAATAATTTCACACTGTATTACAAATCAACTGTATTCGTAATTAACTTTCATGTATTTGTTTATTCGACGAAGATATGATTCCAGTCGTGTAAATAAAATTAAAAAGTGGGCGTTGTTAGATGACGAGAGCAAAGTACTATTAATTGAAGATTGTTAGACAAATCACCTACGCCATTTTATTGTAACAAATAATGTGAATTTCCAGATGTTAGACAGAAACGAAATCAGAGCCAAGTTTTTAACGAATTAATTTTAAAAATTGTTAGAGTAAATAAAACCCCTTTTTATTGATGCCACAATATCAGTTTCAGAAGCCCTCTTGTAAAACCACATATAAACATAAAATTCCCTTGATGCAATCTTTATGCTCAAACGCAAAAATAGTTTTCGGGCTTATTTCCCCGGAATCATGATCAACGAAAATTTCAATTGTTTTTGTTAACTAGGAGTTGACCTTAAACAAAAAATCACAGTTTACGTGATAATTTTTAGTAACGTCACGAAAGGCCTAATTTACATTGTCGTGTAAAATTTGAGTTTTGTGCGGGAAATTTTAATTTTATAATTTTGTGTGTCGACCCTTCGAATATTATTACCAACTAAGCATTGGCAAAAATACCAATGTCGGATTGTCTGTTGTAAATTTGCAAGACATTGTACAATAGGAAACAAACACCGAGAATCACTCGACAGCTGTTTCGTCCTTTTGGGACTCCTCAGAGTGAGAGAACCCGAGTGTACATTTACTATTGTACAATATATACACAAGAATATTAAATCATATACGACGAATAAAGTGTTGCAATATCTACTGTCGCCTCGTGCTAATGAAACACGACCGAAAGTGATCTCTGCTCTAATGCAACATTAATTGTAGATAGATGTGTAAGCAGTTACAAAAGTCGATTCGTCGATTATTGTTGCCAACTAAGGTGTTTGTGTTATAGTGGAGTACGCAGCCGCACCAAATTTATTAGTTTTTCAACGTCCATATCACTTGCAATTTTGGCGATGTAATCAAACATGCTTGAATTTCAAATCGCTCGAAGTAGCATCGCATGGCGATACAATGCATAGCGTCGATTAGCTCGCTTTATGAGTACATGCGTTGAAGTTCATGTGTTGAAATTCATCGTACCGCAAGCATCGTGTTGTTCATCACGTAATAGCAGCCTATGTGAACGAACAGTTAGACCGCTACACTATTCTACGCATTGACGTTGTCGCGACATGTATATAGATCCCAACTAATTTGTAAATAACAAATTCCAACAGTTATCATTAATTGAGGTTAACGTGCGTTTACAAGCAATTAGGAAATTATTGTCTTAACAGGTACACTAAAAATCTATACAATACCAAGACATCGAAAATTGTTGAATAATAGTGCATTATGCAATGAGCATGTAATGATTGTGATTAAGGCACGAGTAACGGTATTTCCTAATATGTTGCGAGTATCTTAAAAGCTATTACATGCGAATTACAAACACTATTTTTCTACAGGAGTGCCAATTAACAAAGTTTAAAGGAGGGTTTGTAAACAATCATAATTTAACGGACGAAACTGTATTATAGTTTACTAATATGAAGACATGTAAAGTTAAGCAATATTTTGTATTCTCTGTCCTGATTATCTGTTTTCCATTATTTTGTTTACTATTTCTTTAACTTACAATTTTTTTCATCATTGTCGTGACTGGAGTTTGGACCAGTCCATTATAGGTCGTCATGCAATGGCTGTGCTCTTATATTTTATGTTATTATTACCTTCTATAATGTTTACACACTTAATCAATATTATTACATATAAATACTAAGGTTGGCATGTTTAGGTCTTAGTGGTTTTCCTAAACCTTGAAGCAAATGTTTTGCCGAGACAAGCCAATCCACAATTGCACACGATTTCGTCATTACACTATACAGGTTTATACTGATCTTATGGGGCACCATACATGACACTTACATCACAATACAATAATGAAAATGTATCATACGAATAAATAACAATAAATAGAAACACTAATTTTATCATAGAATCCTGTTACTGTACTAGTACCCCAGTCAATAGGGCAAATAATTAGTAAATTTTTGACAAAAATAATAGTAGAATATCGTCTGCGCCATGTAATTGTAAAATAATATAAAGTACCTTCAATTCATGTTTTATACCGAAAATGAATTGTCATTATATAGTTAATTAACATTTATATGCAAAGAAACGTGTTTTTTTTTCAACTTTTTTTTCCAGAGTGAAAAGTAATAAACCAATGTTAATGGTGTAAAAAGGAAAGTTATAGAAGATAAAAATACGAATAAAATGAGCACCAATTGGACGTAATCAGGTAATAACTTTCCAAGAAAAATCGGAAAAAGTGAAATATTTGGGTTTTTCTTTTAAAGTTTGTAAATCCGTCATTTTTGAGATGTAGCATAAATCTTTCAGGAAATAGGAGGTAATGAATGATACGTACTTAGTGTGTGCAAAACCTTGCAATTGTTAGGCAATTAGTTTATGCACAATTGCGATTTAAATTTTTTTTAAAAAAGTTGAGAAACAAACATGTTTCTTTGCATATAAATGTTAATTAACTATACAGGGTGATTCAGCTAACCCGTTCATTAGCAGTTTATGGACTTCCCGTTGAAATATTTGTTTAAAAATTTGGAATAGGGGACTGCTCGAAAAGTTCTATTTAATTAAAATATTTCAGTTTTCTAGCACTTCCAGTTACACCGGAAGTGGCTACTCTTTCTTATTTTAAATGGAATGATATATTTTTGTATATTTGGATTCTACGCTAAAATCTGAGGTACTTTTATGTAGCACAATCTATATGAAAAATCAATATTTTGAGATATTCTCATTTTTTGAGAAAAATTGGTTTTGTAGTATTGTTTTCAAACGCTTGTCAATGATTGAAAAAGAAAGTTATAGTAACAAAATTCGGGCTATTAGGAGGACTGTTAAGTTTTTAAATGATGTGTAATTTGACATCTCATTATTTACAGGGTGTTCAAAATGTTTGGCTAAATCCGACTAACTTCAACTGCCCAAAAGTCAATTTTTTTAAATGGAACACCCTATATCTTGTTGCTCTATGTGATGGAGAATTAAGTGGTCTTTCAATCTTCATAAGGGTTCCCTATACCTATCTGTTGCCATTTTCCTGCTATCGATGTATTTACATTCGGTGTAACCGGAAGTGCTAGAAGAGTTGAAATATTTTAATTAAATAGAACTTTTCGAGCAATCCCCTATTTCAAATTTTTAAACAAATATTTCAACGGGAAGTCCATAAACTTCTAATGAACGAGTTAGCTGAATCACCCGGTATAATGACAATTCTTTTCGGTATAAAACATGAATACAAGGTACTTTATACTATTTACAATTACATGGCGTAGGTGTTATCCTACTATTATTTTTGTCAAAAATATATCTCTATTTACTGAACTATAGTAACGAATTGTTAAATTTAGTGAATTTAATGTTTGACGTATAGTCATAGCACTAGTCGATAAATGCAATAAGCCGCGGTGTTTTTCTATTGGTTCAAAATTTGTATCGTATTGAATTTCATAATATAGAATTCTAATAAATGAATTACGATATAGGAGTAGACAAATGAAACATAATTCATAGATGTGCACAATACGGAAATAATATGATGTGTATGTTGTCATTAAGACCGGTCAAGTAAAGTAAACATACGCGTATTATGAGTACATGCAAAACGGTGCAACCGCAAATGTATGAAAGGGTTTTAATCGTATTCCGCCTTCCTTATTCAGTGAATATCCTATTAAAATTTTTTTGCAGTTTTCTGGTTCCTAGAATCGGTATGTCGTCGTCGACCGTACAGAGTTCCCGTTGTCATAGATTAAATTTGACATGTGATTGTTATGTATTTTTGCCCTTCACTTTTCGATATCTCGAAACATGATCCAGAGATGATCAAATATTAATTGTAGAAACTGTATGTACCAACATGAATTATTCGAACAATTATTGTTTCAACTTATCAAAAACATTGCTCTTCCATTAAGCAGGTTATCTTAAATTAAAATTTATTTATCTCAAACTAAGGATACACTTTTTTAAACTAAGATTTTCTTAACAATTAACGATCAAAACGGGCATCTATACCTAAGGTATATTCGTACTGTGCTGTAATTCTAGTTTGAGTGATCTAAACACTAGTAAATTTGAAATCGTATTAAGGTTGTTAGAAAATACAGAACTTAATATATTAACTACGAAAGTTGTTGAATACTGGAATTTTGAGCGATGGTTTTTTAATTTTATTTTTATTTATTTATTTTTATTTTTTTATTTACTGTTAAGTACTCGATTAAGTACTTATTTTTATGGAATACATTTCAAATTGATGATAGTGATTAGTGACATCAACATATTATTTCTGGATGCCGACCGTGGAATTGGAACCATCTTCAAACATAATTTAAACAACTGGAAGAACTCTCTTAAAAACAAGAAGAATCCCCCTCCAGGTATGCCAGTGCAATATTTACGTTTTTACTTTTTAAATTTTTTTGATGTTGTATTTCATTCTTTTGTGTCTCTACCACTTTTTTAAATTTTTTTACAGGCAGAGACTACGTTATCAGTATACCCAAGAATGTGGAAAATTTTGTAAGTTTTTTTATATAAAAACTTATACCTAACGTTTATTTTTAGTATTTAAAAGATCTTTTGAATTGTTGTGTTAAAGACCTGTGTGAACTTTTTGTGCCGTTTTTAAACCCGTTTGTACCGTTTTCCGTTTTCTTTGTACCCTTACGGGGGTTGAACTATGACTAATTGAAAATATGTCAAAGAAGTAAATTAGTCATTCTTTGAAATATTTGAAATCCGAAAAAAGGAAATGGGTTTGTCATCGTTTGTACTCCTTTGTACCGCTTTTCTTTTCGTTTATATACGGGAGTGAAAATTGAATTTTTTTACGAGGGGTACATTGGGCACTCTTCAAGATTTTTCAAATCTGAAAAATGGAGATGGTTTGTCATTGTTGTACCACTTTTCTTTTCGTTTGTACCCTACGGGGGTGGAAATATAACAAATTAAAATTGTTTGCGAGAGGTGCATTGGTCAATCTTCAACATATTTCAAATATCTCAAAAAATGATTCATTTTCACCTTACATATTTTCATTAGGCTATATTTCCACTAAAATAAAAGTACAAACGAAAAGGGATGACAAGCCATCTCTATTTTTCAGATTTGAAATATCTTGAAGAATGGCCAATGTACCCCTCGCAAAAAATTCAGTTTGCTATATTTCCACCCCCGTAGAGGGTACAAACGAAAAGAAAAGCGGGACAAACGATAACAAACCATCTCTATTTTTCAGATTTCAAATATCTCAAAGAATGACTAATTTTTCCCTTGACATATTTTTAATTAGCCATAGTTCAACCCCCGTAAGGGTACAAACAAAACAAAAAACTGTACAAACGACGCTGAATCGAATGACCTTTGAAAAATTAATACATCTCAAAAGGGGTGCTAATGATTTTTTAGACCCCTATAACTTTTACTTCTTTGAGATACAAACGAAATAAAATGTGGTACAAACGAAGCTTAATTGAACGCACAAATAAATCAATTTTTTGTATGTTATATAATATTGTGGAAGTTTTTGTCATTTCAAATGTTATGAAGTAAATACAAAAAGTAAAATGTGTGTCATGCGAAATCTCGTGTTAACATGGACACGTGTAAATAGTAATAAACTAAGTAAATGTCAACAGTTAACTGTAAAGACTTGTGTGCGTTAAAGTGCATGGCGCCATCTAAGCGATGGTTTTAATGCTTAAAACAACACGTGAGTCGATAAAACCAAGATAACTTGTACAGAAGCATACAAAAACTAATACTTTTAAAATCATATAATAATCTCATACTTTAGTGTGTTGTCATCATTCCATCTACACACGTTACCTAATGAAAATAGTATGTTTTTCAAGGACTTTTTTATAATATATACAGAATGTCTAACCGGGAACCGCCATTAGCCGTATACGAAAAAGTATAGATGGAAAAAAAATTAAAATTTGGAGAATGACTAAAAACCAATAGGGCAACTCAACTAAAATATTTTCATTCTTCTGACACTTCCGGTTGTACCAGAAGTCGACATCAACTACATCAATTATTGCATTTTCGAATTCTACGTCAAATTTTAGGGTCACTTTGTATAACATTCCCTGTAGCTAGATTTCGAGATACGACTATTAATTTTTTTAGTAAAATTTTCAGATGCAAAAGTTTACGGAAATATCTGTAACTTTTTCGGGAACTCCATATCGGATTAATTTTTGGTTTGTATAAAAAATGAACTGTGTTTCATATTTGCTGTTACATTTTGACTTCTTCAAACAGCAATAACTTTTTTAAGTCAAATGGAACATCCTGTATTTTTAGTCTGTCGGATGCAGGTTGAAATTCTCTTTCAAATCATACGAGGGTTGTCTCAAAAGTAAGTTACACTATTTTTTTATATCCGCGCGGTAGGCCGGAAACGTCTGGGATTTCTTCCGGGTGTGGTGGCAGCACTGTAAAATTCCTAAGCGGCCGCCATGACCCATTTGTCAGTTGCGATCAAGCCACAATACCACTTACTCCTACAGCGGATTGCGAAGTACGCAGTGTGATTCGTTTGTTAACGGCAAAAAATAAAAATGCAACTGAAATTCACCGTGAGTTGTGCAGTGTGTACGGTGAGAACGAAAGTTGACGAAAAAAGTGTTTTTGTTCCACGACAACGCTCGTCCACACTCTGCTCGTCAAACTCAAGACTTGCTTCAAGAGTTTCGATGGGATGTTTTCGGGCACCCACCATACTCCCCTGATCTCGCTGCAAGCGACTTTTATCTGTTTCAGCAGCTGAAAGAACATCTTGGGGGAAGACGCTTTGCAAACGAAGAAAATCTCAAAGAAGAAGTTCAGACATGGCTAATCGGTTTGGCGGCAGAATTGTATGACGCTGGATTAAAAACACTTTTACCACGATACCAAAAATGTATGGAAATTCAAGGAGATTGCATAGAAAAATAACTAATACATGTAGTTTCACAAATATAACGTTTTAAACAAATTCTGGGCGTTATTTAAAAAAAAATAGTGTAACTTACTTTTGAAACAACCCTCGTATAAGCATTGTTAGGATTGCGGCTACTACTTTTGGAGATATTCTAATTTTACATTCATTGTCTATTATTAAAATACTTTCAGCAGCCTAATTGATTTCGTTTTAATAATACCTTATGCAGGCATTGATATTATTTGAGAAACTGCAAGTTACATAGAAAGAGGATCTACGCCTTCATCATAAACTATAAATTAAATTGATTAAAAAAATGGATTTTTAAATTTCAAAATTGAATTTGATGTTTCCCAATATTTGAGAAATCACAAAGCTTATTTTTAGAGTGAAAAGTTTTACACCAAATAAGATAGTTCTTGAAACAAAATATTACACATCTTACAATAAGTAGGTATGCGTTTCTTATTTGCCAAACTGAACAATCATGTTTTTAGAAAAATATTCTTAAAACAAGAAATTATCGTTTAGTTATCAAGTAATTCACTCTTGATCTAAGATATAATACACTAAGAAATTATTTGTTTACTTGAACTTTTCACATAGATTTTCCTTTTAGATTGCCTAGCAAGATTAAGCGGTTTTTAAATCATAAACCTGTTATCTTTAGTTTCTTAGTAAAGAACTCATTGCGATTATTGAATTAGAAATAGAAAGTACGTGTTCGTAGATATGAATGCTTTTGAACCTAGCAGGCTCCTTACAGTTTTTACTTTTTGAACAATTTATAAAATTTTAATCAAATATTCCGGACAACAGTAGTCCTCTTGTTAAGAACCTCATTGAATGTAATATTTAATGGCCTTCTAATAGAGTACCCTTTTCATAAGGGAGGTATTAAAAAAATACATGCCCAGTTGAATTGGACTATGCGTATAATAAGTGGAACCATTAAATCTACTCCTCTCGATTGGCTTCCTGTTCTTAGTAATATTACTCCAACGAACATTCGACGAAAAGCTGGGTTAATACGATAATGGGATAAATGCCTACTTAACAAAAACTTATCAATTTGGAATGCTATTGAGAGCCCTCCAGCTAAAAGATTCAAATCTCGAGTTCTGTATGGTGATCTAACAATAGAAATCCCGGACTTTATTAAAAAAAAAATTTGATCAAAATTAAATCGCATAAGAACAGGTCATTCAAAATGCAACTCTATGATCTTTTGGGTGCACCATACATAACACTTACATCACTATACAACATCAAAATGTACCCTATGAATAAATAAATAAATAAGGTATGTGAAGTTGGCACCTCGATTTTTGAATTTTTTAGAAAAAAATATCGCATTTGTTTCCTCATGTTTGCACGGGGAAAAGTTTTGCATATGCGATTTTTTATACATGAATTAAATTGTCATATACAACATTTTTGGAGGGTGGATAAACAAAACTGTTCACTGGAAAAACATGGGCAAACGATGGACAAACAAACGTCGTTTTTTTTCTAAAAAATTAATAAATCAAAATTGTCAAATAAACGTCAACACATTTTGAATTTTATCTCTACATTAATTTTAAATATTTTCTGTATTGTATATATAAATCCGTTTTGTAAAGGAATCCTGTGCTTCATAAGTGTTGTACAAACCCAATTAATCTGTTGTTAATTTGGTTGTTAACTTTGTTAACAATCGCACAAGATTTATCCCGAGAGGCAACAACGCAATTCATCCAGTGAAAAGAAATAGATGGAAATGAAATACTATGTCCTTGTGGCAAATCTGAAGATACGGAGTATTGGATCCAGTGTGATAACTGCCATATTTGGTTCCATTCTGTTTGTGCCGATTTAACTGATGATGAAGTAAAAACTTCCGGTTTGGAGAACTCAGAATGGCACTGTAAAAATTGTGTCTTGCTTCTGAAAGACCAAAATATATCAAGCACAAGCAAAAACTCAACTCGTTCACATTGTCCCTTTTGTGGACAACATTTTACGGAAAGGGAAATGAAAATACTTATTGGACGGAAGCATAATGGAATGGAAGCTGAGAGTTCTACGTGTAATTATAAAACTAATCCGATTCAAGCTTTAGCAGATACGAAGACGAATATTAAAGTTCTCAAACCATCCCAAAAGGAGCTCGCTTTGAAGCGGCTACAAAATTGTCATCTTTGTTAGATAGTTGCATGAAGAAGAATAACGATGAATCCTGGATGAATATTTTTTACTTTTGCCTTCACTTGTCTCTGTGTTCCCCAAAATACGAAAAAGAGCAACAAATCCCTTGCTATATTGGTGAAAGCAAATATAAATGGAACATCAACTAGCTCCACAACAATCAAATCAACTAATTCAACGTTAAGTAGAAGAATAAAATCAAAAGTCGGAGAAGGTAATATCAATGGTGCTGTAAAACTTCTTTCTTCAAATGATTCCCTAGCTCCTCAAAATAAAAATACCTAAGATGATTTGCTAAGCAAACACCCTCCTCCATCCCGGCCACTTTGCCATCCTAGTCCACCCGCACACGAAGAAACTTTATCCGTGACTGAGAAGGAAGTCAGAGATGCAATTTAACGGATCCAGCTCTGGCTTAGATGGCCTGCGACCGCAACATATCAAAGATTTGATATCTCCTGGAAATGGCGATGCTGCTAAACGACTGCTCACGTCACTAACTAACTTCTGAAACTTCGCACTTTTGGGCAAGATTAATGATAACATTATTCAACTATTTTATGGAGCTAACTTATGCGCACTTAGAAAAAAGACGGCGGAATTCGCCCAATAGCAGTCAGAATGACACTTCGCCGCTTGGTGGTAAAAATAGCATGTTTTTCGATTCGTCAACAAATAGGGGATTACCTTCGACCGAGACAACTTGGCTTTTCTACAAAAGCAGGATAACAAAACTGTCCTAAAAATCGATTTCAAGAACGCCTTCAATACAATCAACCGTGATGCAATGTTACATGCAGTTAAAACGATGGTGCCAGGCATTTTGCTTTCCTCTGGCAAGCCTACTTTCTACCAACCATTTTATCTTTTAGAAAGTTAACTATTCCCTTATTATCTGGATGCCAACAAGGCGATCCAGCTGGGGCATTGCTTTTCTGCATATCAATTCACCACATCATCAGCAAGCTAACTTCCGAATTCATCTCCTTTTATTTTGATGACGGCCTTCTTGCTGGAGATCATTACATAAAGGATTTCATTTCTCTAAAAGAAGGATCTGAAAATATTGGCTTATTTATGAATACAACAGAATGCGAACTTTTCTTTTGCGGTGAAATGAATACAGAAATTGTATCAGCCTTTAAAAATGCATCGCCAGGAATAATAGTAACTTCAGAACTTTCTCTACTTGGACCCCAATAAGCAATAGCAGCATCGATCCCGTTTGGAACAAAAGATAGAAGAAATATCAGTTCTCTTTAAAAGAATCTCGGATCTTGACAATTACCATATCGCTTATTATCTACTTAAAAACTGCTTTGGTGTTCCAAAATTGACCTACATATTACGCACATGTCCATTGTGGATATACACGGACATTCTTACGGATTTGGATTTTAAGATAAAGGAAACCCTCGAACAAATTTTAAATTGTCAATTAACCCCAAACCAATTGTCACTGGCATCTCTCCCAGTTCGGTACGGTGGAATAGGAATAAGAAACATTGTAGATATTTCACTTCAGCTTTCCTCTCGTCTGTGTATAATGTTTCCAAACTTGTCAATACGATATTAAATCTTAAAGATACCGACAAGCCAAAGATAACATATCACGACGAAGGTCTAATGAAATGGAATTTTAAAACAAAGATTTTTAGCTCTCCAGAAAACAGAATCTAATTCATGGTTAAATGCTCTTCCGTCTTTTACTGTTGGAACACTTTTGGACAATAACACCTTTCGAATATCAATCGGACTACGCATCGGGGCAAAACTATGCAAATCTCATATTTGTGTTTGTGGCGAGGACGTTGATGAATACGGACATCACGGACATCATGGCTTAGTTGTTCAAGAAGCACTGGACGATACTCACGTCATCAAGAGCTAAACAACAGTCGTTCGCTTGCTTCTGCAAAAATTTCTTGTCACTTGGAACCGATAGAACTCTCAAGATCGGATTGCAAACGAGTTGATGGAATAACCCTTATTCCTTGGGAAAAAGGACAATGTTTAGTGTGGGATGCAACTTGCACTGACACATTAGCTCCAACACGGTTAAATGAAGCGTCAACAACAGCGGGGTCTGCAGCAAAAAGTGCAGCCACAGCCAAGAGAAGAAAATATTTGCCAATGAATGAGTCTAATTTTCAATTTCTACCTTTTGCTGTTGAGACTATGGGACCATGGGCCAAAGAAGCTTTAACATTCGTAAATCAGTCATATCTTTATCAAAAGATTGGAATAGCTATCCAGCGTGGGAATGCAATATCAGTTATGGGGACATTTCCTTCTTCAGAATATTTATCAGAAATTTTTACATATTAAATACTATTTCTTAGTTACTAGTTTTGCAATAGTTCTTGATAATTGTATTTCATTATAATTAGGTACCACTAGTTAACACATAAATAACATTATACGACAGATAGAATTTTTTGAATAAACTTTTATTGGAACGAGAGATTATCGAAACATTTATAGTAGTAGTTTTTTTCTTTTGCGCATTCTCATTAACTGTGAAAGTTCAAACGTTCAATGAAGGATGACCGAAGGATGACGTATTGTAAGTAAAGTGGCTGATACACTTAAAAATCGGACTTTAAATATTAAAGCTCTTACCGGGAAAAAAACGAAATCTTTTTTTTTTCAATAATTACAATTTTACAATCTACATAAACAAAATTTAAAACGTAGAAAATCAAGTCAAATGTGATTATTAATGATAAAAATAAAAATAAAATATTCAAAATGAAAAAATTCAGAAAAACCCAAGACAGTAGTAGAGTGCTATTATTTTCGGTTGCATACTGACAATGGAAATTAATAGATAATTTTCAGGAATTACCTTTATATAACTACCTACCTGTTACAATTAATCTTTGTTAATTAAAAACAAGAAATTCTTACTTACAAAATAGTTAATCGTAAAAATCCAAATAACAAGAAATTTGACCATTCAATCAAACCGGAAACAAAATATGACGCAGTATTAAAAAAAAGTTCAGCTTCTCACAATAACAGGAGAAAAGACATTAATAAAAACGAAAGGACAATAACAGACAACGGAATTGCTATTAAAAATGATCAATTTCAATCAAAGAGGTGAAAGCAAACTAGCAAATTTGTCAATTAAATCGAAAGTTTGACGAATCGTTATTTAGAAAACTTATTAATTCAATTACGTTATTAGTTATTGCGTTCAAGTAATTGGTTATCGGTAACTATAATCGGTTTTCAAACTGACTTGCTTTAGCTGACACAAGAGTAAAATAATAGGTTTAGTGGTAGAAGTACTGACTACGGTTGTTAGGATTGCGGATTGCAGCCGCAATGTTAACGGTACAACATACCAGATATATGTAATTCATTAAACTCTCGACAGTTCAATTCGTATCAGTTAACCTAATTGAATGTATTGTAAAATAATGATAATTATTTATTATTTGGACTTTGTCGAGATTAGTGGGACCACGTGTTATTTATATTTTCCTACACAGTAGATTTATTCTTTAATGTTACATAATTGCTTTTGACCAAGTTCTGTTTTTTTTTAATTTATCAATATTTAATTAAGCCATCAAACAAGACCGCTTTGTGTTCTTTAGACATATTACGATTTATAAAATAAAGATTCTAAATAGCTCACCGTAATCACCGTGCACTGTACACATTCCTGTATGTGCTGGACAAAGTTCGGGTGGTGCACCAGGAACGTAATAATGATTATCGGGGTAATACTCCCCGTAAGATGATATGGGAGAGCAGTACATGTCATTTTGCGACTCCTGCACGACGCTTTGACTGGCCACCATTCCTCTTCGTCGACCAGTCGGACGTCCTCCACGAAAGGTACCACGACGCGACACTTTAGAGCTAAATGCACTTCACACCACTAAAATTACACTAACCACAAAACACTACCTTCGCATTTGACATTTGACGTTTAAATTCACTGAATCTCATAAAAAACGTCCACTTTTCTTCGCTGTAGGAAAAAACCAAAAATTAATAAAATATTCTTGTTGGGTTCGAACGTGGATGAGTATTTAAAGCCAAATCAATTTCGTGGCACAACTATTGTATGAGTTTTTTTTTTATGTCAACTGACATTAAACTTTTGAACTAATGTAACAAGTATTTCCAGTAGTCGTATCTAAAGTAGTGACTCACCAGTTTTTAATTCGTACGTTCAAACAACGATATAACTGAACAAGCAGGAATGCACGTTTTTCTCTATTGTGCATGTAGCCCACTCCCACATATAATTTTTCTTTTAACCAAAGTTATAAACCCACATATTTTCTTCATTAATGTAATTATAACGTGAGTGAAAAGGTTGGAACGCTTAACAAGGTTATTTATTTCAAGAAGTAAACAAAATTTTATTTTTGGAACACGTTCCACTTTTATGAAAGCGGTGGCAAAATTTTTAGACGTTTTAAGTCGATTTTACACAATTTACGTACGATAACATAAAACAATTTGTTCGCTCGCAAATGCCATTGCGAATGTAATCTATTCCACAACAATTGCAATTGTACGCCCACAGAAGACTGTTACACACCAAAATAAAAGATTAAAATAGTCCGACAATCATTCAAAAATAACAGAGCAGATAAATTTTCCAAGTTCTACAAACCGCCAATTCAAAAACAACATACAGTTGGCCAAATGACAAACACATTCAGTTTGCAGAGTAAAAATTAAGAAATTTCATATTTTCAACCGCTTGTAACTAATTTCATTTATTTTTTCCTATAATAGCAAAGCATGGTAAGATTGATACATTTCGTTACCCGTCAATTTAATTTCTTAACTTTCTTACAAATATTATTTGCTATAAATAAATTACTATAAGAGGCTTGTTAAATTCCTTAGATATTCACATAGCAGGAAAGGGTAGAAAACTACAATCTCATGAAATTGCAGGAATATGGAAATGTATGGGGGTCGAAGTTGTTATCAGAGGAGGCTACGGTTAGGCCCCTAAGAGCACAAGCAATTTTGGGCAGTTAACTTCTCAAGAACAATCACGTGGAAAAATCAGCTGTTATGAAACATATAGCCGACACAGGACATAGTATAGCAATTTTGGCCCAGACTTTACAGATAAGCCATTGAAATACCTACACAAGAACAACAGAGCCAGAGGAATAGAAGTACCGGGAATGTGGAAACGGATAGTCCATGAAAATCAGGAACTAGTGACTGCCGAGTGAGTCAACCATGAAAACCATCCACCGCAACTAACGACTCAGTGATCGCGACCTATATAAATACCGGTTGGTAAACTTATTCATTTCATTTATTTCAGATCTTCTAAAGAAGAGAGCGACATCTTACTCAAAACGACAAGAATCTAAAACTGGCGCCATGGCCAACAGCCCGGAACTGACCATACCAATTCCAATATTTCCTTGCCTCTTTATATATTCATTAGGAAAAGCTTTCACGTTTTCATTTCACTATGACAAAACTGTACAAAAATTGAAGGGCGATCAAAGTACCATAAAATATTTTATATAAAATCTGGGAAAGACTGATGAAATTTGTAACTATAGCTAAAAAAATTAAAATTTTTAAAAATGTGATTGTGACAGACAAATTACCATGAAAAGTACCACCAAATATTAAAACTAAAAAAACGATTTTATTCAAATGATATTTATATGAAACTGTGAAATATTGATGAAATCTGTAACACGAGCGTAACCTATACAGTGTGTCCCAGGTAAAAGTACTACATGGCGATTTCGGAAACTGTAAGAGATACAATGCTGGTTAAATGCAAAAAAAGTTGTTCTATTCCAAACCCAATCAGATAATGTAACGAAAGTTAAAATGTTTACAGGGGTTTTCAAATTGTTGGGGAATAACTAAAAATTGTGTTTTTTCATAAAAACGAATTTAATAAAATTTTGTTGTTAATCGAATGATCTTGACGATTTTTTGTAGGCCTTCTTGATTTCTGTAACCATTACTGACTTTATTATTTCTTATGGATATTGGATTTAAACATTATTAAATATAAAAGAGTTTTTCAAACATGTAATTTTTTTAAAAAATAGTTTTCTCTTAGTTGGCTATGTAACAAATGCCATGTTTGTTTCAAACTATCTACCTATTTGTCCCTATTTTATTATTTATTTGCTTTTATTTCTTATGGTCTACATTTTCGTATTTAATTCGTAATCTTTTTTTTTCTCCAGTAGATTCTCTAGTTAATAGTTATTTGTCTTAACAAGACTGCTTTTAAGTAGAGAGAAAAAATAAAACGACTATGTTCTGCGCTTTTTTTGTTTTTTTTTTAATTTAATTTCGTCCATCTAAAAAGAGACAAATAATTTCACTAATTGGATTGTTCTTCGTCACAGAAAAACCATTAAGACGTTTTTTCAGGCAACGTTTCGTGCCCCTCCTCAACGAAGAACAATCCAATTAGTGATAATTATAGGAGGAAATATTTACCTTTTAACAAATAATTTCGTATTTAACTTTTTTTAAATAATTGTGATATTTTTTTAGTTACTACAGCACTTTTTTCAAGCTATGTTGATAACCAGAAAAACGGCAACCAAGCTTATCGACCTTCCAAATGCTAAGAAAAAATTTACCTTTGGTTTCTTTAAAAAACACATTCAAACAAAAATATTAAAAATCCTGTTTTGAAAAGTGTTATCGATAATCCATAGTACTTTCCTTGGTCAAGTAGAAAATTTGCCTAAATTAAATGCTCAGACGATTTAAAAAAATGAAGTACCTTCCATATGTAGAACATAATAGTTAAAGACTCCAATGGTCCAGTCATTATGGCAAAAATTTGGGTCCAAAAAATTCCAATGGACTTTTTCAACGTATAAAGGGGTATTTTGGTGCACTAAACACGATGGTATGGTCCAAATTGAGCTACCGGATACGGAACATGCCGCAAATCGCCGATTTATGGCCATTTTTTGGCTATTTTCGGGTTTTTCAACAACAAAACAAAAAGAGCAAAATTGTAATGCTTAAACTCATCATCTGGTTCAAACTAGATAGCGCTAGAGTTTTTAAAAATCAAAATATCGCCATTTTAATGTGGCAAAAAAATTATAACTATTTGTCTTTTTTCACAATAGGACAAAACCTACGTATTTTTATGCATAATAGCCATAAATCTGCAATTTGCGGCATGTTTCGTATCTGGTAGCTCAATTTGGACTATACCATCGTGTTTAGCGCACCAAAATACCCCCTTATACGTTGAAAAGTCCATTGAAATTTTTTGGATTTTCTGCTGTAAAAATTTCCAGGCTGACTGGATTACCAAGCGATTAAAGTTCTGTGATCTGATTAAAGTAGATTTACAAACTGCGGGGTAAGTTTCAGACACAACGTGCATTAAGTCAAAGTCAGTTGTTAAATCGGGAGGTGCAACATTAAGAAATAAAAGAAGATATCTTGAAATCTTACTAAATAACATGTAGCAAACATGTGGTTCCAGCAAGATGAATTAATCAACATGAACGGATCCGAAATCGAAATTAGGTTTCCTGGGTTGCTGGTTTCCGGATCTTACGCCTATTGATTTTTGCATATGGAGATACGTGAAGAATAAGGTTTAGTGTGATACTCATAAATGGTAAAAGAACTTAAGGCAGATGTTGTTCAAACCATTGAATAAATGGTTAAAAAATACATGTATGGATCTAATTCTTGGATAACAACGATGAAATATTCGAACATAATGTTTTATTTCTTAACTTAATCATCATAAATAAAAAATTATATTCTTTAAATTGTATCAAATAAATTTAAATCTTTTGTCATCCCAAAATATGTCTATTATACATGGTTGAAAAGCTCTTTTTTATACTCAATTTGCTAACGTATATAAATTCGCGGCCATAAGAAATAACAAAGTAGGATATTGTTGCAAAAAAATCTAAAATTAGAAAACTACCAAATTTTATCACGACGATATTGCAGATGTTTTCTTTAACAATTTCAAAACCCCTATCAATGTTTTTAATTCAAATACGGCATCTGTTTGGGCTTTTTTCCCATTTAACCTAAATTGTATTTCTTACAGTTTTCGAAATCCACATGTATGTAGTTACTTTTATCGGACACGCCCGGTATAGCTGAAAAAATTTTAATTTTGTCCAAATGATATTATTGTGAAACTGCGAAATATGTTGAAATGGGCAACTGTAGCAGATAAAATTAAAATGGTAGTGCAGAGAGAACTTTATTTACGACATTGGTAACGACAATAATTAATGAATCTCTAAAAATTAGGCCAATTAAGAACTAATTAAAACAACATGGTTAATGCTTGTAGATTTGTGGCGTCAAAATATAACAGAAGAACAATTGATATTTTCGTTTCAGGTTCAATTTTACATTTTACAAAATTTGGAAACTTTACTTGATCATTTTTAAGAACTCGCTGACGCTGGTTCTTTAAAGTATTCTCTCGCAACGTCAACATTACTTGTTTAGAAAATTACTATTAAATTTTAAGCACGACTAAACAATGTTAATTTTTTCTACCTAATAAAAATAAGAATTTATCACTTTATCAGTGGTCTCCTTTTTATTAGACTAGAAAGCTCAATAAAAAAATTACGAAATCTATTAATTAAAAAGCAAGAAACCCGTAAATAAAAACAAAGTAAAGAGGATTCTTATGTTTTTTTCAAAAGATGTATCAGTAATACACGAGTAACCAATAAAAAACGTATATTTGAGTAATGAATTAAAATGTTCGGGGTCATTTTGCGGGCTCTAAAATCTAAGTAGTAGAAATTCTATTTCTAAAACTGTTCTCAAAAAAAAAAACAAATACTACGCTGTTGACAGAGTTTTTTTTAAATACTTCACCCTTAAAGTGTTTAAACCGTTAACATAGTTGCTTAGTATGTACAGGGTTTCTATAAATGATTGTCTCATCAAGTTGGCAATTAAAAGAACAAAATTAACAATAAACCATGATCAACACACAATTACAACCAGGTATAATAATTACAACGGAACGATGCAATAACTGACAGATTATAACATTAGCATAAATTAATTCACTATCAATTTAACCTGCAAATTTGCATTTTTTAATTTGCATTTCAGTTTTTCAGATAGATTTTACTGACTAACGTAATCCGTTTCGATCGTATTTTCGCGAATTTTGTATAAAACAATATATTTTTTAATGACTTTACAATGTTACTTATCGGATGCTTACGCTATAGAGAGACCATTTCTTGGATAATATACAGAGTGGCCCACTAGATACGCTACGGACATTGTGCGAAAAACTGTTTTTTAAGTATATAAGTTTTTTAAGTCCACATTATAAAAATATTTTCGTTGGTACAGCGTTTTCCCAAAAAAAGATGCATATCAAAGCTGTATTTTTTGTAATGCGACACCCTGTATTTTATTTCATTTCTAGAAACTACAGTACAATTCGATAGGACTTTATGTAGGCTACCCTATACCCTATGGCTAACGTGAACTGTTTAGAAACTATCTCAGGATTTCTGAAATTGTAGGACAAATTTCAAAATTTATTTTTGCTGTCTAGAACTCCATTTTATAAGCTCATCTCAAGCAAATTTTAATTACCTGTTATACTGTAATAGGATTTCCTATGGCTACCTGTAATCGTTTTTCCACAAATCAGATTTTTTAAATTTTTAGGAACAAATTTTACTTACTATTTGAAACACAATCTAGGAACGTAACATAATAACTAATAAAAACGAGAACAAAAAACAACAGTAAGTGTAATAAACATAATTTGACAAATATTCAAACTGACGTCAATCTTGTTGAATACACAACCATAGCCTTCGTTCAAAAGATCGCTTGACATTAATCAACAATTGCAGCGGAAAAGCATTTTATATGCGTGAAAAAATGTATGCATGATAAGTCCGCCGACCAGCTAGCCAGTTTATGGGACCTCCTCGTCCTATGCATTTATTACGAACACGTGTGTTAAGTTCCTCTCGAACTGTGATTTGGAAATATGCCAGAGCGCCATCCCGTTGTAGCCACATTCGCCTTCTCATATTCGATGGCTCATTTTCCAAAAGTTCGGTTAAGAAAAAGAAAGTTCATGATGAAAAGAATGAAATCCATGTTTTTTAATTATTTTGCAAACGCTTTGCCTACTCAACGCCGTAAAATACGGTCTTTGGAAATTTGTTTTGATGTTTTAAATGTTGTGTTAAAAATCTCATATGCTAACATTAAGGAAAAAGGTTGTTAAAGGTGTTGACAAAAAGACAAAAAATCGAAAAATTTAGTTGAAAATCGAAAATTCATATCTCGAAAAGTGGTTCACAGTAAAGTTGTGGAGACATTCTTTATCTTTAATTTTCATCCCACAACCGTATAGGCATAGAAAATGAGTAAAGGCGCACTAATCCACGACAACAGAATGAACCACGGTAGCCTCCAATTTTATCATTTAAGTATTATTAAATGTAATAGAGCGCACATGACTACGCACCGGCTTGATCAGAAATCTCTGAAGAGAATACTTTCGCGAGGGATCTGTAGTGTTGTCATAAGTTGTGAACAGTGCGTACTGTTCTCCACAACGGAACGGAACATGAAATAAAAAAAATGGACGAAGAAAAATTAATTATTCTTGTTAGCGGATAACTGCTTGATTTCGCCCACAGAACTTACTCCAATCAGGAAGTATTGAAAAATATTTCTTGGTGTTCGTATTAACTGACGAAATCAAGTTGCAAATTCACGCCAACTTTTCTGGTTCGACAGATTTTGTGTATCCATTTTCGTTTTCTTTTCATTGATATCGAATTTCGGCCTCAACATTCTCAGATGAGGTCTTTCTGGTCTAAGACTGATTTGGCGCTGGCTTGTATGGGGAATTTTTCCAGTTCTTCAAAAAACTTCAAACAATCCTTCAAAACTTCTTTTGGACGTAAAAGCATGAAGCCAATAAACAATTTCCATGACATTCGCCGAGAAAACGATAATATGAAATTAAACCGGCACGATTTTATTTGACAAATGTGTCAAGTTTGTCAAATATCCATGGCAACCATATTAATATTGACCTCCAATCAATGCACAGCAAATTCTTAATTATGTAAAAACGGTTTCAGTTAACCATAGGGAACCCTTATTTTAGTCTGAAAGGTAATTAAAATTTCGTAAAATTTACTTGAAATGAGCTTATAAAATACAGTGTGTTCCATTAAAGAAAAAGGTTATTCTGTATAAATTTTTGGCAACATTGTAATTTTTTCTATAACATCAATCTTTTCACTAAGAATCGACCATTACTAAATGCATGAATGAAATAAAATAAATTTGAAATTTGTCCTGCAATTTCTGAAACCATGAGATAGTTTCTAAGCATTACAAAAAATACAACTTTGATTGCATCTTTTTTTTTTGGATCATCCTGTACAAACAAAAATATTTTGATAATGTAGACCTAAAAAATATGTATATGCTTTAAAAAAACTCAGAATCTCAACTGTTTTATTATCTGATTCGGATAAGTCGTTCAAAAGTTGCACGTTCACTAAAGAAGAATATTAATACAGCTCTTTAACGTCCTTAAAGTTAGCAGACCACTTGCTGCAGATCAACAAGTTTGTACATTAAAAATTAAGTGCTAATTAAGTACCTCAATTACGCTTTAATTGCTGCAGCAGTCTGAGGATATTCAATGATCTGACTACCTTAAAAAAAGTTAGCAGACCAAGTATCTAAAAACACTGTTAGAGTTTGAATAAAATGCCTAAACTGATCGAAAAATTAAGTGCTATTTAAGTGCTTCATGTTCACTATCTCAGAAGCACTCAAAAAATTTTTTTTCTAAATAACTTATGGATCTGACTTGAACAAATCTATAGATTTAAGTGCTATTTAAGTGCTTCATGTTCACTATCTCAGAAGTACTAGAAAGCTTTTTCTTCTGAATAACTCATTGTTCTGCTATATTTGGCACAAATACTAGAAACCATCTTGGACAACTAGAATCAAACTTGAACAAATCTATCGATTTAAGTGCTATTTAAGTGCTTCATTTTCACTATCTTAGAAGTACTAGAAAGCTTTTTCTTCTGAATCATTGATCTGCTATCTTTGGCACAAATACTAGAAACCACCTTAGACAACTAGAATCAAACTTGAACAAATCTATCGATTTAAGTGCTATTTAAGTGCTTATTTTCACTATCTCAGAAGTACTAGAAAACTTTTTTTTTTTTGAATAACTCATTGATCTGCTGTCTTTGGCAGACCAAATGTTAAAAAATCTTCGACAAATTAAAATCAAAGTCTAGGGTATGTTTAGATTTAAGTGCTAATTAAGTGCTTCATGTTCGCTATCTCAGAAGCACACACAATTTTTTTTTTCTAAATAACTCATTCATCTGCTATCTTTGACAGACCAAATGCTAGAAACCACCTTGGACTACTAAAATCAAACTTGAACACATCTATAGATTTAAGTGCTTCATGTTCACCATCTCCAAAGTACTGGAAAGCTTTTTTTTCTGAATAACTCATTGATCTGCTTTCTTTGGCAGACCAAATGTTAAAAAATGCTTGGACAAATTAAAATCACAGACTTAGATTTAAGTGCTATTTAAGTGCTTTATGATCTGCTATCTTTAGCAGAACAAATGGACAACATTGGACAACTAAAATTAAACTTTAACACATCTATAGAACAATAAGTGTTGCAAATTCTAGTGTCGACTGGTGTAAAACTAATATTTAACGATTGTTCTGCCATTTTTTATAAAACCACGTAGAAATCCAAAAACCTAGCGACCAGTACGTCGGGTTGCTGCTGATTGGTCACCGACGCGTTACAAATTGAGTGTCCAGTAATTTGCACACGGCACAATTAGTTGGTAACCTGTTTGTAACGTATTTGCAGACGAGTTAAAAAATTGTTTTTCCAGTGCTTCTGAGATTACAAACATAAAGCCCTTAAATAGAACTTAAATCAAAACATATCCTAGATTCTAATTTTAATTTGTACAAGTTAACATTTGGTTTTGCTAAAGATAGCAGATCAATGTGTTAAAAAAATAGTTTTTGGAGAACTTTTGATATTTTGAACATGAAGCACTTAAATCTAAACATGTCTTAGGTTTTGATTTTAATTTGTCAAGGTTTTTGTAACATATGATCTGCCAAAGATAGCATATCAATAAGTTATTAAAATAAAGGTTTGCGAGTGCTTCTGTGATAGTAAACATGAAGCACTTAAATAGCATTTAAATGTATAGAAGTGTTAAAGTTCGATTATAGTTGTCCAAGGTGATTTCTAACATTTGGTCTGCCATAAGTTAGCAGACCAATGAGTGATTTAGAAAAAAAAAGTTTTTTTGAGTGCTTCTGAAATAGTGAACATGAAGTACTTAAATAGCACTTAATTTTTTTATCCATTTAGAGATTGTAATCAAACTCTATCACTGTTTTTAGATACTTGGTCTGCTAACTTTTTTTTAAGATAGCAGATCATTGAATATCTCAAGAAATTACTGCAGCCATTAATTCGTAATTGGGGTACTTAATTAGCAATTAATGGGCTAATGTACTAGGGTTGAGTGATTTAAATCAAATGTTTTAAATCACTGATTAAAATCACGATTTAAATCACTCGAAAAAAATCATGATTAAAATCATTATAAATAAAAATATTATAAATATTAAATAATCGTACGCAAACATTGTTGTTATGTGGGATTAAACAAATAAACAATGTGATAATAAGGACAGTATGTATTGTCTGGTGTCGGATTGTCTAGACTTAACGACTATCACTCTTCAATTCCTCAATTAATTAATATTAATAAGTTTAGGCTTTGGATCTCTTGTGAGTAAGGTTTAATAATGGTATATTGCTTGATTGATGTTAGACTTGCGTATACTTTATTTATTTGCAACTTACATCATTCAAATAAATATCATAATCTATTACAAAGTGTGGGTTTTCATCATTTCGAAACTTTATTTTTGAATTTTTCAAATCAAAACTGCTAGTTATTTAATATTTAATTAAAATCTGTCGACGCGCCGATTGCTCTCGCGACAGCCTGGCAGTTGGCACTGGCACCTCTTCCAGACGGTAGCGGCTAGACCTGCTGTCGCCGGCGCGCCGCAGACTGTTGCAACTCTGCACTTGAATTTTGTTGTGAATTTAATTTGTAACTACCAGTTGTGTTAGTTTAGTAAATGTTAGGTCACCGAACAAGGAACAAGTCAATTTTAGTTTAAGGATGAGTGGAAGAAAGCCAGATGCTGTATGGGTCTATTTTACCCGGAAAACGACTACAGGCAAATCTGGTTGCAAAGCAATTTGCAACCACTGCAAAAGGAAATGCAAGGACTTGTCGTGCGAATGAAGCAACATTTGGAATGGTATCGTAGTGGTACAGGTGAGGAACAGGTGCAGGTTGAAAATGAAAATGCTCCCCAAATTGAACCTGATGTGGAAATATTGCCATCATCATCATCATCAGCTTCAAAGAGATCCATTTCTACACAGATTCCATCAACATCCAAAATAAGAAAGCAAAAAGTATGCTCTAGTTCTAAAAGAATGGATGAATTTGTAGTTAAGACGTCATCAGCAGAAAAACTGCGTTAGACGCCCAAGTTGCTCGATTCATATATGGTACGAATTCGGCGTTTCGAATCGCAGAACACAAGGAATTTATTAAATTGGTTGATATGCTTCGTCCTGGATATGCTCCGCCGTCACGTTTCGACATAGCTGGTCGACTCCTGGAAACTGTTCATTCAGAGGTGGAGCAGAGTATGGAAAGTAAACTGAATGGAGCAACAGTTTGCATGTCATTAGACGGTTGGAGTAATGTAAGCAACGAGCCAATAGTTGCTGTGTCAGTTACCGATGCAGAAGGGGATGTGTATCTTGTCAACTCTGTAGATACATCTGGTAATTCTCATACGGCGGAATATCTTGCAGAGCTTGCAAAAGGCACAATTATTGATACAAATAAGAAATACAACTGCGTAACAAAAAGTTTTGTTACAGATAATGCCGCTAATGTTGCAAAAATGCGAGAACAATTGTCAAGAAAGGACGTTGATAATTCTGATGACGAAGACGAAGGCAAAATTGACATAATCAGTTATGGATGCTCTAGCCATATTTTGAACCTCCTATCTCACGATGTTGAAATTACTGGAGTAAAGGAACATGTTGTAGAGATTATAAAATATTTCCGCAACAACCACTTCGCATCTGCGCAGTACAGGAAAGAAGGAGGGACAGCTCTTTGCTTACCTTTGGATGTTCGCTGGAACAGTCTCGCCGATTCATTAGATTCTTATATAAAGAACTGGGCCACCTTATGTAAAGTTTGCGAGGACTACAGAGATAAAATTGATGTAGGAGTTGGGAACAAAGTGCGGAATATAGCAATCAAACGAAACGCTGAGAATTATCTCTCCTACTTAAAGCATATATCAGTTGCTTTGGATAAGGTACAAAGAAATGATTGTTTGATCAGCGAATGCGTGGAAGTATGGATTAAGCTGGTAAATGAACTTAAAGAAGATGATGTAAGTGTTTCTGTTGTAAAAAAGGCGATAGCCCGTATGAATATGGCCCTCACTCCAGCACATTATTTGGCTAACTTGCTGAACCCAAGGTATAGAGGGAAATCCCTGAAAAATTCGGATCTTGAAGTGGCCTTAGAATATGCCGAATCAAACTACGCTGCTTGCCTTCCCACAATAATAAAATATAGAGCAAGTGCAACACCTTCTCGAAGACTCTATTTTCGGAAAGTGTAGTGGAGAAGGTTACTCCATTGTCCTGGTGGTTGTCATTGGCCGATCAGATTGACCCTGAGAGCCTGGAGATGGCAAAGCAGCTTCATACAGCAATAGCTTCAACAGCAGGGCTTGAACGAATGTTTTCAACGTTCGGCTTTGTACATTCTAAAATAAGGAACAGACTGGGCGCTGCAAAAGCTGCAAAACTGCAATTTTCAGGGAACTGAATAAGCAATAAGTAGAAATTTTTTTTAGTTTCCTAATTAGATCGTTGGTGAACTGGACACTGAGGACTATAACCGAAAGAAAAATGTGTTAAAGTTGATTGTTTTTGATTGAATTGAACTTCATGTGACTGTTTTTAAATTTTGTTATATTTTGTTTCGTTTATAATAGCGGATAAAACTTCATGTAGAAATAAATGAGTTTTCTTTTAGTAGAGTAATTTTAATGTCTTTTACTTTTTATTTTAACTAACTTTTTATTCCATTATATTTTACTATTATTTTAGTATAGGTTAAGTGATAAGTCTAATATCTGCTAAGATTCTCTATGTGACTCTGGTCTGGATATGATTGTTTTTTTTGTTTTTTTCGCCTTTACTTTAAAATTGAAATTACAATAATCATTTGATGAACTAATGAACTCTATATTAGTCTAATGGTTAAAAAACACCTTTTGACTCAGCAGGCGCTTTGGTTTTTTAAGTTTGAAAGTTCATTTAAAAAAAATCATGATTTTATCAACCCTGCTAATGTACAAAATTTTTGGTCTATATTCAAGTGGTCTGCTAACTTTAAGGGCGTAGGTCTTCATAAGTGACCAAACACTTTTAAAAACAAAAATAGTTTGGAGCTAGCGATTATTATTAAATGAAAATGATAAAACCGAGTAACACTATGTGTCTCAGTGAGAAACAACTAGGAATCAAAACAATGAAATCATGCGTGCTAGAAATCTTAAAAATTAAGATGAAAACAAATGTAAGAGCTTTTATTTCATTTAATATTCTTGCACTGTTGAGTATGAGAATTAATCAATAAAATTATAACTTTTGGTTAACTTTGAAGTCAAAGATGCCATCATTATTATTCTCTTCACAAATAATAAAATTAAAAGTGTATCAATTATTCACAATTACGCGTATGATTGTACTTTAGCGTCATGTAGAAAGCACAAAGTAAATCAAAGTAAAAACAACAAACACGTAAGAAACGATTAATAAAACGGAACGATCATCTGGTGAAACTTAACCTTTAAGTACGGGCTACGGTGTACACAGTACACCACGTTCGCTTAATTGTTTAGCACTTCTCTGAAATTGCTTCTGGGCCTGCGCCGCTTTACGTAACCTTACATTTATATGTTAACTTCAATTTGGTTCAGATGCAAAGTGATTGTGCAAGAAATAAGTTAAATTTCAATTGAAAGTTGCGGAGAGGTGTTTAGTGGTGTACTCAATACACCACACCCTTAGTTATGTAAGTATATTTTTTGTCACACATCAGTATTGTTTATTTACATAATAAAAGATTTTGTGTAATAAAACCAACGCCTGGTAAACCTATTGAACTCAGGTGTAGAAACTAAAATAAGAAAAAGATAGGTACATACACTAGTTTATAGAGACTTTCTGCTCAGAATTTCATAAAAGCCTCATTTTGCAGGAATCGTGTACAAGTAAGAAACCCTAATCGTCTCACAGACAATGAGCTTTTAATGATAGCTCAAGTAATACATGAAGAAGAGTCTGAAGAAGAAGTTGGGGGAGAACCTGACACTTCATCAAATGAAGTTGTTGAAGAAAGCGATCATGACGCAGAATCGGAAATTGAATTACAAGACTTGGAAGATGCTAATAGTTCAGAATTGGAATCAGATGACGGCAACAAGTACTATATAGGTAAAGATAGAAGTACAATGTGGCAGAAACAACAAGTAGTGAGCAAAATTTAGTAAGACTCCTTCTAAAAATATTGTGAAAATTTTTCCTGGGCCAAAACCATGTGGCGCTTTTAAAAATATTTACAGACGACATAATTGACAATATAGTTACAATTACAACCATAAACATTGTCAAGTTGCGAATAAATTATGGCCGGTCACGAAGAGCTAAAGACGCCACAAAAGTTGAAATTACGGCATTCATGGGCTTATTACTGGTAGCAGGAACAAAAAAAACAAAGTCACACACACTTTTTAGAATTATGGACTATTGATGGAACCGGCTCTGAAATGTTTAGAGCTTGCATGAGCACTGAACGGTTTCTATTTTTGCTTACTGCTCTCAGGTTTGACGACGTAGATACTAGACAGAGCCGAAAACCGCTAGACTATTAGATTCACGTTAGACCGTTTTTTAGAGAACTGTAATAGAAATTATTCTTTGGGGGAACATATGACGATTGTCGAAATGTTGATACCTTTTAGAGGTAGATGTAGCTTCATTCAATACATTCCGAGCAA
Source organism: Abscondita cerata (assembly GCA_030710515.1). Lineage (NCBI taxonomy): Eukaryota > Metazoa > Arthropoda > Insecta > Coleoptera > Lampyridae > Abscondita > Abscondita cerata. The sequence goes on from JALBCR010000145.1 coordinate 375,446, forward strand.
ACCCGCTAAGTATGGTTTGAAAGTGTTTGTATTGTGTGACGCAAAGACTTTCTATGTAACCAATTTTGAAGTATATTGTGGGCAACAGCCAGAATGCCCCTACAAAAGATCAAATACCCCCACAAATGTTACTCATTGTTTGCTTGAACTTTGGAAGGGTAAAAACCGTAATCTAACATGTGGCAATTGGTACACAAGTTACCCTTTGGCTGTTTCTCTTCTAAAAGACATGGTTACACTAGTCGGCACATTGAAGAAAAATAAAAAAGAAGTGCCCTTGGAATTTTTACCACAAAAAGAGAGAAATTCGATCGTCAATTTTTGGTTTCCAGGAAGAAGTCAATTGTTTCATACGCCCCTCAAAAAAATAAAACCGTAATTCTATTATCCACAATGCACAATGACTCCGCAGTAGACCCTACAACACAAAAACCCGTTATAATTTTGGACTATAATTTTTACAAAGGAGGTGTAGATACTGTCGATAAAATGTGCAGTGCGTACTCAGTATCCAGAAGAACAAGACGATGGCCGATGGTTATATTCTTTCAACTTTTGAACATTGCAGGAATTAACTGTCAACATAAATAATCTTTACAAATTCAGAAGGGTATTTTGAAAACGTTTATTTCTTTGATGAGACCACACCTTGCAGAGAGGGCTACAATACAAAGTTTGCCTTTAGATATCAAACATTTTCTGCAAAGATACAAAAACATTGAAGAGGAACATGAAGAAGAACCACCAGCAAAAATCAGGGGTAGGTGGTATTCCTGTGGAAGACAAAAAAATAGAGTAACATCAATGTCATGCCACACATGTAGTATAATGGTTTGTAAAGAGCATTCTGTCAATCATTTGCTTGGAGTGTCGTAACCCAAAAGTTAACGAAGAAAAATATGATAGTGATTAGTCAATTCCAAAATACATATTTTTAAAGACTTTCTTTTTGTTTGTTACTTTCATGTGATTTAAGAATTAAATTTTTAATATACTTTACATCTTCAAACAAAATTATTTTAGCATTAAATCATAATAATACAGTCTACACTCAAGACTTCATTGTCATTCAAATTTTTGTTTCAATATTTTGAAATTAATAAAGATTCGGTGTCTATTTTCTTTTAATATAAACATATTTATTTATGAAATTGTAAACGGTAGCAGAAAACAATTGGTTTTTGTGGTTTGTGACTGGTGTATAGAATACACCGCGCCCCTAGCTACGTTCTATTAAGATGCGCCCGTAGTTAAAGGTTAAACAATTAAACCAACAAAAATAAAAACAAAGTATTTACGGTTACTTATACATTACTTGATACAAAAACTAAATCAACTTTATTACTATTTTGTTAACGGTGTAGGTTATTGAACTTCGTCTCAGTTTTGTAAAATAATACGGTAATAATAGGATTTTATAAGAAACTTTTTTGCACATTATAAAATAGACAACAATAAAGAAGTGCCAACGACAACGCCTACGTAATCCAGTTCAACGACTTTTTATAATAAGCAAAAATTATCGTACGGAAAATTCCGATCGTTTGCAACATACGCTCAAACGTAAATAACGCCGAATTTTGAAAATTGCGCCCAGCGGGGTATCTCAAGATTATTTTATCTGTTTTTAACAGACTATATACGAATGTCCGGTTAGCATTTTTAATGTGCGTTTCCTATTTCTAAACTAGATAATAATTTTGCGCGATAAACCGGAGAAACGAGAACAACCAACCTTTCAAAAGTTTCAAATGTATACGTTAGAATTAAATGAAGTAGACCGTACATCGAAAAGTAATAAAAAAAAATCGAAAAACAAAGACGCGAAATTTCGTAAAAGTTTTAAAAGGAATGTCGGTGGTCGAATCAACAAAATAAAAGATTTACAAACAACACATCTATCAGTAACGAATTCCGCATTTAAATATAAATTCTTTCGTCAAAATTACAAGCAATTTAAAAGGTTGCGACAACCGGATATGTACGTTCTATAGGATGTAAATAAGATTCTAAGAAGTAATTATTTAAAGGTCGTAGAAAGTGTTCGAATGTTGCATTTTCTATACGAATGTAGGGCAAACGAAGAAGCTAATGCTTCTTCCTATTTTACTTTTTTATCATTTGAATTTAACTGAAAGAATGTAAAGATTGATAATGCTTTTAATTATGTAATGGATTCTTAAGCCGTCGTTTGCCGTTTAAATCACGAGGAGAAACTACTGGAGCGACTCTGAATGACGGACGTTAAAGACGAACGTCACTTTTGAAAGATACGAACGAAACGACTTAATACAATGGCTTCCTTATTCTTCGAAAGGAGAAACTTCTACAAATGATTACGAATGTGTAGTGAATGAATATTAGCCGAACGATTATTGCAACGACCTTCGGAACTCGGCTAAGGAAAGGTTGTAATAAGTACGCAGTTTGAATCATTGTATTATTGCATTCTATAACTTACAGTATTACATGATTACCTTATTGTACAATGAACTTTCCTCTCACCGCGTGCGAAAAAATTAAACATTCCGAAAAAATAGTTTACTGGTTGCGTTGAATTTTTTATTAGCTTACGTAACCAGAATTGTTAAAAACGGAAATTTTTCTTCGCCAAAAAGGTAAACAATGCCTTTGAATCGGACAACCGGAAACTAATTTTTGTTATTCAGAAAATAATATATCATATCCTAAAGTATACTTATTACATCGATTTACTAAACTACCATAACGACAAGAATGATAATTATTTTCAAAAAATGCGTACCTATTTGGTTTGCTTTTAAACATTTTTGGAAAAACAACAACCGAAGTATTATGAACAACAAAATTCCGAGGACGTAAAACCAACAAAAAAACTGTATCCAATATGCAACAATTTAAACCAAAACAAAGCACCTAATGTTGAAGGTAAAACATCTAAAATCACTAGCAGCAATTAACAAAAAAAAAAGAGAAAATGCCTTGATTTCAAGGACGGCAGAAGTTATTGCACTTTATAGCCGGTTTTTGTTTGTACATAATCAACCTTGATAAACAAGGGGAAGCCCATATTGCCAAAAAAAATCGATATGCCTTCTAGTTTTTGTTTTAAGTTTGTAATTTGAGATTATACGCCCGGTCTTGTTTTTCGTTAAACACTTGAATGTTAATTATCTGCACCAATGTGGTAATAATCACAAAAAATTAAGTAAACCTTTAAGAAAAAATTCTCCGCTTTCACTACTACATATGCAGAGTTGTAATGCAACAAAACGATTGGCTGTGCAAAAGCAGAAACCATATTTCCTGTTTACTTACACAAAAAAAAATACTTACAAGCATCAATTAGATAGCAAAGTAAGAGGATCTACAAGAATTCCAAACCGTTGCTACATAACACCGATTAGTTTGACGATATAACTTCAGTGGAATTTCCAAGCGAAAACGAAGAAAAGAAGAGCAACCAAGGAATCAGAATCTATGTTATTAAACAAAAAATAACGGTTTTTCCGCCAGTGAACTAACATTGCAAATTCTCACAATTATACTTTCCCAGAATACGAAATGAAAATGTTAACTCATATACTATTAGTTGCATTGGCTAAATTCCAATGAAAACAAAAATTAACTGGTTCGTAACTTTTAGTATGCATATACATAAAATCTAATTATAAATCGCAAATTAACACCGAATTTGTTAACATTTTCTTTACGTTAGAGATTTGGAGTTCACCGAAAGGTGACCAAGAAAGTATTGACCCAATTTCGGTTTTAATTTTTAAGTTGTGAGCGAAAACTAAGTTGTTTAACAGTTAGAAGGACGAATGAGATCATCGACAAGAAGAAAGTTCGGGATTAATTATTTTTTATAATATAAATGTCGACAACCCTCCCGCACAAGTTCAAGGACGTTGAATTTTCTTTGGGTAATTTCTTCGGAATGTTAAAAAAAATCCCAACAAACATGAACAACTATCAAAAAGTGCTTATAACGGAATAGACATTGACATAGACAGGTCGAAAGTATGTCGACTACGTACAATCCTCAAATGCTTAACCTAAAACTGGCTTAGAGCAAACAGATGCCAAGTTTTTTAAAATACGTGACTTTTTTTTCTAGATCACACAGCATGTAGTAAGGTTCTTTTAATTGTTACGGGAAATTTCTCAAAGTCGAAGAGAAATTTTGCGAGCGGAAACGTGTGAACTGCATCGCACATGGTACAAAATATAAACTATGATATCATTTCCCCGGTGGTATTCATGTGCGATAATACAAGTATAATTAGGGTACCGCGCTCGAAGGACCAATTTTCGGTGAGGTCATTTTAGAATAATTTCTGAAATCGGTGCAGTTAGAATGCGACCGTGGAAGAAACGAGGCAATGTACGCATGTGTTGATGCAAGGCAGAGGTAAAGTTAATGTCCGGGTGACCGCCTGATTGAGGCCAGCAACAGGTTGCTGTAACGATAACGCATCTTGCGTATCTACGAATCTTAAAAATTGCAAAAAGTTAACCGGCCGAGTGCGCTAATACAGAAATGATTCACAAAGCTGCTATTTATACATAATAAAAAATTATATTCATATTTTAACATCCACGTTCGAGAGAGAGAGAGAGAGAGGAATTATTGCGATAGTTCAAAAAAGTACAGAACCTTGCCAGAATTTCGCTACTTCACTAATAACAACAAAAATAGCAACAATTAAATGAGTAACTGGTACGGCTCCAACTTTTTTTTTATAACATAAAACTGTTCCCATTTACTTACGACAATTAAATCCACATAAATATTTTCGAATCACGTTCACTCACAATCACAAAAAATACAACAACTTTAATTCAATCTGATGAGTGACTGAAGTCGATGGGCTCAGCGACCGGGAGTTGGATACGTGTCTACTCTCGAATACGATTCTCGACGAACGGCAACGGCTCGCGCCGAATTTAATGCCACATCAAATAATTATTATTTTCGAAGTATAAATTCTATTCTCGGAAAATTTCTCCTTAAAGGCACATACGCCCCTCGAATTAAAAAAAATCTGTTTACAAAAACAATTTTTCTCAATATTTAATACACATAAAGGTTATCAACAAAACCACTTGCGAATGTGTACTTTCAATCGAAAACAAAAAAATAAAAACAGAAAATTCACAGAATGTTTCTAAAAAAAAAACAAAAAAAAACGTACTTAAAACTTGAAACGAAAACGAAAAAAACGCAGACCTTGAACAAATATTTCCGTCTGCAATTTAATTCGTATAAATAAACAAAGAACTGTACAATCATTTAAAGATTTTTCAATCACATCAACGATTGGTACATTTTCTGAGTAATTGCAAACAAATTTAACACACTACTCAGAACGATTAGTTCAAAGGTTGCATTAATAATTATTAAATTTCGAAATTTTTTAAACAATACACAAGAAGATAATTATGTGCTAATTTAATCGATTTTGATAACAAAGTGTGAAATGATCAAAATTTATTCAAATGTTATTGCAAAATACACGAGAAAATAAGGAATCGTAAAACTGCATAGCCATAAAATATACGACAATACTAAATCCATTTGAAATTTCGCAACCCACCATTAGTTTTGATTAGTTCTATCATCATTATAAAAAGAGTAGAGTGCTAAATACAAACCCAGTTTCAAAATTGAATATTTGTGAGAAGCCCATGTAGTTTCCAGTTGCTGATAGCATAACTTTATAATCAATGCTGAGAGGTTTAAAAAATCAACAACATAAAAAGTAAACGTTTCGAAAAATGCTCAAATTAAACTATCAAATTGTTTAAATAAATAATTTATATTAGCCAATCAGTCGACTTAAAATTTAAATTTTAACGAATTAAAAGGGTAAGTTACCTAACAACAGATTTAAGAGGAATCCGTAGTAGCAGTGCGCCATTGCTAAATCGTGCACTATAAGTAAGCATTTTAATACGTTGAATGGTCTTAAAGTACCTATTAAATTGGCTCAAATTTTCAAGTTATTAGTAATGTTTTGATATAAATTGGTAGAAATAAGATGGGTAGTGGTTGTGGTAGAATTTGATTTTGTATTTATTTATATTAAAATTATGGTGTTAAATATGCTATAAAATTTATAAATTTAAACATAAAAAAAACAAAAAGTAAGCCAAAAGTTTTGTCTTTCATAAAACATTAAGTTTTACTTCAAGCATTTAAAATTAAAAGCTGTTTTAAAGGTACTTATAGTGATAGTTTAGCGATGGCGCGCTGCTAGTATGCATTCCTCTTAACTAGCGTTTATGTATAAGATCCAAAAAGTGATTTACTTCAATAATCCTTAGAGTTGTTTCATGAGTTTTTAGGCGTTAATACAAATAAAAACAAGCGTTGTGCGTTCTGATACTAACAAACGTGTAAGAGTGTATCGAAAGTGTTCGGAGATAAAACATTTTGCTCGAAAAAATATAATAAACGGCTAACAGCGTCAAAAAAGTACCGCGAGCACATTCCTTTTAAGACGAGTTGAAAATAAAAGAGAAAAATAAAATTGAGTTGTAGAAAAAATATAGTTTAAACAAAACTTATAGACAATAAAATTTACAACCATTTTTTTTGTAAAATTAATATTGGAGAAGACAATTTGTGTCACGTGATAGTCATATCTCAGTAATTGCTTATCGGATAAAAAAATAGTTTAAACAAAATCATAATCTTAACATATATTTTTCTTATCACCTCGGTTCTCTGTTGACGTTGCTACGAACAGATTCGATTCGAAAATCGACTTTTTTTCAAATTCATCTCGCATTAAAACGGCTCGTGATATTTTCGTTTCGAAAAAAGTTTCAAGTTTACGAAAGATGTGTCTTTATTTTTGGATTTAGATTTTTTTGTACGAGGGCATCTAAAAAAAATGTTAAAAATGGTCATAATTTCTAAATTATCATCGATAAAGAAAAAGTTTATTTAAGAAAAACGTTCGTTTTGTGCCCCTGTCGCATAACGTGTAATAAAATTTTTCTTTTAAAAAATTTTTTTTTCAAGCAATTTAAATTTCAATACGAAATACTGTAATTTTTACATTTTTATAACTCCGGAACCGTATTACGTAAAAACATGAATTAAAAACATAAGGTTCGTAATTTTGCAAATTTTCGAATGGCTTAGCTGTAGAAGGTTCAATTTCACCCAAAAAAAATCTTTTTATGGACACTGGCCCACTTGAGAGAACGGTGCTACTTCGTTCGTGAGGCTCCTAGGAGCCTGGGGGTAAGGTAATCTAGTTAATTTATAACTATGTAAAATAAATTTTTTTGAAAATATTCCAAGATTTCAAAAATCTATGTAGATTAACGGCCCTTTTGGTTTGATAGATTATGCCAAAAATCTAATCAGATCTGCGGAAAAATAAGACCGATGTGCAAAGTTCCATAAAAATCAGACGGGTGTTTTCTTGATATCTTGTTTACATACGTACGAACGGACTTATAGCTGGCCGGGCGTCAGAAAGAAAAATTTTTTTGCTTCATTATAACGTACTAACTCTAATTCGATAGAAAAGGTAAAAAATGTTGGTTTTGAAACCGTCGCAAAATTCCCCATCTTATTTATAAGATGTGGAGGAAATATGGAAGGTGATCAATAATGTACCGGGTGACCCAATAAGACTGTTCCTCGGCCATATCTCGGAAACCGTTTGTCGTATGACTTTGGTGTAAAAAAAAATTAGGTAAATCGGCCATGAAGAATCGCAGGAAAATATTTTCAAGTTTTAAAAATGACCACCAGAGGGCGTAACTGCCATCTTAAATTTTTAAATTGCATTTTCTATAAATTTCGCATAATAAACAAAAAATTTTTTTTACATTTGTAAAGAGAACCAGTTTATCATTTTCGTGAAAACAAAAGTTCAGTTATTTCAAAAACAAAGATGGCGGGGGGTGTTTAATTGTTTTTGCAATAACCTGCTTTAACTTCTTAACGGTTTTGACCGATTTTAACAAATTGGTATCGTTGAAAAGAGCATTCCTTAAGCAATAAGAATCAACCAAAATATAGTTAATTTAGTTGAATCCTTCTCCGCCAGGGGGCTAGTTTTGACACCATGACTCAAAATAAAAAAAAATCAAAAAAATCAAATGGAATGATATGACCTTTTCTTTATGATAAAGTAGACAAATAACATTCAAATAGGCCAGTGAAAACCATTTTTCAAAATCTCGTTCCTAACCTCAAATATTGGGAAAATGAGAATAATGGATGTTTGAAGATCGAGGACCGGGCGGTAAATTTTCTAAAACTATTAAAAATTTAGCACAAAATGAATAAGATGTTAAAGAGACAATTGTGAATCTAAATAGAATTCATTTAAAAAAATATCAGAACATTCAAGTTGCTCCAAAGGGACTAAACGATTTTGAACTAATTGTCACCTTAATATTACTCTCGTAATTCTAACCTTTAATTTAAAAAGTAAACCTAATAACCTAAATAGGTATACTATATCCGAATTCGAATATGTTAGACCACATTCTTTGTAAAATTTGATGCCCCAAATCTAGTACTTTGCGTAAAGTTTTAAGCTGTTTTTTTTTGCAATATGGTGTGTGGTCTTGGAAAAAAGAAAGATAGGTAGGTAGTTCAGTTCATCTTTTTCAAAAAAATATAATATATTTGAAAATTAAAAAGTATAAGGTATAACTTTTTAATCGCAATAATGAAAAACAAGGTAAGTCTTGGCTTGGTTTTAAAGTAAAGTAAAAGCACCCTACACTTTAGGTCTAGACCTGTCATGAATCGGAGAAATAGGCAAAATAACGAACAAAATGTTATTAATATCCTGGCATCTATAGAAATCAATCCCCAAATTAGTACTAGAGAAATTTCTCGAGACTTAGGTATTCCTCAAAGTACGGTCATTGCATTATTCAAACCCAGAGGTATGTAAGAGGTATACCTCTTTTTATAAAGTTTAATCTATTTTACACTCAAATTATAAACCCCTATGTTTTTTTACATTTTTTGCTATTTTAGGGGACACCCCTACCATATCAACTTACACCAAGGCCTTACTCCTCCGGATTTCGACCGAAGGATAGATTTTTGGCACTGGCTATTAAATATGGTAGCAGAAAATCCTCAATTTCTGTCAAATGTGTTGTGGACTGACGAAGCCACTTTCGGTAGTAATGGGTAATTGAACTTACATAATGCGCAGTTTTGGGCCCGAAATAATCCGCGCTGGTTTGGAGAAGTCCAGCATCAAGGGATATATAGTGTAAATGTTTGGTGTGGAATAATTGGAGGGCGGGTTGTTGGTCCGTTTATTTTGGACGGAGCATTAAATGGTTGAACATACCTACATTTCTTAGAAAATGTTCTTCCAATTTTAATCGATGATATTCCGCTGGACGTCCGCCAAAATATGTTTTTCCAGCATGATGGTTGTCCTGCCCATTATGCCCTTGCTGTTCGCCAGAATTTAGATGCCACCTTCCCTGACCGCTGGATCGGAAGAAGAAGCCTGTTCCCTTGGCTTGGAAAGGATTCAACTAAATTAACTATATTTTGGTTTATTCTTATTGCTTAAGGAATGCTCTTTTCAACGATACCAATTTGTTAAAATCGGTCAAAACCGTTAAGAAGTTAAAGCAGGTTATTGCAAAAACAATTAAACACCCCCCGCCATCTTTGTTTTTGAAATAACTGAACTTTTGTTTTTACGAAAATGATAGATAAACTGGTTTTCTTTACAAATGTAAAAAATTTTTTTTGTTATTATGCGAAATTTATAGAAAATGAAATTTAAAAATTTAAGATGGCAGTTACGCCCTTTGGTGGTCATTTTTAAAACTTGAAAATATTTTCCTGCGATTCTTCATCGCCGATTTACCTAATATTTGTTTTACACCAAAGTCATACGACGAACGGTTCCCGAGATATGGCCGAGAAACAGTCTTATTGGGTCACCCGGTACAGTATTCCGTGGTCAAAAAAAATCATCTCGTTTCAAAGAATTATGTCTTTGGTTTCTGAACCCTAAACTGAAACTAAATTCACTCAAGACTTGGCAAATTTCGATACCTGAATCTTCAACATCGAATAAGATCTAAAGAGTTTATCGGGTCTGTGTCGACCAATACACTGTGTTTCAGAACTCTTACTTTCGAAAACTCTCCTCAGAACTATGGAAAATTATCAAAAAATTTTGCTCACTTAACAAAAATTTTATTTTTAAGTTCCAACATACTTCTAAAAATACAACATAATTTTCGAAATTTTGGGAATTGTAAAATAATATTAGACAAAATAATGCCGTTCATCTAAACTTCGAGGACAATCTGTACATTTCTATAACCTTATTTTTTTTATTTTCAATACGAAGTTCATTGAAGATTACATAATAACCCCCTGTAGGCCTTAATATATTACCAGCGTCTGTCCTTATTTTTTTACACCATTATTTGAATTTAGGCAAGAACACTCTAATATGATAGCGTATTAAGTTGGTAGGTACGTAACGTAGGTATGATACAGTCTGGCAGTGTAGTACGCAGATCTTTGATATTGGCTTTAAAAAGTAGGTTTTTTCAAAATCAGTTTTGACCATTCTTTTAGGTTCCTCACTGGCTACAATTAAAAAATATTTTCAATAATACAGAGTGTCCAACTTCCATGGACCACCTGTCAACTTTAACATTTTAAATAGAAACATATTTTTTATTTTGTATTCTGAATCTACGCGACTTTATGTATACGAGTCTTATTAAAAAAATGATACTCTTCGATATATTGATTTTAAACACATTGAAACATCAAATTCACATAATATTCACACTAACTGTCCATGATGAGAAAAAATGTCAAATGTTGTATTCGAAAATGATAAATAATTTAATAAAATCAAATGGAACACGCTGTATATTTTTTGCCAGATCGATGTTGATAAATACTCTACAATTTTGCTATACATGTTTGTCTACCAAAAATCCACTATTAGCGGTGAAACTCGTTTTTATCGAAGATCATCATCAAAAAATTAAGTAGGCGATGAAATGGGAACGTCAAAAGTTTATTGTTGTCACGGTTATGTTAGTAATTGTCCGATTTATTCTATATTTGTATTGTTAGTGATAATGAGTGAGTTACCGACAGCAGAATTAGTTAGTATGATTTCTTCCGCCGGAAGATCGAATGGAAGTCTCATAATTAAAAAATCCAGAAGTACAACAATATCCCTGAGCTGAGTAAAAAGCTAAAGCAGAGATTCAAAAAAACTAGAATTGCCAATTACGAGAAAAATACTAGTAAATTGTATGAAGAGGATAAGCAATTAGACATCGTTATCATTATCAGCAGTTAGAGTACGACAAAAAACAGATAACGATGGAACTTTGAAGAGCCCTGTAAATAAGGTGTTATAAAAAAAACAAATTCCATCCTTATCGCGTACAATACCATACAACAAAACAGATTTTGAATGCTAACACGTTTTCTAAGAATTCATCTCGTATTTGTCATTTCCAGTTTATTCAGATATTCCATCCGGCTATTTAAAATAATCTGTCCGACGAGTTTGTTTTAATTTTGATGATCTGTTTTATAATTGTGAGTTGTCAATAAAAATGTTTTGATGAAACGTTTTTGATAAAAAAAACGAGTTTTATGGCTAACGGTTGAGTTTTGGTAGACGGACATCAACTGCAAAGTTGTAGAAAATTTAATTCTACACCAATCTAGAAAAAAATATACAGGGTATTCGATTTCATTTTGTCAAGTTATTCATCAGTTTCGATTACAGAGCTTGATATTTTTTTCTCATACCCTGTATAACCAATGTCAACTTTTAAATTATGAACAGATAAGATCATTACCGCCCTAAGCGTCAATAAAATTTGATTATGATATTTTAAATAACAACCTAATAATCTTGACTATCTGATATTGTCCCCAGAAGGTGTTGAAAAATTATCAAAAAGACTATACATAAATACTAAAGTTGACAAGTGGGACACCCTGTATAACTAAAAATATTATTCATTTCTACCCACTTAGGTACCTAAAAGAATGGTTAAAACTGATTTTGAATATTCTTTTTAAAGGCAAAGTCAAAGGTCCGCGTACTACATGGACATGCTGAACATACCTGGTAGTAAATTGTCAAAAGCAAAACTGTTAAATCCTTCCTTCCCTACTTACTAATTTGTACAAAACTGAAATTGGTATTGCAAAAAACATTTTCAAGAGCAGTTTCAGCTATAAGTTTCAATTTTGTATAAAGAGTTTCTAATGACTGTTGATGTAAAATAATTAGGAAAGCAAAAATACAACAGATTCCTAATTTACAAAAGTTCTGAGGAGAGCATATCAATCTAAAACTTCTAAAATAAATCAATTCGACAAACCGTATAAAATGGAGATCTTATTCGATGCTGTCATGTAGCACATTTTGTTAGAGTTCAAGAGTAAGGGCAATTTTGTACCTACCGTAAGAACAACAAAATTATAATAGTGAAAAGCACTTTCATAACGGCCACTTTTCCTAAATCACAACACCCATGATGTTCACAACGGCTAACTTTAACTTCAACTTTTTTCATTACGGCCAACGACGTAATTATAAAATTGTATACCAACGCCTTTTACAACGACCACCACATTCGCAATGGCCACGTTTTAAAATTATTCTCAACGGTCACAACGCCCAGTCTTTTCATAACATCCACCACAGACTTTTTCACTACGCACACCTTGATTTTAACGACCATATACAGTTAGTGAGTTGTGGTCCCATACGAATCGTAGTTTTAATAAGTACGATCATCTTGCTCATACCGGCAATCAATGTTTAGCTGTAATATTCATTTACTGAGTTCTTTTCCGAGTTGTTTTTGTTTATGTAGTATCTATTGTAACCGTTTGCATTTGCAATGAATGATGGTATATAAACAGAATTTAATTAATTGTATCTCTTTCAAATATTGTTGTCAAAGTGTAGATAGTTGTTGTGATTACAATGACCGCGGTGAAAAAAAAACTGTGTGGCTGTTATAAATGGCCGCTGTGAAAAAGTTGTCTGTTATGACCTGCGATGTACACTTTGAAAATTAGTGTCGGTGACCGATATGATCAAGGTGGCCGTGGTGGAAAGCGTTTGTGGTAGCCGTTATTAAAAAAATAAGAGTTGTGAACATGAAGGAAAGTCACCATTGTGAAAAAGTTGGCCGTTTTAACACATATCAAAGGTGGCCGTGGCGAACATCGCCGTTTATTATTAAATGTTGAAATTTCGCTAATAGTTTGTTTCGAGTTTCCCAAAAGTTGTGAGAATGGTTTCAAAGAGACCAAGAATTCTAAAAGTTATGAAAGAAATTATATTGGCCGAAAACGATCCGATACACGGCGTAGACCTTATTCGACATCTGAGTCAAATGAGTGACTAACAGCAATCAGCAATTAATTTATGCGGCAAAATAAGTTTATAAAATATTGAGCAGTATTCTGTGGGTTAAACCATGTTTCGTTACATGTTACGTACAATATATTCTCTATTTTTGAGAAAAAAACTTTAAAAAAGAAATTAAACCTATTTCGAATTCAAATTCTAATCCAGTGTGACCGATGTTACTATGATTATCATTTTCAAAAAAAAGTTTTTCTAATTATGACATATAAAGTGAGATTTTTCAAAATCAAAGTATAAGGTGTCAAAATGGTCCACTTAAATAACGAAAAGTAAAATTTTTCACCACTTGTCAGATTATTTTAAAATCCGTCACACTCGATTAGACTTTGAATTCGAAATAGGTTTATGACTTTTTTTTTCAAAATCGTAAAAACGCAATATAATACAGGGTGTTCCATAAGAAAAAACAACTTTGATGCGCCACTTCTCTTTTGGAACATACTGCATATTTCGAAAATTAATTTTAAAATGTAATATTTATAACGCGCATGCTACTAATGACAATACTTGTAAAACTTTTACTGTTTCGCTATAAACCTACGGGTGAAGTATGATAATTTAAAGAAGAACGTTTAGAAAGATTATGGCAAAGAAATAAATATTCCATTCATGCAATGTTGAATTTATGCAATTTATTTAATATATTCTACAGATTAGAAGAGTATACAATAAATTGTTGTCAAAAATTCCTGTTTATTGCTTGATTGTTGGTAAGTAAAGTCAATATCTTCAATATCAAATTCATGTGGAGGAACCTAAACACAGTCAAATCATGTAATTACCTACTTCTTTAGCTGTATCCTCGGCTGTATCTAAAGATAATCGGATCCCTGTGAACAGTATAAGAAATCTTCACTTGCAAACTCCAAAGCTGCTTTCCTGCTACTGTGCTGGGTTTGCTAGGAGCGTTATTAAATAATTTCTCAGGGCGTATGCCGAGTCCCCTAATAAAATAGCATCATTGAATTGTCTAGCATCAAATATTGCTTGTATCTGAGAATTACTAAATGTTGTCTGGTCGTGAGACTATATTAACCCCAGCTGTGCACATCATATGCGACTTATAAGTTAAGCGACATCTGGTGTCGACTCATGCTAACGTAACACGTCAGAAATTAATTAACATTAAAGTAACTTTGTCGACATGATGTGCAGTGCGCATTTCTACCATAATGAACTTACAGTTCTCTCACTCCTGAAGAGTCCCCAAAAGGACAAAACAACTGTCGAGTTATTCTCGGTGTTTGTTTGCTGTTGTACAATCTCTTGTGAAGTTACAGCGGGCGATTCGAGATTGTTGACACTTAGTAACCAAAGGATCGACTTGTAACTGCTTACACATCTGTCGGCAAAATTGTTTTAATGCAAATTAATTAATCAGAATTAATGTAGGTATAATTTGCCTACTAGACTTTTAGAGATCTACTTTTCATTTGCTCGCTTTAAGTTTTTTCTTATTTTGAAGCCCCTTACGATAGTGAAGGAAACTTTGGGAAGATTATCATTTTGACATTCGTCCAATTCTAAAGACGTTTTTGTTCCATCAAGTTTATTACAGGTTTATGACAAGAAAGATTACCTTCAATGACATGATAACGTCTGACGAAGTCGATTGGGTACCACAAAATCATGATGTCCGGACACTTAATCACTCGATACTTAAACATAGGACATACGCTATGCGTTAAGCTTGAACAATAGATGTTATAAAATTTATTGTCTCACTTTTCTATTTGATTATAAACTCACTTTGTTTTTTTTAATTCGTCAATCTCCTGCAATATTTTCTTATGATTGTCATAGATGTTCATATGATTAAATTGTCGAATGTTTATTTGTAGCCGTGATTATGTGTCTATGTGATCAAGTGTCGACGTGTTTAAATGTAGGTCTGATTAAATGTCAGTGTGATTAAATGTTGTGGTTATATGTTTGATGTCATATGTTTAACTGTCGAGTTTTATAATCAATAGTTCAATGTCGATTGAAGTTTAACCTGTTTAACCGACAGTTTTCGATTTTATTACCGACCTTCTGTATGTTTATGTATGATAATGCAGATTAAATTTGTGAGTTTAATAATAGTTTAAAGGTAGCAAATATACTAAGGTAAGTCAAGGCCGACGAAGCAGAGCCAATTGCAGCCACATCGATAATTTAAAAAAAAATCTCTGACCCGTCAATTTTATTTCTGAGTGGGACATCTTTTCAGCCTGTCGGCATTGTAGTATTACCTCTGGTTTTAACGTTTACATCAAACTTTTTAAATGGCAACCTACGGTTTTGGTGCAACATCGGTTAGACGACAAAATATGCTTTTCAAAAAACCCCACATGTTGCTAGTTTCCTTTGGCCGTTCGGCTAGAACAACCGTACAAAAACCATTAGAGGGTCGTCATATGATTAGGTAATTGAGAGTTGGGCGGAAAAAAAATAAATAAACCAACACTTAGATGCAATAAAGAAAGAAACCAGAAGAATTGTAATAAAATAAAAAAAAGGCAAAGCATTCGTAAGTACGAAAGGTAAAGTGGCGCTTCCTAAAACAGTTCGACGTGACTGTTCCGAAGTTAAAAAAGATTTCTACATGTTTATTAAGGTGTAAAAAAAGCAGCAATAATTTTGGAAAAAAGAATATATTTTGTTATAAAGAAAAGTAAAGAATAGATACTTAATCTCAAGGGTTTAATAAAAGCTAATCCTGTATTAAGGCCCATTAATACAACATTTTCATACTACGTCGCTGAAGAAAATGAAAATACCTAGTTGTAAAAGCAAACTTTATTTTTAAATTTGAATGTTGCTTCCACGCCAGAATATAACGATTGAATGCACATACATACTTTTATAGCAGAGAAACTCCCAAAGGATTTACGGAAAATTGTTCGAAAAACAATTACCAGAAAGCTATTTTTCGATTAATCAAATCGTTAATTCTTCGAAATACTATTTAGCGAAACACAAGTATGTATAAACAATTCTTTGAAACGCTATCTTGAATGTTGCAATGGCAATAATGCTTTAAAAGTAGTCGGTAATATCACAAAGACGAATGTTTATTCTTCACTTTCTGATATAAATTCAGTTTAAGCCCATTTTCCGAGAAAATTCAAAATAAAAAGATAGAACAATTTCTCTAAAAATGGAGTGAGCATTGTCCGGATTGGTTGATGTTCTTAAATAACGTATATTTATCATTATTATTATTATTACTACTATTGAATAGCTGGAATTGTAATTTACCAAGCTGCTTATTATCCGCCATCCATCAATTGGTTTGCTGATTTACTCGAAAATTAAAGTTGAAACATTGGCGTTAATGTCAAAAGTTAGGATCAAAGATACATATAACCTTTCATGTTTCCAACAATTGTATTTCGAAAGAATGCTTTACAAAAATAATCCGAATAATTATCAGTTCGAATAATTATTTTCGACAAGATAGTAATCAAAGTCATACAATAATTTAAAAAAAACACAACTAAAAGGTTTCTTAATATACTATTTTCAAAATACTGGTTGAATCGAATCGTTTACAGATGTTTTATTTCAAACAAGTGGTGTGTCACAACTCTCCACATCTAAACCAATACGTTTTAGAAAACTGAAATTTTTTTTACTAACTATAATTTTCCTATTTTCAAACCGTCGTATAACTTCCCATCGAAGGTACGTAAAGTAAGATGAGAAAGAGACAAATTCAGTTTGCAAAAGTTGTAAAACCTGATAATTTTTTTAGATTTATTCATATTTAGTTGGCTACAAAATATCAAAATAAAACTGTTGGTCAACAAATATTTAATCAAAACCAACAGTTCATTCAATCGAGAAGAGCAAAATTAACATCAAATTCATTTCAGTATCTCGTTCGATACAAGAAGTAAATTAACGAAAATCCTCAAGATCTCTTTGATGAGGGTAATAAATACAAAATAATGCTACCAAAAGATAAACAGAAAAACTGGCGCAACTGATCCGTAAGAAAACCGAAAATCAATTTTCGTAATGCAAATAATCAGTATTCTCGGTAGAAAAGTTTTGATTATTACGACTTCACGGGTCATATATTACGTTAATCATAAACAAGTGATTCCCACAAGGTCGCAAATAATGTTTTTTGAATCTCCTAAAAAAATAAACATGCTTACTCATTCTGCATACAATTAGCAACCGACACTACTAAAAATACCCAATTATTTTAGTTGTATAATTTGACCACACTTTTTCTCACAGTCGAGAATTTGTAAAAAAAAATTAAATTAGATATTACTGTACTCATGTACTTACAATTTTAGATCAATAAGATCTAATATTGGAATATGTAATTCCAACAGCGATTTTTTAACGTTAATTAAAAATATTTATTAGATTTTGACAAAATCAAGATCATAACAATATACTGTACCCCAAGGTAGAGAAAGATTTTTCTTGACTACTAAGAATCATTATTATACAGAGTGTTTAAAAAAGATGCGGCAATATTAAAAGGGGTGATTGCCCAAGTTATTTTATACAAAAAAATTCCTATAAACATAGGCTTAAGATAATTTTTAATTTTGGGTTGGTAAAATTGTTGGTGTGGTAAACTATTTGTTTTTGCCCTTGAATGAAACCCTTGATTTTTAGAACTTTTTTTCTGTAACAAATGGTCAGGCACTAAAATGTTTTTTTTTACTCAAAAACGGTACGTCGTACGATAAAAAGCCAAGCGAGCTTTTTTCTTCACAATTGAACAAAGAATTACAAAATATTTTTTATTTTAAGAGAAATCAGCGGCGTTCTGTTGTTTTCTTGAAAAATATCCTGTGACGTGCAAATGCGCCCGCCACTGGTACGACTGAAACATCATGTTGTATTGTAAAGTATGCGTCTCCCACAGCTATTGACACACCTAAAATTTCATTATTATATCTCAAGCCGTTTTAGAAAAACTTCCCTTCTGTCCAATAATAAGGCGGAAAAAACTGCGGAAAAAAACTTACAACGTAGCAATAGACACCCAAAAATAATCAACGGAGGTTTTCTATTGCACAAAGTTGTCTGGCACCGAGTCAGAACATTTGGCCTGATATGCCAGAAATACGTCATTTACGTGCAACGCCACCTTGGAGAAAACGTCATTATATTTGACAGATATCCACGTGACATGCGTATCGCCGGAACCAAAATGAAAGAGTACGACGATCAAAGAAGAACCTAACGCCTGAATTTAATATCGATGAAACTATAGCTATAACAGTTAGCCAAGAGATATTTCTTGCGACAAACAACAACAAAGACAACTTTATACAAATGCTCTGCCATTATTTTGCACAAACCGAAGTTAAAGTCGAACAAGCCTTCAAAGATGCAGCCACTCTGCACTCGCAGAAGCTTCAAAGTATGATTCGGTTTAAATCGTCAGCAAAGACATTGACCTTTTGATTTTGCTGACTGGACTAGCAAAGGATATAAGGAGCGTATACTATAAAAAATCGGGAAAGAAGAATAAACCAGGAACAATCTACATTCCAACTAGTATGCAGCATGACAATTCCGTTCTTTCATGCATTCAGTGATTTGGATACTACCTCATCTTTGCTCGGCATCGGAAAATCGAAATTCCTCAGCATATGGAGATCCTATAGAAAAATAACCGAAGGTTATAGAATGGAATGTGCATAGTAAAATGTTGTAAGTTATAGTACTAGCTCCGTCTCTGGTTGGAAGAAAAACTACTCAGTACAGATAAGAACCGAATATCTCAGGTTAAAACCTGGTAAAATAACGCAAAATTTAAATAACACAGGTTTATTTTGTACGAAACAGTAGCAATTATGATTTTTTTTATTACTTGCTAATTTGTCCATTAAATCTACAGAATATATCACAAAAATGTTTTACGATTTAAATAGTAATAGTATACAGTGTGTCCAGTTTAAAATGAATTACGTGGGAATGTCGGAAACCGTTGGATATACAATGTCGGTTAAATGGAACAAAAGTTGCGTATCTGTATGCCTATAAATAATCAAGGTTTACTTTATTAAGAAGCCGCTTGAGTACCTATTTAAATACAGGGTGAAAACCAAAAATCGGTCTTTTAGAAAAACCTTAATATTCCACTTATTATAAGAGGTACGTTGGTCAAATTTTCAGAATAGGTGTAAGAGATCGTGGCTATATGTAATAAAAAATGTCAAGGCCTACTCTTTTCGGCGTAGCCATAGTCAAATATTATTATTCTTATGGGCGAAATATTGGATTTTTGTCTTTTTCGAATCTTCGTAAAAAGTGCTTTTCAAGCATCTATAACAATCATATGTACGGACAACAAAAATACGAGAAAATTGTAATAATAATAATTAGTCATAGAAGGCCCTGATAATAAGAAATTTATCTCAAATTAGCATAGCTTTAGGAAATGGAATTCATATTATTTTCCTCTGGACATTTTTATGTTGGGCTATCTTAAAAATAAAGTGTACTCAAAATCGTACGAGAACGCAGAAGAATTACGAATGGCTGTTTTGGCGGCTCTTAATGCAATTACACCGGCAATGTTAAGACAGTCTTGTGAATCAGTAAACAAAAGAAAGTTAACTAAAAAGAAAAAATTAATGAGTACTAAATTATAATAGATTTTCGAATAATCCACCGTTTACTTGAACACACATTCTACATCGTGTAAGTACTAATTCACAAGACTGTCCACACCGACCAAACCAAACTGTTTTAACAAATAACGCTTCGCATGTATTTTAGTAAATTATTAAAAAAAACATTGTCATTAAAATCCAAGATATGTATCATCAATGGTATTATTCATAAATGAAAAATTCGTCACTTTTAATTACTAGTTAATACGTTTACTAAATATTTGAAAACGTTGCAACATTGTATTGACAAAAGTAAATTTTACGGATTGTATGTTGCGCCATTTTTACAACGGTGGAATAAATTGAACTATTCTATTTCAAGAATCGTACACATTATAACTTAGCGCTTCAGTACAGGTGAAAAAGTAAACAAAACGCAACCCAACATGCATATGTGAATTGCATCCGTGATACAAGCAAATACAAGCGGTTGACTATCTTTACCAATATTTCAATCAACGTAATAAGTGAAATATTAAGTAAAATGTGTGTTTGCGACGTCTCGTGTACTTCTGTACAAGTTATCTTGGCTTTATCGGGAACGTGTGGTTACAAGCATTAAAGCTATCGCTTAGATAGCGCTTTGCACTTTAACACACACATGCCGTTACAGTTAACTGTTGGCATTTTTCTTAGTGAAATATTAAGGTTTTTCTAAAACACCAATTTTTGGTTTTCACCCTTTATTTAAATACTCAAGCGGATTTTTAATAAAGTAAACCTAGATTATTTATAGGCATACAAGTACGCAACTTTTGTTCCATTTAACTGACATTGTATATCCAACGGTTTCCGATATCCCCATGTAGTCATTTTAAACTGGACACACTGTATAGTAGTTATTAAAATAAATTATTCGTCTTCTAGATGTTTCAACGTTTCGATTGTAAGCAATAATAATGAACATGGTGTTTTCTTGACCCACCACTTTTGACCATCTCCTACAAGAAGATACAAATAATATAATAAAATACAAAGAAGTATACAACCAAGAAGGAGATCATCATACAATTTAGAATAAAGTTTAGAACTATACGTAAAATTATTGTAGGTGTGTTCGCACTTATCAAAAACAAAGTTAACGTTCATCATTATATCAATAATTCTATAATTGGGTATATTTGTGTTATTCTTCTTTCCTGGTTCGTCAAAGAAGTTAAACTGTCAAAGAATGCAATCTCTACAAGAGGCATACTTTTGCTAAAAATAAAAATAAAAGTAAGTAAGTTTATACGCAGCTTTAGGTCTAGTCTTTTCAGTGCCAATTAACTTTATCAGTCGGTTAACCTTCTTGTGGCGTAGAACCAAGTAAATTTTCTTCATTACCTTAATCCCAACTTGTTTTAAAGTTGAGAATAATCATTGAAAACTTTTCAAAATTACACTGAAGTTGTTCACGGTTGTTGGAACTGGTTTTTTCGTTTCAATATGGTATAATAATAACTTATGCAAATATCATACTAAACATACTTTATTTATATGACTAGTTTCGGCTCGATAAAGTTTCGTCAGCATTTGGTGTGAAAACGTTACAAATTAAATTGACAATGACATTAAATTAAAAATAATGACATTCTGTGATGACATTAACACTAATTAACCGCTTGTATCATCAACAACAGCGCCACCTCTGATTAGGAAAAACACTACAATAATGGTCTGACGTGTTCCATATGAGTTTTCCGACCGTGGTTCAATTATTGAAACGAGAGCACGTCGATCCGGAAAATCTGATATCCACGGCAGAATGATTTCTCATTGCCCTATATGGCGGTGAGAAGTACAGTAAAAACATCAACGCGCTACGAAATCAACGATACGCAAAATCTATTACAAGAAATAAATTTTAACATATTATCACTTACACCAACAACAAGTGCAGCACGACAACATATATTACGTCAGGTACAAACTTGGCTTGGGTTTGATAAAGATCCGGAAAAATAGGGTTGGCGACAAACGGACCATGGACTACAGTCCATCATTAACACGCGCCACTCCAGCTTTTAAAGCTAGTGTCTTGCAAATGCAAAGAATAATGCGGAACAGCTTGCGGCTGCAGAAGAGCTGATATTACATGTACCATCATTTGTCTGAACTGTAGGTACACGAAAAACGCTGCCAGAGTCGATGTCCTGATGAGTGACAACAAATTAGGTTCCAAAGATAGTTGGAGAAAATATGGTCGAAGAATCTCCACGTTTTGAAGGGTATCCTCAGGAGATAAATTCCATACGTGTTAAAACATAATCTCACTATGTTGGAGAAGACACCCAGCTGCGCGAAAAATGTGACGTCAGAGTACCCAACTCAAAAATATACATGAGCGGGAAAAGAAAAGAGGCTTTAGCCAAAAACTTGGCAGTTCTAGAAGAAATAAAAATAACAAAAATATAATTTTCGCACGTGTCAAGAGAAACAAAGTGACTGCCAGTGATAAAACCAACGCATCGCAAAAGGTCCTAGATAAAGACCGCAACTGGACTGTTCAGTATTTGGAAGAGTCGTTGCATCGTTAATATTGATTTTTTTTCCCAATATAAAGTAATTTTTTGCATTAAATTTAACCCAGGTTAAAAGAGATTGGAGGGAGCTGCGATAAGAAATTTGACGAAGTCAATCTGGCAATTTTTGATAATATAGAAAAGGATCACCCGATATTAGATGGGTTGGATCTGCCAGAATCAGACGGGGAAACATCACCCCAAAACAGTAATAAGTACTTTGTGTTTTTTGACAATTTACTTTGAATACTAAATAGGTATCTATTGTTTGATCAAATTTGTAAACCCGTTGTGGAAATTAGAATTCGAATGAAAGAGGAAGCCGCTAACACGACCTTAAATGCTTTTTGAAGTCTTGGTCTCAAGTAAGTCGAACAAGGAAACTTTTCTTGTAGAATACATATGAATCTTCCAACAATTTTCGTGTTCGTTTATAGGCGATGTTAAATCTTTTTTCATCTTGATTATCTGGATTTCTGTGCAACGGAGGCATCAACCAAGCTCTATCTCCTAATGTTACTGCCCCAGGAAATGGTTCCATCCCTCTTCAAACCTTCTGTATGTCGCTGTATATCTAAATACTCTAGATCGTGAGCACTTCTAGGCCAATTGGCGTTCACAGCATAGAAGTAATGGTTAGAACCACATATCATCATTACATTTAAAGAGTGATCAACATAACAATCAACGTAAATTTCTTCATGAGCAGTTGGTTTATCGCATCCAAAAACACACGAAAACTCACCTTTGCGTACAAACTCAAAAGGAATATTTTCTGCATTTTGGGGTCAACGTACAATGTTTTGAAACATGTTATCAATGATAGCATTCAAAACTTAGTTAACAGTTCGGCAGATAGTAGATTTTTTTACTCCATGCATTTGGCTATACCTCACTATTATCTAATCGATGTAATGTAAGAAAAACTTGTTCTTGCACATTGAGGAGATGATTTATGTTATTAACTGATAATGCGCTGAGGGGTCGGGGTCGATTATCTCTATTACATGCTGAGTTGGTAAATTTGTTAATCTGAAGGCTTCATTAAATTATTGTCTATTTGAAAATTAATCCGTTTTCATACACTTTTCTTGTTTGAATTCCGTGAACTTCGTCATCCCTGGAATCGGCACCAAAAAAAAACAACATTCTTCTAATCATTTTGACTTTGAAAGACTGTTTGCAAACTACTTAGGTCGCTTTTCAAAAATTCAGAAATGTAAGAAGCTCTATAATATACTATATTTTTCGAAATTTGGTATTGATGTAACACAACATAAATAAATAGTTGTAAAGTCTTTACACTTTTCACTTTTCATTTTACTTTAAGTTTTCAAAAAGTAAAGTGTTAGTGGATAGTAAAGTAAGTTTGAAAAGTGCAAAGTCAGAGCCGCAAAGTTGCAAAGTTATTGGTGGAATAGGGTCCAGATATCTCAATAACTAACAATAGTAGGTAAAAAGTTCATAGGATCTAAATAGTAGATTGTCGAAAGAAAAACAAAAAATAACAATCAATTCTGTATCTCGACGGGAAATCGAGTTATAACAAAAACAAAAAAAATCACTTAGTTCAACATGGATCAAATTTCAAGTTAACATTTCTAAGCACCCCACCCCCATAAGAGATCAAAAAAATTGGATTTCGCGATTCATTGTCATTAACTGGTTATTAAAAAATTTTCGTTTTTATGGTAGTATTAAAAAATGTATTGATATGTTCGTAAAAGAACTCCTACCCATGAATGTATTAACTGAAATCACAACAACTACAATTTTTTAGAAATTTAATGGAATCACATGTTTGTGTGAAGTTGTAAACATTTACAAATGCATGCACATCGAATAATAAATTAACAATAAAGTATATGCGATATCACACAAACAAAACTAAATTAAAAGTTCTTTGCATATTAGTTAAGAGATATGTGTACAGATGGTAAAACAAAACATATAACACATTTATTACTTCAGTGATGTATCAATATAATATTTAAAAAAAAACTAAACAATTGTTTAATTAACTAACTAGTGTATTTGCCTGTAACTCAACATGTACGATTAATGTTTGAATAAACTTTAGTTTATTTTGTAAAAATACGATTAGTTAAATAAATTACATTATTAGAATGTGACATTGGAAAAATAATTGTTAAGAACAAAACTATGGCAACTAGTAAATAGCTGCTAGACCTATTATGTTCTACCTATGAATAAGAGTAAACCAGTGTTTCGGGCAGCGATATTAAATGTTTAACAGCGTTGCGTCGCAACTTAACAAAATGTTGATAGAAACAGTGAAAAAAAAAACACCGATACGATAAATATAAATACTTTAACAATTGACAACTCATTATAAGTCCAAAACACTAGAATTCTAACTTAAAACTTTGCTTAAAAAAGAGCAAAATTGGGTTCAAATGAAAGTTATAGACAATAAAATTTCTTAAATTTTTCTTATAACTTTTTTGTACAATTGATATTGTAGGAGATATTGGTGCCACGTGATTGTCATATCTACCTACTTATAAGATCAAAAAATAGCTTAAACAAAAGTTGTGCGTAATTAACAAACAAGTTTTATTTGAAAAAAAAAATGTGTAAAATAAATACTGTTGCAATTATTCCAAGAATAATTATATACAAGATCTTTTTGTAAAATAAGACCATTTTAAATATTTTATTTTGTAAAACGTAACGATAGGTACAATCTCTTTAGCTTTTCATGTGGTCTTAAATTAATATTTTCTTTTCAATGGCGCTATTTTATTAGTTACATGACAAAATTTGTTTGAATCATTTGAACTCACATTTAAGCTAAGTAAAATCGCCATCTTATTATGTATTATTATTTTTCCTATTTACCATAATGTTATATTACTGCCCTACTTCACACACAATCAAAAGTTAAACTTATCTTTGTGTATACGGTGGCTAGCGGCGTAAGTACTCTCCTTACGGGACTAGGAGATTACTTATGGGACAAGAAAATTTTAATCTGTGATGATTGTTTCAAAGGTTATAGTTTCCAGTATAGCGCGACACGGTTTTTCTATTTTAAAATTATAAAACGTTACTTATTATAAGTTCAACAGTTCTACGGGTTTATGCTAATCATTGGGGACCCTTGCATCACAACGCAACTAATATAAATATATAAACATACACTTAAATAAATAAATTCTAAAAGGTACCATCTATAAATAACGTGTTCAGAGAACATAAATTTGAAAGACGATAAAATAGTAAAAACATAGACTAAGTGGTTACAACATTTTATTATATTGTGACAGTTATTTTTAATTTGTGTGTAATTAGTGGAAAACATTTCAAATGTATTAATAATTTTCAATCTACAAATTGTAGGATAACATGCTATGGCAATAAAGCTTCTGGTAACTTTCATAACACACTTGAGTTGCAAATGCTAACCGAACCATACTGTTTCATATTATGAGCTGATCATTATTATTTAAACAAAAAAAAATTCGTATTCATAAAATATTTTTCAAAATATCTCGTCTAAGCGAAAAATTCCATACGAGATGTATTAAATTAGGACAATATTCAAAATATCAGTTCATTCAAGGGACAATAAAATAGTTTTGTATGAATATGATTTAGTAAGTTTACTTTGTCCAGAAGTCTAAAAAAACAAGGTGTTAGAATTTCAATTAATGTACGCTTAGATACCATATTTCATATAAAAATTCAAGTAGTTGTTTAGATTTGAACAATTTCGGTCAACCGGAAGTTTATCTTAAAATACAGGTGCCCATTATCTATTCGGTGTGAAGATACAGTTTCACTTAAATTAGTAAAGTTGAGCAGAAATTCAAGAGAAGTTTGATGACATGAACAAATTTCAAATCCATCGCCTACTTTCTTGAGAACACTGAAAATGATCTATTTTTTCATTCTTGAATATTTCCGACACAGTTAATGATAAAAAAGTAAATAATACGTCATTTTGTAGATATTATTTCGTAGACTACAATTATGTCATAGTTATAGTAGATATATTTGGCAGCTTAATTTTGGATAATAACATGCCTATTAGGAAACCAACAAAAAACACCAAAAACTTTACCGATATCGGTATCGATGATGATGATAGCTTAGCTATTGACACACGTGTCCGAGTAAAGTTTTTGATTCAGTTTTTGGTGTTTTTCTGTTGGTTAAATAGACGCTGCAGTTTGTGTTCCTTTCCTTTGATGCCTATTAGGAATAAAGAACATATCTTTCAACCATTAAGTAAACTAGTCTTCAATTATCAGGTGATCTATTTGCATTAGAATTGATAACACATATCTCGTTCAAATGTGGTTTCACAATTCGAAAATGATAAAGTGAACTAAAATAAAGTAAAGTTAGAACAACTACAATTACAAGTTTTATTGTTGCTTCTATTTATTCTAACATGTAATTGAAGTAAATTTTTTTTCAAGAACTAAAATTTGAAATAAAATTTAAAGGTTTCGTTTTAAACGACGAATAAATATGACAATACGAGTTATGTAACATCCTGTACATTTAAAATCACCTAATAGGGCTAAGGGCTTAATTCTGTAACTTGTCGTTACTGAATGACTATCGTCTACGAACGACTGTTTTCGACGATCTCACCAACGACTGCTCAACGACATTATCGTTAAAGCTATCCTGTAACTACATCGTTCACGATGTCGTTTATGAGGGATATTTTTTAACTGTTCAGGGTGGTAACCCTGAAATTATGCAAATCGCTCCGTCAGATGTCAAAGACAAGTGTCAGTGTGTCAGTATTTTGTTCATTTGTTGTTCATTTTCTGAAAATCAAGTTAAGGCATGATGAGGTACGTAATTAATTGTTTTTATTTATTGGACAATAATGTAACCGTTGATATGCATTGTTATTACCAACTAGAACCCTTTTGTTAGAACTTAATTTTTAAAAACGTGTATTTGTATTGTTTTCAGTAAAAAAAATAAAAATGAAAAGCGTACTTCAAAAACGAGTAGGCGCCAATATGAAATTTATTTAGAAGAACTTGAAACTAATAAAGCTTTTCGCGATAATAAATTTGACGGGACAAATCACGATGTAATCAAACAAATGTGGCAAAAACTTGCAGAAAAACTAAATTCCGCAAGTGGACCTGTTAAAGATGTGAATGGGTAGAAACGGGTATGTGACTGTAGTAATCCCACTAAACTGAATTAAGACAAATTTATTTTTGCAGACATTTACATACTGGAAAAGCCAGGTCCGGGCGAAGTCAAGAAAAAATGGGACCGTTTACCTCGAAACAGGAAATTGTGAGAGGAAAATTAAAGAACTCATAGATGTTGAGAAAAGACTGTTAAATATTACTGGCAGGGCCGTGGTTGATGGGTAGGAAATACCAGAGGTTGGGTTACAAACACCTGGTTTGCCAGATGAGGATTTAGCATCAGGAAGTACTGATCAATTCTCATTTTTCGATAAAATGATATTTAACACCCAAAAATGCATGCAAAGATGACTGAAATGAACGAGTGTAAGCATACGGGGAAGTAGTGGAAGTACCCGTCCGCAGCGCGCTTATCTAAATCTCAATCCCCTCAAATGGCGCTAGCGGACGGGTACCCCCACTACTCCGCCGTATGCTTACACTCGTTCATTTTCAGTCATCTTTGCATGCATTTTTTGGGTGTTAAATATCATTTTATCGAAAAATGAGAATATACGTTTTGTTTCTTTTTATTTCAACTTTACAATACTTTTTTATTTTTGACAATTGGATGATCACACGAGCATTCAGCCTCGATTGAATATATTGCCAACCTTCGTAGCGGAGATGGCACGTAAAGAAGAAGAAGAAGAATATATTGCTTTAAAAAATTTAAATCGCAATTGTGAATAAACTAATTGCCCAACAATTGCAGGGTTTTGCACACACTAAGTAGGTATCATCATCACCTCCTATTTCCTGAAAGATTTATGCTACATCTCAAAAAATGACGGATCTACGAATTTAAAAAGAAAAACCCAAATATTTCACTTTTTCCGATTTTTCTTGGAAAGTTATTACCTGATTGAGTCCAATTGGTGCTCATTTTATTCGTATTTTTATCTTCTGTAACTTTTCTTTTTACACCATTAACATTGGTTTATTACTTTTCACTCAGGAAAAAAAAGTTGAAAAAAAAACACGTTTCTTTGCATATAAATGTTAATTAACTATATAATGACAATTCATTTTCGGTATAAAACATGAATTTAAGGTACTTTATACTATTTACAATTACATGGCGCAGGCGATATTCTACTATTATTTTTGTCAAAAATTTACTAATTATTTGCCCTATTGACTGGGGTAAGGGGTTAGTGGAATGGGTAGCAAGAGAAAAAGCATTCTCGATACGCTAGAAGCATGTGCAACCAGTTCCACTAATGATCAAACACAAAAAAAATTAAAGACATTAGGAGCAGCCTGAAAAAATTAGAGGACGTGGAAAAAAAAGATTGCGCCTGGAAGAACTTAAAGTTAAATATCCAGACCACTATTTTAAATTAACTGCATCAGAGGATGAGGACTAATTATACCTTATTTTAATATATGAAGTGTGTTGTTGATTACATGAGAGTTTACATAAAAACATCATTTGTCAATCTATTTCTTACTATGTTACCCCATCTCAATAGATCACAAGATCTTCATGGTTATCTAAATTATTCAGTAGTAAGTCTTGATCAATCAGACTATTTAGAAACAACATGTGATTATGGAGTGCTGCAACGGCATATACAACTTTTGATACAGTAACAGGTTCATAATGTAAAACAAGTTCTGAATTCAGGCATCTCCATATGCCTTTTAGTCCGCCAATACATCTTTCGACAACGTTTCGAATACTTCTATGTCTTGCTGTATATGCATGTTGTGGAGTCCCTACAGCGGCATCTACTATTGGTGTTAAAATATAATGTTGTAATGGATTGTTGGAATTATTTAAGAATTGGTGTTTACACAATTAGGATAATATGATAGTAGGCATTATCCTGTTGTTATAGTTATTTTATCCTGTAATTTATAATAATTGAATTGATGTGTGTAATTTTTTATTAAAAAAATATATTTACTTAAATAGTTCATTTCTCATTTTTCCTTTATAAAAACTTAACAGATTATGAGACTTAAACTTAAAAATAATTAATTGAAGTAAATTAAAAGTCGTTCTCGTGAGTGAAATGGCAAAATTTTTACAACATTATTTACAACAATTAGACCCTAAAAATTTTTCATCATGGAAATTTAGGGTCATGAATTTATTAGAAGAAAAAGAGGTAAAGGACATAACAGTATCAAAAGCTGATTTGATCGGATTATCCGAAAAAGAAATCAAAGAACATAACAAAAAATACGCCAGCAAGATCCACAATTATTATGTGTATTCCCGATTTACATTTAGAATATGTCAAATATTTGAAAGAAAAAGCATATTAACAAAATTACATATTAGAAGAAAATTGTTAGAACTAAAACAGGACAATAAAAAAGGAATTGCATGAACATTTTTGTAATTTTGATAAACTAATAAGTGAATTAGGGAGCTTTTATGCACCGCGGCAGCGGTTTGCGCGCGCCGCCGAAAACAGGCGGGTGGGAAAATTTTGACGCGTTCGCGGTGAGCGCCCGCCAGTTTTTATATCCACTGTGTTGTTGGCTAGCGTTGGCAGCACTGACAGCAGCAGCGGCCCGCGCAGCGTTGCATAAAAGCTCCCATAAGACCCAATGCACCTTCACACCGCCAAAAAGTAGCGGTGCGTAGGTCAGCCGCTCTCGACCTGCGGGCCGCCACAATATAGCAGCCCGCCCCGCTGTGCATAAAAGGGCCCATAAGAGCCCATGTACCTATAGAAAAGTGGCGGCTGCCGCTGCGCGGTGACCGCTCGTGCATAAAAGGGCCCTTAGAGTCCGCTGGAGCAAAGATGGAAGAAGATGACAGAGTCGGTCATCTACTACTTACAATTTCAAAACAATATGAAACAGTTATTACAGTGATAGAGACAAATGACAATTTAACGCTGGATTTTGCAAAAAGTAAACTGTTAGATGCTGAAGTTAAGAAAATACTGATAACAACAATCATGAAAACCTATCACAAGAAGTACAAGATGAAGAAGACATATGTTTTGTAGCCCTTTCAGCTGAACTAAACTACACAAATTCAAATTTCAATAAAATATCATTCATTTTAGACTCAGGTGCAACTAACAATTATGCAACTTCAAAAGTTCGAAATTTTATAACTAACTAGCAAACCCGGCGAACTCCGTTTCGCCACCAGATGGCTTCGTTTTATGTAACATTTCGTTTGGTGATTAAAACATGAAGAAAAATTTTTTTTTGTTTTATATTTGAAAAGGAAAAATTTTATTTCATTTCACAACAGTAATGAATTCATTTCGATTACAAAAATGAAGTGTTATTTAGTTGAACTTCTCTAAGTAAATGAAAGTGAATCCAAAGTAAATACTGAATCGAAGCGTTATACGTGTCCGCAAATTATCCGTTTCATTGAAGTGCACTTTGGTAAACCACATTTTTTGTTTTTTGGTCTGACGTTAACACAAACAAAGCGGATGGTTTCCCAACTCGTGAACACGCAACATATAACTGCCCATGTGTAAAACAATGATTTTCTAAATTTATCCCGCAAACACTAAGCGATTGGCCTTGCGACTTGTTAATTGTCATTGCAACGTACCGGCGCAATCTACTTAAAATATTGGTTTGTAGTACATGCTATGTATCAGAGATGGCGCTGTATGTGAAAAAAAGTTTTCCCGCTTTTCTGTTGAAATTTTTCCTGAATTTTCTTTGCTATAAACCTCACGGAGCCCGAGACCTTTCCAACGAATGCAAAACCGTGGAAATCGGTTCGTGCGTTCTGGAGTTATAGCGTCAGGAAGGAAAACCCGACTTATTTTTATATAGTAGAAGATATAACAGCAATTGAACCAGTGAAAGTAAAAATTGCTAATGGTTCTGACATGGTAGCATACGAGAAAGGATTACTAAAATTGTATTATGAAGAAACACCTATAAATATTGAAGTACTTCTGTTAGATGAGATACAGTTTAATTTATTATCTGTACAAAATATTATTCAAGCAAACTTTACAGTAATTTTCAAAACTAATCATGCCGAAATTAGAAGAAAACACATTAAAATCAATTGCAACATAATTAACAATTTATTTGTTGCTGTATTTAATACAATTAAATACACAAACAAGAAAGAAAGTGGTTATATTCTAGCAAAAAATTATAATTTCTGGCATCTAAGACTGGGACATGCAAACAGAAAAGGATTACAGTTATTGGGACTACCCGTAAATGACCAAGTATGTTCATCCTGTATTGCAGCAAAAGCTACTAGAAAGCCGTTCAAAAATGTTATTTACCCTTGCTCTAGTCCCTAGATTCCCAAAGTGGTCCAGGTGGACCCCCAGGGGTCCACGGGAGCCCGATAGGGGTCTACGCTTGCGGTCCACAACTCGTTAACGGGGGTCTATAAAAATGTATTAGGTGACCCGACTTGACTTCTCCTATGAATAAGGGAGACAATAATATATATAGGCAGACAATATTATAAGAAGCTTGACTTCTCCTATGAATATAGGAAGACAATATTATAAGAAGCTCAGCAATTGTTTTTGTAAGAACTTGCATATTCCATATTCAGAAAGAGCGTGTCAAGACTCGC
The DNA here is from genome assembly GCA_030710515.1 of Abscondita cerata. NCBI lineage: Eukaryota > Metazoa > Arthropoda > Insecta > Coleoptera > Lampyridae > Abscondita > Abscondita cerata. The sequence continues at coordinate 407,756 of JALBCR010000145.1, forward strand.
CGATGCCGCGCCGCCCGCCCGCCTAGTTAAAGTCGTGTCTGAACTTGCATGAACTTGTTGGATTTTTCTTTAATATAAATACGAATGCGAATGATAAACATTACTCAGTTGTTTCCGGAATTTCAAAAAGAAAGTGTACCTATATAAGTGTTCACCAGTGACGGAAGTAGTTTTCAGACTTTTGAAAATTAAAGTGAATTGATATTATTGTTTGCCAGTGTTGGAAAAGTAAGTACCTACCTATCTATTTGTTAGCAACTTGTATCTTAAAAGCCACTTCTATTATGTTTGTTAAATCATTTTAAGATTACTTAACAAACATTTTTTTCATATTTACAGGTAAGTAATTGATACGAAACATGGCTGAATCTAAGAAGAAGTGTCGACAGTACAGTGTTGAATATTTGAAATTTGGTTTTCTTCCATCAAATACAGACAAGCGATTGCCCATGTGTCTTTTATGCAACAAAGTCTTGAGCAATGACTCTATGAAACCATCGAAGCTGGAAGATCATCTAAGAAGGTGTCATCCTGACAAAATAGGTAAGGATTTGAAATATTTCCAAACATTGAAGGAAAAGTATGAAAAGAGACCCACCGTGCATAGTATGTTCGCTTCAACGTCTGAAAGCAACGACGATGGCTTGCGGGCATCTTACAATATCTCATTACTTATAGCAAAATCTGGGAAACCGCATACCATTGGAGAGGAGTTAATTTTGCCTGCTGTTGAAGAGGTCTTAAAAACTGTCCTGCACAAATCTTCATTTGACATACTTAAAAGAATTCCTTTGAGTAACAACACTGTACAAAGACGTATTGATGAAATGAGCTCTGATGTTGAAAGTTTCTTGTGTAATTATCTGCAAACAACTCATTTTTCTATTCAACTGGACGAGTCAACTTTACCTGGCAATGAAGCATTATTATTGGCATATGTTCGATTTATCAAAGGCGAACAAATGTTTGAAGAGTTACTATTCGCGAAAACTTTGAAGACTGACACTAAAGGTGAATCAATTTTTAATGTTCTGAATGATTTTTTACGGAAAAATCAATTGCATTCACAAACATTATTTCGGTGGCAACAGATGGAGCTCCTGCCATGGTCGGGCGATATCGTGGGTTTATAAGTCATCTTAAAAGGATTATACCAGAGGTAATTGCAATTCACTGTGTCATCCACCGACAACATCTAGTAGCGAAAAATTGAGTGATAGATTGCACCAAGCGCTTCAATTTGTGATTAATGCAGTTAACAAAATAAGAAGCAATGCATTAAATACGCGCTTATTTGCACAGTTGTGCGAAGAAAATGATGAGGACTTCCAACGATTGCTGCTACATACCGAAGTACGCTGGTTGTCGAAAGGTGCATGTCTATCAAGATTCTATTTGCTTTTCGACTCTGTTTTAGAGTTTCTGAACACTAAAGATCCTGTTTTAAAAGAAAACCTCATGAATTTCAAAGCAGACATTGCGTATTTGACAGATTTGTTCAAAAATTCAATGACCTCAACCTACAGTTACAAGGGGACAGCCTCAATTTGATAAAAACAAAGAGTGAAATTTCAGCTTTTCTTGGTAAACTGAAACTTATGAAGCAAAATATTGGTCGACGTGAATTTTCCCAGTTTCCAAATTTATCGCAGGTAGAATGCCTCGACGAAGATATTCAGACGTATGTTCAACATTTGATTGCCCTGTATGATGATTTTAAAATCAGATTTGAAGACATTCTGTCGATGGATATACCACCATGGATAATAAATCCATATGATGAAACTGAAGTGGAAAATGTGGTACTGCAAGAAGAGCTACTCGAGCTTAGCACTAATGAGGAGCTCAAAGTAGCATTCAAAAAGGGTATCAATCATTTTGGCTGCAGGCACAAATACCTGAAAAATATCCAGGACTGTGGGGAATTGTGCAAAAATTTCTCATAGCGTTTCCTTCGTCATATCTTGTCGAACGCAGTTTTAGTGCCGTAACAAACTTGTTGACAAAAAACGGAGCAGATTAAATATTACAGAGCGAGGAGATTTACGGTTATACTTAACTAAACTCAAGCCAAATATTGATAATTTGCTGTCAATTCACCAAGTACATCCCTCCCATTAAAATTATAACTTTTATCTCAGATTACAATGGTAATCTGAGATAAAAGTTAACATCAAAACTAATAATGATTCTTATTTTAAAGACTGTTTTTAAAATAATAATCATTATTAGTTTTGATGTTAAATTTTGATTCTACTAAGACTGTTATAACAACATAATTAAAAGTGTAGTAATTTTTGTGTTTGAATAAATAGCTACAAAACAAGAAAATATTTATTTTTACTTTTACCACTCCGAAGTGGGAGATTATTGGTTTCTTGTACTGTGAGTCAATCTTAGAATACAAAAAGTAAAGTAGGAATCCAACTGTTGGATGAAGACGCTTTTAGACTGGCTTTGAAACTTAGCTTGAATGACAATACTCACAGCATAATCAAAGCAATATAAATTCTCACCTTTTTTCGAAAACTTTCAACTCATAGTTGATTGAAAAATAGCCACAACACAGATTTACATAGACATATACTTTTTCGGGTTTTGGAAGTAAGTTAGTAAATGTAATAGCTGCAGGGGGTCCACCAGATCCAGCAAAATGTTTAAAGTGGTCTATGAGAAAAAAAAGTATGGGAACCTTTGCTCTAGTCGAATAGGAGAACTACTACATTGCGACGTATGGGGACCTACAAAGGAGGAAACACTTTCTGGTAACAAATATTATTTATCCATTACTGATGATTACTCACATTTCAGTTGTGTATACCTAATGAAAGAGAAGAATGAAACTGAACTTCATTTGAAAGCTCATATACAAAATCTAAAATCCAATTTAATACATGTGGCGAGAATACGTATGGATAGAGGTGGAGAATTTTTAACAAATACTTTTAAAAAATATTGTATTGAAAATGGAATAAGACAAGTATTCACATGTAGCTACACACCGCAATAAAACGGAGTATCGGAGAGATTAAACCTTACACTACTAAATAAAGTTCGAGCAATGTTTATTGATACAAGTCTTCATAAGTACCTGTGGGGAGAGGCTTTTCGTACAGCAGTTTACCAGTTAAATCGGACACCGTGCAGAACTATAAATTACAAAACGCCTGCTGAAATTTATCTAGGGAAGTTAGATCTTTCTAGATTCAAAATATTTGGTGCTAAAGTGTGGTATTGTATTTTACCTAGAACTGATAAGTTACAACCAAGAGCTAAAGAAACGAGAATGGTAGGATACGCTGGTTCAGAGTACAGGTTGTGGGATCCTGAAACAGATAACATAATTATATCCCGTGACGTTACTTTCGACGAAACACAGTTTGTATAATTACATACAAACACACTTCATTGAAATACACCTACATTACATAATTATAAAAAAGAAAATAAATTTGAGTCAGAAGAGGAGAATGTACAAAGTCAAGATAATTCTATAGAAATAAGCGGAAAACGTATAATAAAAACACCAAAATATTTAAATGACTAGGAAGTTTACACATCGTATTGTTTATTAGGGGAAAATGTCGGTCCCACTACATACAAAGAAGCAATTCAAGTAGGAAGTGAATGGCAAGAAGCAATAAAAGCTTAAATCATGGCACTGGAGAAGATGAAAACTTGGGACATTACTGAACTACCAAAAGGTCATACAACAATAGGTACAAAATGGATTTTTAAAATAAAACAAGATGGAATAAAGAAAGCTCGTTTAGTAGCATTGGGTTATCAAGAAAATTCGTATGAAAATTTATATGCACCAGTCGCAAAATTTCCAACAATTAAAATGTTTATAAATCATGCATTACAGAATGATTTAAAAATAACTCAGTTGGATTTACCATCAGCATTTCTAAATGGAAAATTAAAAAGCGAAATATATATTAATATTCCGGAAGGTGTTAATTATGACAAGAAAAAAGTATTAAAATTAAACAAATCTTTATACGGCCTAAAAGAAGCTCCAAGAACATGGAACGATTGTTTTAATAATTTTTCTACAAATAATGGACTTCAAAGATCCTTAAATGATGCATATTTATATAAAGGAAATGGTATACATATGGTTATATGGGTAGTTGATATATTGATAATGGGGAATGATAAAAAGTTGATAAAATGGTAGAATTATTGCAAAAAGAATTTAGAGCCAAGAATTTAGGAAAATTACAAACATTTTTAGGAATGAAAATAACAAGAAATATAAATGAAATCAAATTCAATAATGAAGAATGGATAGACAAAATACTTAATCGTTTTAACATGCAAGACTGTAAAGGCGTTAACACCCCGATGGAAACAAATACTCTGGAAGAACAAGAAGAAATACTTGAGAATATTCCTTATCGTGAACTGATTGGTTCTCTAACTTATCTATCGACAACAACTCGACCAGATATAGCTTATAGCACAGCTTACCTAGGACGATTTTTAGATAAACCTACCAACACGATGTGGAAAAGAGCGAAAAGAATATTGAAGTACATTAAGCATACTAAAAATTTCGGCCTTACTTTCAAGAAAAATATAAAAAATGATTTAATCGCATTTACAGATGCAGACTGGGCTTCTGATAAACATGATAGAAAAAGTGTAAGCGGTATAGCTGTTCTTCACTGTGGAAATTTGATATCATGGAGTTCTAAGAAACAACAGACTATTGCCCTTTCGTCAGCTGAGAGTGAATACATGGCAGCAGCTAACAGCGTCGCTGAAATTATCTATTTTCAAAATTTAGCAAAGGAATTCATAGGTAAAACTTTGCAATCAAACATTTACATGGACAATCAGAGTGCAATATCCATGATAAAGAATAACAAAAATACAAACTTCCCCAGGGAGTTCGAAAGGATTGCTATGGTCGGTCTCTCAATATTCTTAAATCTGTTCTACGTTGCTGCCTTCAAGAAAATAACAAATTAAGTCACTAAAACAAACAAATAAATTTAAGTTGTACCTGCGTCGCAATTCATTATACACTTCGTTAACAATTTCATTATTTACGGTCATTTTTATATTTCATCCAACACCACTGTTCACATTTTCAAATTTCCTGCGCGCGTGAAAGCACTGCCCAACGATAGTTTTCATTGTCAACGACAGCTCAGTAGGTGTTCGTACGTGAACGACAATTTTTCAACGACATTGATATTACCATTATACGACGGAGTCAGTTTGGCAAAGCTTATGGCAGCTATGGAAACGCAGTTTATAATTAAAAAAATTACAATGGATGGCGCTGCTAGTACAAAATTATCTTGTTATGTTTAAAATAAATACGAGAATTTGATAAGCAAAGTTACGCACCAGTCCGATTATCGAGACTCTGATATGCTAGAACTGACTCTGTCATTGTTTGTTATGTTAAGCAAAGTCTTGCGGTTTTACATTTCAATGATGTTTAAATGCAGTCAAAACAATAAACGTAGCGTCGATCCTTCTTCTAATACAAGGACAGACATTAAATTAAAAACCACCATTCAAAGCAAATCAATTGTATAAAATATTCCAGATGATTTATATTGCAAAAATAGGTCGTGTGATTGGAAGTGGCTCACGATTAAAAAATACACTTGACTTTTTTTTTCCAATAATTATTAATGCGTCGAGTAGCAGAATTGCCAAATTCCGTTACTCCAGATAAGTGATTATATAATTTAACTAGGTATATAAACAAAGCTCGTGCTGAGTTGGAAAAGAATTTGTAAATCGGTTTTTTGTCATTTTTACAACTTTGCAAATAATAAACGTTGTATCTTCAAAACTTACAAAACCACAAATTTCGGCGAACCGTTTAACAAAAGAATATCCTAATTATAAATAAAAAACATTTTCAGTTCTTATCGTAAAGGAATGCAACTGCTACAATAACAACTTGTGAGAAAGTTTGGATTGCGTCATTGTTTACTCAACGCGAACATGATATACCGTTTGCATTTTTTCAGCGCTAACAATTTGAATCAGCGACATCAAGCAATTGAATATTGTACTACAAAATTTAGCGATGACAATAACCTTTTTAACGAATTTGAGCGTTTGAATGCCGTACTGCAAATACTTCAGTATCGCCGCCTGGTGGCCGAATGCGGTTAAGGTGTTTCCAATTTGTATATGAGGTTTGCCAATCTGACTCCGTCGTATAATCAATGATATTAGTGAACGTCGTCGAGAGTTACAGAATTAAGCTACAAGGTGCATTTTTTACATTAAAGTTAAGCTATTCGTTTATTTATGTGTTTGCAATATAAACTCTAAACTTGCTTCGTTGCAGTCCAAAAGTATTAACAATAGAGCATATATTCTATGCAAAAGTTTATTTATTTCATATACTTTTGAAAAAAACAAAGTGAGGTTTCTTGGGCATGTTTCTGGATACCCTGAATAAAATTAAACAATACTTCGTCAAAAATTATGGGCATTATATCGAATGCATTTTCTTTCATAACTCTTCAAATGGAACCGTAAGCGAAAAATCCCAAAACTCTTAGTCACCCTATACATTGATAGTAGTTGTGTTATATTAAAACTAGAATAAACCCCAAAAAATTTTTGGGCAAAATTTGTTAATTTGAATGGTTTTTAATTCATTACATTACCAATGTTTTTAAATTAATTAATTAGCTAATTAGAGTGTATTTTAAGTGGCGAAACCATATTTTTAACCTTCTAAATCGATTTGCCTATCATTTGGTATATTTTTCAACTCAATCCGACATTTCGTTCTCTACATCTCGGTTTTTATATACAGGGTGTCCAGAAGCTCTCCTGACAAACGAAGACCGAAGATTCCTCAGATAATTTTAAGACAATTTAACCCAATTCACCTAGTCCGAAAATGCTTCCTAAGGGAGCTAGAGCTTTTTGAAGATGGCGCCTGGTAAAGTAAAAAATTAAAAGATAAACTTCGCGAACTGACAACAATTTGACAATGAAAAACGTAGGTTTTACTTTTGTTGGCAGTTCAGAGGCAACTAGTGCAAAATTTAACTTCAATGACAAAAAAACAAAAAAATTTCAAATTCATTTTTGTAGAAAACGATGTGTCCTAATGACTTAAAGTAAGAGTACCTTTTAGTACTAGAATACCTGGAAATTTAATAATCTAGTTCACAAATGCTTAAAAATTAAAGACAAAAAAGTTATGCGTTAAAATAACCGTTGACCTACCCAAAACGGACGCCTATGACCGATACTAGAAATTCGCAATTGATGGAATCGATTCATCTCTGAAGGCTAAACAAGCATACCAGTTTTTCCTTTTCTAATTAGAAGCGTTCTGGAGGTATTTAAAAAAAACTATTTACAAGGCGCCATCTTCAAAGAGCTCTAACTCCCTTAGGAAGCATTTTCGGACTAGGTGAATTGGGTTCAATTGTCTTAAAATTATCTGAGGAATCTCCGGTCTTCGTTTGTTAGGAGAGTTTCTGTATAAGCTTACGATATTAACAATTATACTGTAAAAATACATAGTTTCGTTTATTTGCTCGGTTAGTTAGTAGCAGCAAGCCACTAATGCTCGTTTTCTGCTCTTGTGACGTAATCAGCTATATTTTACTGGGTTGTATCTCGACAAAATGGACTGCAGTAACAGTGCTAAAAGATTTTCTTTCATTATTATGAAGATGAAAACGTTCTGTAAGTCAGTTCCATTTGTGAAATTCCGAAATATTAAGGAAAGAATTTTAACGTCACTTTTTTTAAACAACGGCTATTGAGTAAATCGACCTTAGTATGGGATAGGTCAATATGTCGATGTTGGCGAAACACATTTTCAATAATGACTGTTATTAGTAAAGTTGTTATGTTAAATAACGAGCCAACATCGTTTATATGTCATTATGCAGTACTTTTAACGTTTTTCTTCATACTCGATACCGTTATTCGGTGATACAATTTATTAAATTGCAACGTAATTTCTAAACGATTTTTCTTTAATCGCTGCATTAAGTGAGATACCGACAAAAATACGGCGCAGCACTATTTTTTACCGACACGATGACTCAATGTTGGAAAAATGCATCAACCACTGCTAATGTCGTAATTACTTCCAGATTAAATGCTTTATGCATCGACTCAATAAAATGTAAGGATTAGAAACACTGACAAAAAAATAACGTAAAAATTGTGACAAACATTAGGCGAACTTAGAATAACCTTCTTTAGAAGATTACACTATTTAATCTAACCGGGAAGGATAATAATTGAATGTTATCTTATAAAAATGACATACATATACACTTTGTTTTGTGAATAAAAATTATTAAAAGCCTACTTACCCATGTATGAAAGAAAATTATAGCTTACCTGCAAGAAAAAGAAATAATTAGATTAATGCAATACGAATACGACAATAAGAAAAATAAAATATGTAACATATTCTCCCACGTAAAATATTTTCGAATAAAAGAACTTTGCCTACGCGTTCACAACGTAGCCATATCCTCCCGAAATTATAAAAAAGCTTCAAAAATTAATACAACGAAATATTTATTTCTAACACTTCGATTAAAATTGCGATCAGTTGTTTTGCAATTTCCCACGCTTTAACATTTATAATTGACAGTATGTGTAACGGCACCATTTGTGTTCAGCATAATAAAGAATTTAATGCATTTTACTTACATATTATGATGGAAGACACGCATCAGCGTCGCATTTATTTGAGTGATTTATGGATTCGATAGCAAAAATTCAAATCGATATCTATGCAAAGTTCAACAACAGAATTTTATTTAAATTAGTACGGAGACGTCCTAAAAAACTGATTACCTCTTATTTGACAACGAATATTAAAAGAAGAGTATCAAATTTAATTTTAATTTTCGAATTGGGGTTACTTGGTCGAGCACATGACGCCTTGCATAACTGAAATTAATACAGTCTTACATTGAGTCATAATTAATCTTAGAAATTATAGATAATTATCAATCCTGAATATAAAATGTACAGCAAGCCGATTGCCGCAATTGATACGCAACATCCAATTATTTTATTGTTTTCTGTGTGTTCTAATGAGAAGCGGTACATCCATTTGTATTTTGATTACAGTATGAATCTATGAATGCAAGCAATGAAACCGAACTTCCTGAGCAGTTAACAATTTAGTTAAAGTTCGAATTTACTTTTTATCGAAACTTCTATTCTACTATTAAAATACATATGAAGGTCCGTCATCAACAGTACTTAGTAGTTACAACGCAAAAATTGTTAATAGTATTTCCATACGTCCATGTTATATAATTAGCAGATATTAAATTGCAAATAACTCTTCGTCTATTTATTTATGTTAAACAGCTGTAACGATAACATGTCTGGTGTTGTAGTTAATAGAACATTTATATACCAATAAATTTTTAAATATCAAAAAAAGACCTTGTTGAAATCGAATTAAAAAAAATTATTTGCCTCACTCAAACATGCCGATCATATCGGTGAAAAAATTCCATCCGCGACAATAGGATAATTAGATTTTAAACGTCGGAATTCTTTCTCTATACGGGAATTTTTTCCGATCAACCTTTTTAGTGAAAGCGATGATGAGTGATGACATGAATATGTAAATGTCAAGGAATTAAAATAGGAGATACCTTTTGCGTATTTAAGATAGCATCTGAGAAACTGCAAAAATCAAAATAAATAATACATTAAAAATAATTTTTTGTATAAAAATGTAAGAATAATTAATTAACATATTTTTGATGGATAATAATATTATTAGGTTAATAGTCATTAGTAATTATTTATGTTAACAATTTTCAAATCAGTATATAATGACAAGGGTAGTGCCAATTTTGGTGCATTAATAAGAAAAAAAATTAAAAAGAAATAATTTAGTATTACAAAATAAAGACGTTACACAAGACCTTCATGAACTCGTACCCCGGAAAAAATTGACGGCGATAGTAGAACGACAGTCTATATCCCCAAAAACGCAGACGAAATAGTATGTACACTCATGAAATTTAAAACTTGGACACCACAATTTCTGTAAACAAAAGTTTGCACATTGTGAAGCGGGCTTAAGGGTATCATTTACAATTCTAACAGCAGGTAGTCTCAGCAGGGGTTATCTTATAGAAGGACTGTAGAATGAATCATTACACTAAGCACGTTTTAGAAAATAGGTAATTTACGTTGCTTACTTAATTTTTTCTTTAAAGAATATATTTGAAGGTATCGCTAATTAAACACCATAGCTCGATTAATTATCGAATCAAAATTTTGTTTAGGAAATGTTTACAAAATAAAATTAGAAATAATTTTGATTTAAAAAACGTCTACAAGCAATAACTTTTAAATTAAATCAAAAACTAAACATGGTTATTTGGGTTGACTGATTATTACTTATTTTTAAATAAATCTAACCTACTAATTATTGTAAGTTATTAAAAAAATCATTAAACTCTCTATTCATAATATTTAGTCCTTACAAAATGTATATTTTATGACGTTTCATTTTTTTCTGTAGTTAATATAAAAAGTGAAAATAAAAACTAAGGCAATTCTTATTGTCAACGTATATATTTAGTTTTTGACAAGAATTTATTACATAATTATAATTAAGATACCAAGTTATAGTTTAAAATTAAATGAAAACTTTTTTTTAAATAAAGGTATTACTATATAAATAAATATAAGAAATCAATAATGGGTGTGACCTCCATTATTATTGATACATTCTTGGAGGCGTCTGCTCATTGACGCTATCAAGGTATCAATATAATTAATATTAATCGTTTCCCATGCGGTATCAATGGCTGCAATTAGTGCATTACGGTTTACTGGTATAAAATTTGGCCCTTGTTGTCTTCGGATAACAGCAAGTATTCGAGCCCAAACATTTTCGATAATGTTAAAATCTGGGCTTTTGCTGGCCAGGGTAACAGCTCCAAGTTATTTTCTCGTATCCAATTGCGCACAACCCGCGAAGTATGAATAGGGGCGTTGTCCTTTAACAACAAAAATACATTATGAAAATGTTAATTCAACAGATCCCGAACTATTTTTGGAGAAAGTATAGTGAAATAAGAATACTTACTTGTTGGAAAATATAATCTTCGTCTGGATAAAACACTTCGACTGAAGGTTTCATAATAGTTTCTAAAATATCTAAATACGCAGCAGAATCAAGACGTCCATCGATAGCCCAACAAACTCCTGGACCCCGCGCGCTAACCCAACCCACACATTCACAGAAAAATAACCACTTCGTTTTTAGGACATATGTGATTATTTTCGTAACGAGTTCCTTCCATTCTAAAAACTTTTAGTGGTCCATCGTTGCGGCTATTGAACGTTTTTTCGTCGCTAAAAATCACTCGATTCCAAAATTCCAAAGGTTCGTTCACATATCGCCTTGCAAATTCCAGACGACGTCTCATATTTTCGTCACTGAGAACTTCTTTCGCAGCAGCATTATACTTCTTTATTCCCATCTCCTTTAATCTTTTTGTGCAGTTATACGGCATCCGGGAAAATGTGTATCTGCTATAGCCCTGGAGTATGTAGCAAATGGTTGTTCTGTTACGTAATGAAACAACTCGAGATCTTGAGCACGTGTAGATACTTTAGGTCTACCACTTCCGATGGCTCTTTCCAAAGTGTGTTCAAGATTCCATTTTACTCGGTAATGCCCTACGGTGCTTTTTGGTATATCTAACATACGTGAAATTTCACGCACGCTACGGCCCGCCGCTAATTCCGAAACAATCCGCGCTTTCAAATCAGCACCGAGATGAGGTGGCATTTTCACAACACTTGAAATTTTAAACTAAAATGGAATTTACATTTCTTACTTTATTTATTGGTTCACACTACCCCTTCTCAAACAGTAGGTAATTGTTTATTTATTACATACTTCTAATGACCAATGTAACAACCCTTAGAGCAATATGACTCAAAGGAAGTAAATTAAACAAGCAAGGATATTCTATTGTTATTGAAACTTATTCATAAAGTAAAAGCCATTTCCTTATAATGCTAATGGACAGGATTTTCTTTTAAGTATTAAGATTACAATAGAGGACTTATAAACTTTCGAAAATATCTAATTATAAATATTTACACTGCAATTGCGCTTTTTCCTTAATAATTTCTTAGCAATAACATACACGTTCTTGGTTTTAAGTTGTCATAAATTTGATATGATATAAATTTGTGTTTCTAATATTACATCACAAACTAATCTTTATTCGCCAAAAATTGTTGCTTAAGTTGTAAAGCTTCGTACACACCTGAACAACAAACCGAGCAACAAACATAACAACGAACCGAAAGTCAAACAGAACGACAAACGATCTTTTATGATTTCCACAATCCGAACAACAAACGGAACGTTTGTGCTGTTCCATAATTATTTTCAGTAGTTTTCAGTTCATATATATTTATTATTGAGAAGAGAAAATTGCGGAAAACAAGAAGATAGTGCCAACCAAATTTTTACGCACAAAGAAGAGTAAAAAATTATAATTTACTTCGCTTTTTTTTATTTTGGAAATTTCCCGCCCAAATGATGCTAATAGGGACATCATTTTTTCTTGCATTCTTAAACACTGATTAATTTAAAACATTTTTCTTCTGTCAACTCCATAATATTACCTAAAACACAACAAACCCACAAAGGAGGACAAAAATAAATAATTTAATTCTCCCGCATAAGTTTGTTCGCCGTTTTGTTTAGATTCGTCCAAACCTGCAAACGCATTCGCGCGCATTTTCTTTGATGTCGGAGAAAAAACCGACAAGTTGCGGGAACGCCGCAAACCGTTCGTGGAACAATCAGGACTTGCGAATCTGTTCTAAAATTCGTACGTAGCACCGTCCAAATTAATGTTCCGATTGCCGTTCGGTTCGTTGTTCTGTTTGTTCCTCGGTTTGTTGTTCAGGTGTGTACGAAGCTTTACAATAAGCATATTAATATGAACTATATCTTATGAAAGGAGAGTTATGTAACTATAATTAACGACTTAACGTTACGTTAGTAGATTCCATTTACTATTTACACATATTTTCTTGGAACATTCGATAATTAACTATCGGGATATGATGACCCTATACTTCGCAGGTTGTGCGCAACTGGATACAAGCAAATAACTTGGAGCTGTTACCCTGGCCAGCAAAAGCCCAGATTTTAACATTATCGAAAATGTTTGGGCTCGAATACTTGCTGTTATCCGAAGACAACAAGGGCCAAATTTTATAAACCGTAATGCACTAATTGCAGCCATTGATACCGCATGGGAAACGATTAATATTAATTATATTGATACCTTGATAGCGTCAATGAGCAGACGCCTCCAAGAATGTATCAATAATAATGGAGGTCACACCCATTATTGATTTCTTATATTTATTTATATAGTAATACCTTTATTTAAAAAAAAAGTTTTCATTTAATTTTAAACTATAACTTGGTATCTTAATTATAATTATGTAATAAATTCTTGTCAAAAACTAAATATATACGTTGACAATAAGAATTGCCTTAGTTTTTATTTTCACTTTTTATATTAACTACAGAAAAAATGAAACGTCATAAAATATACATTTTGTAAGGACTAAATATTATGAATAGAGAGTTTAATGATTTTTTTAATAACTTACAATAATTAGTAGGTTAGATTTATTTAAAAATAAGTAATAATCAGTCAACCCAAATAACCATGTTTAGTTTTTTGATTTAATTTAAAAGTTATTGCTTGTAGACGTTTTTTAAATCAAAATTATTTCTAATTTTATTTTGTAAACATTTCCTAAACAAAATTTTGATTCGATAATTAATCGAGCTATGGTGTTTAATTAGCGATACCTTCAAATATATTCTTTAAAGAAAAAATTAAGTAAGCAACGTAAATTACCTATTTTCTAAAACGTGCTTAGTGTAATGATTCATTCTACAGTCCTTCTATAAGATAACCCCTGCTGAGACTACCTGCTGTTAGAATTGTAAATGATACCCTTAAGCCCGCTTCACAATGTGCAAACTTTTGTTTACAGAAATTGTGGTGTCCAAGTTTTAAATTTCAGGAATGTACATTACATACCGAGGCGGAAAGTGTTCCATCTTGCCTCTCGGTGAACTCTTCTCAAGAAACAGGAATAAAACTTTCCCAGAGGTTTGTATACCCTTTTATTCGCAATTAGCTATTTAAAAATGAATAAAATGTATCATCATGTTATAGTTTATTTCGGCAAAATACTAATATTTAGAAGGTGATGCACGATTGTCATTTAATTATATTGTTAAAAAAAATTATATAAAATTTGCGTTTGCTTAGCACAAATCACGTACTTATAGATGTGTAAGCTTTTATAGTTTGGTATAAAAAATAGTTCCCCCAACAAGCGTTAGAATGCTGCAGTAGTACTGTTAGTGGGTAACGTAGATTTCTCTGTTACCGATCATCGCGTAATTTTTAAATATTGACATTTAGTTAGTTAGTGTAACGTATAAAATCAGTTTTGAATTGTCAAATGTCAGCAATTGTAGTGGAAGTATTTTCATGAACGTGTAGTTTATACGACAGTGGCGCCGAGATAGGTTGGAAAGTGGCTACTTTTGGACCGATTGTTAGTCATTACTGACTCGTGTTTTTACCTTTTCTCAATGTATCCTTGATATCTCTCACTTTCCAACTTTTACAAGGTTCAAAAACCTGTATGTTACTAACTAATTGTGAATAAAATTATTAACGACTTGCATACAAAAGTTGGGAAAGTCAACGATTCACCCGACCACCCATTACAGAAACAGATACTATGTTAATAAAATCGGTTGCTAAGCTTATATTATCAACTGTCAAACAACATGCTTGTTATAGTATATTGTGCCGCAAGGGCAGAAAATTGGCTTCGCTTCGCTCGCTCGTGCAGCTAATAGCTGCGGGCTGCTAAAGCGTTTTATGCATGTGTGACACACAATGGTTTTTTGCCTACCAAAAAAAAACAACAAGTAGGAAAATATAACAAATATCTTTAATTTAACAAATACAGACAAAATTTGGTAACAAACTTCAATAATAAATAACGCATTTATTTATTATAGTAATTAATGTTAATTATACCTTGAGCCATATTATGGATGATAATACCAGAATTTATAGGCATTTGATAGGTGTTTGAAGTGCTAGCTGTATGGTTACTTATCTCTATGGATGAAGTTGATGGTGCATTGGAATTATCTAAATTAATTGGCAATTCATGTATTTGATCGGAATTAGTTAACATATCAGTTGTGTTGTTTGTGTTAGAATTACGTTGCTGGTCTTGACTTGCTGGATTTTTTTAGAAATGTTAATCTTATTCGACAAGCAATCATCAATATATCCTTCTGCAACTGTAGAAGAACGCCAACCTCCATGCTTTTTAAGTGTTATCAAATCACTTCCAGAGTTAGCTGGAAGAGTTGCAGAACTACGGCGGAAGCAATGTCCTGTGTATGAACTAGATTCAGGCAGTTTTAAAAAAGTAGCTATTTTTCCTGGAATTTTGCTGAATGTGTTTTTTCCTATAGGTTGGATTGTAATTTATTGTTCTTGTGATAAATAAACAGGCGGTTATGAGGAGTGTGGATAGGTCTACGAGAAATATATTTGTTGTATATTGTAAGTAGATTTAATTCATCAACTGCTTTGTTTGTGATTGTAAACGTTCTTGTAATATTATTTTTTGTTTCTGGAACTGTAACAATCAGTATATCTCCTCTATTATCTATGTGATCAAGGTTCATGTTTAATAACTCATTTTGACGACAAGCTCCATACAGTCCCATCATGAGAGAAACCTACAATTCAACTATTAATAACAAAATCGAAATTAGTTTATCAATGTAATTTGTTTACCTTCATCATAAGATATTCAAAATCATCTGCTTCCTTAAATAACTTAATACATCGTTCTTGTGTCAAAGTTTTGGACTTTTTGGGTATGTAATTTACAGAATTCTGTTTCAAAAATGCTTGTACCTTATGAAAATTATCCAGATTAATATTATCTTTGACTTTAAAAGTGCTTTTCAACATTGAAAATTCAGACCATAGTGTAGCTGAATTTACAATATTTGATCTTTCCGATAGATAGGCAAGTAAAACATTGTCTGTTACGTTTTTTGCTATTTTGCTCTTTTTCCAATTGTTAAAAAATTCATAGTACTTTTCGTAAAGTTGTCTTAACTTTGCGCGTAGCAAATTTAAAGAAACATTGTCAGCTTCCTCTTGCAAATCTGGTGGAGTATTCGTAAATTGTTCATCACTGCTTGAATTACTATTCATTTTCACTAATCACAATCACAATTAATCAACATCAGAAAGTATTACTATTTTATAGTTTTGTTCTCTTGATTGAAAATGTATGTAAAAAGTCAAAATACGCAAGGCGTCTAGATAGTGACAAATAACAAAATCGTGTTGTTATGAGTTTAGCAGCCCTAGAGACGATAAATATTGCTTTCGGTCATATTTTTCGGGTTGCTATGATTTATTTTCGAATATGGTAGGCGAAAAAAGAGTTTTAAAAGCAGATGTCAAAATTCACACTCGCTTTTATATTAATTACTTGTATTCTATTAAATAAAACAACAAATGACGAATCTGAAAAGAACCTTGTTTTTTCTAATGTATGTGAATTATAATAAAAAAAAAACGAGAGAAAATGTATAACGTATTATTAGTAACAACAATAACATAGCCAAAGCTGTACGCTTACCCTTCAACAAAATTGGGAGGTTCTGCGACCAAAAATTCTGCGTAAATACCGATTCGAAAGATGCTACCTACAAAGGGAAGTTAGATGTCATATAAACTAATTCATCACCAATTTATGAAAAGCGATCTTAAAAATAAGGCATGTGGAATATTTTTAAAGTTGATTTATCAGAAAGATGCAAGAAACAACATTACTTACTATTTTATTCTAGATTTACAGATACATAGTAACTACTGAGATCAGTTTGTTGTCGGGATGAGTACTGTTTAGAAAACATTGTCCTTGCTGTTCTCTGGTATTCTGTTCACATTCTCCCCAAAATTATCAACAATTCCATATAATCCTCGGCAGAATACATGATGGTGCAGTCTACGATTATCAAGTATTTACGAGGGTAGTACCAATAGTACCCACCTGACGCATAGATGGCGCTTGTGATTAAAAAAAAATTACTATGGTAGAAAGTACAAACCTTTAGTTTAACATTTGATTTTACATTTAACATTTGACAACCATCAATAGTGAACGATCTCCTGAATTTGTAAACTCGGAAAAAATCCGTCAATACAATACTTTCATTTCAAAGTTTTAAATCCAACAAATAATCAAAGCGGAGGTGATGTGCACATGCATTTGTTAAGCCATTATGCTTTATTTTTAATTTAGCTATTTCCACGAGTTGTTACCCGAACGCGTGAAAAATACCGCGTATGTCCCATTCTGAACTGGAGCGCCACATGTTCTATATCAGATTATATGGCAATTAGTGCTTAAGCAATTTGTCCAATGTATTTGAACTAGTTGTATATAATGAAATCATTCCGTATGTTGCAACTTTATCGACACGGTTTTATGTATTGTGCTACACTAACTAATTTGGCATGTTTTTCACAGTTTACTACTCCTGTGCTATAGACAATCATAGTCAAGTTCATGTAGATTACACGAATTTTCGAAAGGCTTTTGACTCCATAATACATTCTGTAATTCTCGAGAATTAAGGGATTTTGGTTTTAGTAATGCATTATTATCTTTCTTGGCCTCATATTTAAGCAACAGACCGCAATATATTACTTTTAATGGTTTCCAATCATGTAACTTTATAGCAACATCGGGAGTGCAGCAAGGTTCGCATCTAGGGCCTGTATTATTTAATATCTTTATTAATGAGTTGCCCAACATTATTTCTTGTAAGCACTTATTTTTTGCTGATGATCTTAAAATGTACAATTCTATTTCAACTAGTTCTGACTGTCAGTTTTTGCAAAATCAACCAACTTTAGTTTCACAATGGTGTTCCAATAATTACCTTCATTTCAACATATCAAAATGTAGAATTGTTTCATCTTTACATATTTTATTAAATCTAGAGTTTACAACGTACTGAATTTGTTAAAGATTTGGAGGTAATATTTGATTCCATGTTAAAGAAACGGTTACCGCGCACGGTTTCATAATCCGTACATGTAAATCTTAAAACTTAAAACTCTCTAATCTTAGTTTTTAATTCTCTGGTACGATCAAAATTAGAATATTTCAGTTTAATATGGTTTCCCTTATAAAAGCAACACGTTGACAACCTTGAAAGCATCCAGAGGAAATTTCTTAAGTACGTCTTGTTTAGGCTTGATAGAGTTTATCTATCAAGAGGCAATCCTCAAAACCATCTTTTGAATTGGTTTGGAACTTTTTCTCTTGAATTCAGACGAATGTGTAGTGCAAAAAACTCTTATACAATATTCTTCATAAGGTTAGTTATCCATGCTTTCTAAAGTCAGTGAAATTTGCTGTACCTTTTTTCTCGTCTCGTTTTCATTTAACATTTTAGAATACTACGCCACAATCTAATTTGTTGTTAAGAGTGCCAATATATTTAATGTTAATGATTACTCAATGTGTTAACTGTGACATCAATGTTTGTACAGTTCAAGATTTAGTTAGATCATTAAACCCTTAGTTTATTATTATTATATAGTTTATTATTATTAATGACATACATTGTTATGTTTATTATTGCCATTATTACTCATTACGACTATTACTTAAGTATTTGATTTTATTTCGTTAATTGTAATCATGTTTATTTTTCACATTGTCCTTTAAATGGAAAATTGTTTTGTGTTGAACAAAAAATTATTATTATGAGCGTCTACTGAAAGTGTGCGAGCTATCAGACATGGTTCTATACATCGCATTTTTCGTTATCGCGACGGCTAAAATCAATGAGTTATAGTTAGAATTACTTCATCACGAACTGTAAATTTAGCTCCCCCTGTTTCCAAACTTCAAGAAATGGCTCAGTAGTATAAGATTTGTAAAGAATGAAGAGATATTGTCTACGGTTGACAGCTATTTTGAGCAGTCTCACAGGGCATCGAAGCTATAAAAATGGGTGGAAAAAATGTATCAATTTAAAAGGAGACTATGTAGAGATATAAAACAGTTTTTTCAAAACTTTTTTTTACTTGTTTAGATCGGGTACTTCTGGGATACCCTCTTATTTACTATTGGTCACGTTTGATTTCTACCACATACAAGTTATTGGTACTTGAAGCTGTGTCAAACAAATTATTTATTTTGCCATTTATTATAAACTCAGTTGTGACGAATTTCATCATTAATTTATTTACTTTAAAATAAAAAAAAAGTTTTTCATTGATTCAAGTAATCACTGTTACCAAAGAAATTTATCCAAAATATCTCTTATATACCTTACTTGGAACACCAAGATGTAGTAATACTGGAACACGCTTCGGGAATGAATTGAATATAAAAAAAAGCAGAATAAGTAGGTTCGTACATACAAGTAGCAAAATAAATATTTCAGCTTGTTTATACCTTTTTACGTCAAATTTGACATGAAAATTGTGGTATCAAATTCTGGGTGGAGTGCGTGACGAAGACACAACCACTTCGTTATTTCTGTCTGCTCGGGTAAACGCTGTCAAAAGATTAATAGTATTTTAGTGACTGTGAATTGACGTCAATATCCAATGGCTACATTGCCACGGTTTTGAGCATATGATGAAAGTGAACGAAATTTAGTATAGAAAGTTACAAAAATGTAGTGTTACATGTTACTTCGTGGTGTAATACAGTACAGATTATTGTAATAAACACTCACAATTAATTTTTGAACGTCACTGTGACTAAATTACCTTCTTTATGATTCATATTAATCTGAAGACTCTCTATCTTACTCTTAATATGGACGTCATTTAAACGCCATTCACTGGTCACGAAGAAGAAAGCAGAAATAAATACTACAGCAGAATTCCCTCAAAAAGTATTTATTTTAGTTCATTCAAGTTAATGTAAAATATGGAGTTATCATTAAGTAAGGGGTATAATTTAAATTCTTGTAAAAGTTTAAGAAATCAAGCTAGCAGCAAAAAGTAATTGGAATCTAGTCACTTCAATAATGGGATTTTACTGTATATGTGAAAATTAAAGGGTGGAAAGTACATCAAAAATATGAATTATCACAACGCTTGTTCAAAGTGCATGCCATTGGCATCAATGCATTAGGGGTACTTTTAGTCCATAGTTTATACGACACTTCAGCCTTTATTTTTGATGTACTTTCCACCCTTTAAGTTTCCTACAATAAATTCGGACTACCTAGATCCATAACTACAATATTTTCAATACAGTGGTGAATGTGTCTTTATGCAGACAGCGCTCCGAGCCATTTGCCATTTGTCAATAGGGTATAAATTTAAAATTCCTAGGCAATAATATATCATAATGTTAATCGGTGCAACTATTTTATTGCAAATTTTGTAATTATTTATGCTATTCTCCGAACAAGCTAGGTATTAAAACCAAATATTTAATAAACGGGTATAAAGACGACCACAAAAATTGAACTGTAGATTATCCTAATCTATAAAGTTGCAATATAAATCCGTTCTTGATTCTGATTAACAATTGTTAACAAATTGATAAAGCAACAAATGATTTTAGTCATCTGGCATTTAGTTGAACGTGACAAGAGGGTTAGTACGAATTCAAAACATATGCAAGAAGTAATTTGTATTTCTCAAGGATGTTACAAGAAAACACATAAAGAAAATAGTAATTTTATTATAGTAGTTACAGCTATTTAAGTAACTTACAGCTATAAATTATGAATTCAAAAACAACGTCAGCATATTTCTAGTATGTCGCATTGTAGCATTTATTGCTTCAACACTAATTAATTTGGCTCCACTTAAAAACCTGATTTTTAAATATTTTGGCATATACGTAATATAAGACCAGATAAAATGAGACACGAATACAAACAGGAAATTTCCTGAAATTGCCATTAAAAAATCACGAACACAAACAATAATACAATAACCTTTCAATCACAACTCAAAAAGTGCCGGACGGACAAATGGCGGCGAATGCCTCACTAATCAAGTTTTGGTTCAGGATCAAGCTACTACGTATATATCTATGGAAATTATTTGCAATTTTCTAGCTCTGTCAAATGTTTTTAAGGTTATGTGAATTGTTCCTGTAAAAATTTACAAGAAACCGTAGATACTTACAAGAACCTGTAGATTAGAACCACAATTTCAGCAACACACAAATTTTTACACAGAATTAATAGCAGGATTAATTTTGTTTCATTTTTTTATTAGTTTACTTTTGTTAAAAATATATAATAAGTTGAAGTATGTCTGTTGCCTTATGATAAACTTGCAGTATTGAACTACGTTTATTTCTTGTCTATGGATATTGATCAGAATTATTTATATTAATGGAACTTTGTCGACAGATGTGTACTTATGTTTCGTAAGTGTTACGTTACACGAGTCGACACCTAGGTACTATTAAGTAATTAACATTCATGATTATTTTAGGTAATGCATATTTTAGTTTTAAAACAATCTAAACAATCCAGAGAATAGTGTCAGGAAGGAGCATTATACCCTTAATTAGTATATGTAAATAAGAGAAGAAAATGAAGCCATTATCAGCCAAATATGATTTGTTTATTTTGTTGTGGTCTTAACGTCAGTTTGACGTACAGTAATTAGTTTCTAAGTTTCATTTATTAATTTTTTTATATTTTTGATTTCTTGAAACCGACGTGATGTTTTTTTCTTACTTAAATTCATTCACGTGTAAGTATTTCTTGTATTTCAATTTATTTAGAATTTATGTATTCCTAACCTTTTGGTACTTCATAATTTAAAGTTAATCATGAGCGTGCGTGTACGTTCTATTAAGGATCTATCATATTTTAAAACGTAATATTCCTTTATTTTATACAACATAAATTCTTATAAAAAGTACGTCGTGACTATCTTGGTAATGGCTGTACTTCAATTGTAGCATAATTTTTTAGCCCCCACTTTATTCATTAATATTTTTAAGTTGGATGATACGAAAATCGACATATGATTTGCCCCACGTCAAAGCTCTGGGGAAAGTTAGCCAGTAATATTTCTTACACAAAAATGCAAGTCATCAGGTCTCATCTTCCCGTTGGAACGATGTCTTGAAAAAATACATGTTTTTGGTGAATAGTGATATTTATATTATTTTAATCAGGAGATAACCAAAGTACGGAAACGCAATATACCATACCTGTACGGTGACGGCAAATGTCCAACATACTTGTCAAAACGTGTCACTTTCTTAACGTATGGTGGACATTTGGCGTCGCCCGTATCGGTATGGCATATTGCGTTTCCGTATTTTGTCTATCTCTGATTAACATAATGTACAGGGTTATTCTAAATAATCTAAATGATGGACCCATTTTAAAAATTCGTGTTTATTAAGTACAAATCCAAAATGAACAATCTTTATACCAATGAAAGAGAAAGTTTCAAAGTTTTTTTAATACCTTACAAAAGTTTACGGGCCATTTTTCTTTGCGGAAAAGACTGTAAATGGAATAATTTATCTGGACATGTTAGAACAATGGCTGTTTCCTCAACTTGCGGAAGACGCGCAAAACTTCATTTTCCAACAGGATGGTGCTCCGCCCCATTGGCACTTAGCTGTACGAGGCTTTTTAAATGAATCCCTTCCTCATCGCTGGATAGGTCGCGGGGAAACGAGGACCTAGCTCTACACTTCTGGCCACCGAGATCTCCTGACCTCACCCCTTGCGACTATTTCTTATGGGGTTATGTTAAGGAAGCTGTTTACGTCCCGCCTTACCAACAACTATGGACGATCTGCGGAACCGTATCACTGCTGCCGTGGACTCAATAACACCAGATACGCTTTCTCGCGCGTGGGATGAGTTTGGCTACCGTGTTGATGTTTGCCGTGCATCAGCCGGAGGCCACATTGAACACTTGTAAGGTATTAAAAAAACTTTGAAACTTTCTTTTCATTGGTATAAAAGATTGTTCATTTTGGATTTGTACTTTAATAAACACGAATTTTTAAAAATGGGTCCATCATTTAGAATAACCCTGTATTACTATTCCCCAAAAACATGTATTTTTTTGACACGTACCCCAGAGTCTTGAAGTGAGGCAAATTATACGACGATTTTCTTGCTCGCTCCCGGTCTATATGCAACGACCATTTCGGTCCTACAATTAAGTTGCATAGGTTCCTTCCTGACACTACATATTCTCTAGTATAATCATATTATTAAAGTAGATTTATGCCTACTTACGTATGTAATAATAATAAAATTGATTTTACTTGATGATAGCTACACCATGTTAAAATTAACGCTTGAATTTCGAAAACACTCTGTACATAGAAGGTAGCACAAGAAAACTATTCACTCACAATAGAATTCCACATGGCAACCGATATGTTGCAGAAAAAAATAGAAAATTGTAATTTACAATAACTTTTGAACTTAACTTTCTTCTGTACAATTAATACCATAAGATAAATAAACACGTGTAATCGTATCTCGGTAATTATTTCTCAGATCAAAAAATTGATTAAACAATAGTTAACAATTTTTAATTAAAAAAAAATTACTTAATAAATATTTTGAAATATTCTAAAGAAAATGATACCTTTTTAGCTATTCGCATTATACCCCTAAATTATAACAAAAAACAAAACGAGATTTAGTAAAGCTGAATTTGGTCGGTACAGTTTTCATGATTGAAACACTTCACTTTCAGCTCAAAGACAAAGCGACACTTGTTCCCTGTATCAGCCGTATTGTAATAGCTATTTACAATCGTGTGCGGGAAGTTTAATTTTGCAGTGCGAAGTTGTTTCATATAACTAAGCGCTGCAAAATGCTTTCCGCACAAGGTTTGTATAAAATTTTTTAGCCGACGTTTTTTGAATTCTCGAAATAGCTATTTACGAATCAAGTTCGGGAAGAACTATTTCCTACACGAGCGCAATAGCGCGAATGCTAGAATAATCTTCCCGCAAGAGGTTTGTACAATATTTTTTGTATCGAGCAAATGTTCCGTTCATAAATATTACCAACCATTTTACATTAATTTAATATTTCGAATATAGTTAGCGTGATACAATGTGTAGAGTTCTACGAGTTGACGTTTTTAGTTGTAGTCATTTACATAACGGATAGATGCCACTATAAATTTTTAATAACTTTGTGTAGATTTTTCAAGGTTACTTCTTGGTTTTTATTAACAAAAAACATTAGGAAAATGGTTTTTAACAACTGAAAATTATATTTGGATTACGATGTTATTATTTGAATGTCTATGAATGCCAGTGTTTTTTGTAATTTTTCCCAAACTCATGCGGGAAGAATAGCTTCCTGATTGGCTACAGTCAAATGCCATTTCCCAAGCGGCGAGTACAAAATAGCTATTTTCCTACAATATTTTTTAGACGGTTTGAACAACATAACTGAAACTAATTATTAATTTCCAATTCCATCGGAGACAAATTCCTCTATAATCTGGATACCTTAAACCGTTGCTATTTATATTTAAATTGTTTCTTATTCTCGCTGTGAATTTCTGAATTTCTAAAAAGTGTGTTATCTCCTCTAAACTGTAAACAATAAAACATTGATAGTGATCTGTAAACTCTCAAATATGGATAATGATGATGATAGTATTTTGGAAGCAGCAAATGAAACCAGCCTCAAGTTGTTGCCCCCTAAATCCCGGCAAAACGCCCTACTTGCGTATTTTGGAGATCCGTCGAAAAAAATTGCCCCAAGCACATTATGGACGCAATTTTCTATGATAAGAAGACCGCTTATTGTTTACCAGAATACTAATATTAGTCAATATCCTAAATTGAAAGCCTTTCTGAAAAGAATGTCGCAAGGATACAAACCAAAAAAATCAAGAACTTTAACTGCTGAAGAAGTTAATAAATTCATAAAAGAAGCGCCAGACTGCAAATATTTGTTACAGAAAGTAAGTACATCTCTATAAACAAAAACCCTTCATCAATTGAAGTTTCAATTTTAGGTAATTTTATTGTTCGGAATTAGTGGAGCCATGCGAAGGAACGAATTGGTCCAATTAAAAATTCACGATTTAACTGATGTCGGTTCGGCCGTAATTGTAAAATTAGGTGACACCAAAAATAAAAAGAATCGTGTTCTCACGATAGTTGACGAGTTTTACGGTATCTATCGCAAATATGCTGCTCATCGACTACCAAATACGTCTGAACGTCGCTTTTTTTTTAAATTCTCAGCAAGCCAAATGCACTAAACGTTGGAATCAACAAGATAAGTAGCATCCCAAAATTGATTGCTACCTACTTTGGTTTAGTAGAGGAACTCGCATCTTACACGAGCCACTGTATGAGGCGATCATCTTCCACCATTTTTGTGGATGCTGGTGCTACGATTGAAGATCTGAAACGCCACGGTGGATGGGATTCTTCATCAGTGGCGGAAGGTTACATAGCAGAGTCTATTGGGCACAAAATGAAAGTTGCTAAAACAATCACTTCGGCCGTTAAAAATTCGTCAGAAACTTCGTCAGAAACCTTGTCAGAAATTTATCCAATTACTTATAACTTGAACAATGAAGCAGAATCATCCATCATGACAACTTCTTCAACAATTGTCAAATCATCAAATTTGGCAAAAATGTTGGAAAATTCAAATAAAAAGTAATACATTTTAATAACTGCACATTTAATAATGTAACTTTCTAGTTCTATTAATAAAGATGTCATTCAAATAATAATTATGCACAATTATTTAAATCCTAATAATCCGAATTTGTGTATAAACTATAAAACTAGAAAATTGACGATCGGATAGGACTTCATCCATAGGCCGAATTCATATCATGCACCATGAATGATATAAATTATTTCCACACTGGTCAGTGATAATTTGACGTTTCGATCTCAGGTTGCTACTTTGATATGTGTCACTTTCGTGACAAGCCGTCTAAAAAACAATTAATTTAAGTTTCAAATCGCGTCTAATTTTTGGCGTTGTTGTTCAGAATTGTTAAATTTCTTTTGTTTTTGTCCGGTGCTATATTGGCGATAATTTCTAAATAATATTAGCTACGCATTTTCTTCTGCAATGTCGAGTAGTGACGAAAGTGGTATGAAATGCTTCTAATGATCTTCTTCCCAACAAGTCCAGAATTCGTTACAAAGCGCAATTCAATATATTTAAAGAATGGTGTGAAAAAAAAGGTGCTGGGGCTTACATAGAAAATGTCTTGCTCGCCTACTTTACGGAATTGAAGAAAACCGAAAATCCTTGTGGTCCATTTATTCTATGTTGCGATCGTGCCTCCTATGCGACATAGATATTTCAAAATATTCTCGTGTTATTGCTTACCTCAAACGAAAAACAAGAAATTATAAACCGAAGAAAAGCAGAGTTCTTAAAGAAAGTAATATTAGCAAGTTTTTGGACACAGCTTCCGACCTTCAATTTTTACTTATGAAAGTAAGTACATAATAATTACAGATCATTACCTACATGATCTCTGACAATAAACTGTCCATAGTAACGGTCAAGTGACTTAAAAAAACTATCGCATTACAATACCCTTGTACTTTATTTTTATTGTAACTTTGCTTCAGGTTGCATTGATTATTGGTATCTCAGGTGCCCTGCGAAGAGAAGAGTTGTATAAAATGATGTTTGATCACGTTCAGAATAAAGACGATGTGATTATTATTGCAATTTCGGATACAAAACTAATGTAAGCCGCTTTTTTGCCATAACAAACAAACGGTGGTATACCCGTAATCAATGCTTAAGATTTTACCAGGTTATACTGTAGGGCGAGACAAACAATTTTTATTATATAATGGATAGTCCCATCTTGCTTGGTTGTCTGTCTAACTGTCTGTATGTGATTTTTAGAAAATAATTTCCCTCCATAATGGTTGAAGACATGAAACCCAAACTTCGTAGGTGTATTGGTTGTACTAGCGATAGTGTCAGTAAAAAATTAAAATTTCAAAATAATGCCATTACCCGTGGCAAATTGACGGCTATTTGAAGATTTCAAAGTTAAATAACTTTTAAACCAGTGGTTTTTTTTATTGTTTGTCTAGAACAGGGCTATATTTTCTTGTATTTATAATTTTTCAATAAAACCAACCTTCAAATAGCTTGCTACGGGTAATGGTATTATTTTGAAATTTTTATTTTTACTAACACTAGTACAACCAATACACCTGGAAAGTTTGGGTTTCATGACTTCAACCACTACGAGGAAAATTATTTTCTGAAAAATCACATACTAGTGACAGAACGGCCAAACCAAGCAAGATGGGACTATCCATTATATAATAAAAATTGTTTGTCTCGACCTACAGTACAACCTGGTAAAATCTTGGGCATTTATTACGGGACATCCTGTATAAATATACGAACACAAAATTTAAAAATCCCTGATCGATTTTTCTTACGGTATGAAAATGAAAAGTGCTGCAATGCTCCAGTAGGAATCAACACCTTTGGAAGCATACTACTAAAGTTGCCACTTTTTTAAATTTGGATGATGTCAAAGATTACACCGGACACTGCTATCGTCGAATCTCAGCGACTTTGTTGGCAAATCGAAGAGCAGAACTCTTAAGGTTAACATGAAGGTTGGAGGTCGGGAGCCATTGCAGATTTACTTAAAAGAATAATTGATATAGACAACATGTTCGAAGAGGAGGCCCCTTCTACATCTAAGAATTATCCTCTGTTGAAGAAACTTCCTATCCAGCAAATGTGAATGGTGAAATTGAGCATAACGAATCAACGTCAAGTCTCGGTGCAAGTTTGTTTTCTAGCCTGCAAAATTGCTCTATTAATGTTAACATTTACAACAACTCTACTATTAACACACAAGATTAGTTAAGCTACTTAAGGTTTTGATAATTTATAATACAATAATTAATAGACACTATGCTTTCGGATATTTTATTTAAATGTAACATGCACATGCATTGAACCAAACAAACTTAGTTTTTGAAATTGGTTGTGGGTAAGTTCTAGGAAATGTCGGGAAAACCATGTTTAAAAAGGCCAAGTTAAGAAAGTTCGAAAATCACAGAAAAAACTGAAAATTTATATCAGGTTTTATTTTGTGGTTAGGTACGAGATGCATCAAATGCTAAACATTATTGTACATTAGCGTTGTTGTACAGGTGATATCTCAATTTATAAAAATTGTTGATACGTGTTCGAACTGCATTAGTTGATTACCGATTACCTGATTGACAAATAGGACGTACAATGCAGAACTGCAAACCATAATGATGTCAAAATTTCAAAAGAAACCGTTAGATGGCGCCGGTAAAACAAAAATTAATTTATTAATTCTTATTGCATTAAATATTAATGGATATTATTCTCCTAAATATCGACTTGATGGATTTTTAGTTACGCTTCATGTTTACCTTTTGAAAGGATTAAAAAAAGTGGTTGTTTGGTTTACCGCATATAAAGTGTGTGGGAAAAATGCAAATCTCACAGACTTCGTACACATCGAATTACCTTTGACGGATACAATGCATGTATGCACGGTTTACATATCAAGATACTAAAAATTATATTTATGACATTTCTCTTGGTAAAAAATTATTAGACAAATTTATTAATTTAATTTATATATTTATTCGTATGGTAATGGATTTAATTAAATTTGTGTCACTTTTCTTGTGTACCGGCGATATAAAGTATGCTATTGACTTCACTAAAAGATCTATTCAATAGCTCAATAGAAAACTATTGACAAGAACTTTGGTTTAATAGCTTTTTTGATAATAATTTTTGATTATTTTAAAAATATTTAATAGAAAAACCTAGGAAAAGTGACCTATTGGCTTGAAGACCATGTCGTGGTCGCGATCGTGATCTATAAATGTCGCTAGTTACTGTTTGTTGTACAAATGCAGATAAAAATATGTATTATCTGAATCACGAAAGATGAGCCCTATGTCATCACTGTTCGAAACTATCAAATATACACACGTTCAATATCAGTATGTTCTGTTTTACAATCAAAACAAAGACGAATGATTATGAGAACGAAAGAAAGAGATGAAAATAATTCCCCTCTTTATTTTTTTACAATTATGACTTCAGTTGTATTTGTAATAAATAATCTCTGTTTTACCGACCCTGTGTTCGACAATTACAACCATCATAACCTGTCATTTTACTTGTATATATTTTATTGTTTGTCAGTTTATTCACAAAAACGGTGCTTTTTAGAACTCATATTGCGTATTTAACTGAGCAGCTACGAGGATATATTGAAAAATTCTTAGCCTACTATAGAACCAAACAAAATTTCAATGTCAAAATATTTTATTCTCCTCTTTTGGATACATTTATTACAGCGAACCTGCAACGTCTCTAGACCTTTCAAAAAAAATGTTTCTTCTTGCTCTGCAAACCAGACCTCCACAGCTTCTATTACCTCCTTGTTGGAAGAAAATGTACGACCTTTTAAACTTTTTTTCAGTTGAGGAAAAAGGTGATAGTCGGACGGAGCCAAATCGGTTGAATAAGGGGGGTGTTCTAGTAATTCAAACCCTAAATCACGAATTTTTTGCATGGCAGCATGAGATTTGTGTGCAGGGGCGTTGTCCTGCAAAAACAAAACACCTTTGGATAGCTTTCCGCGTCTATTCTCTTTAATATTTTCCCGTAGAGTGGTCAGTAATGTCGAATAGTAATCTCCAGTTATTGTTCTACCCTTATCCAAAAAATCAATCATGATTACTCCATGGCAATCCCAAAAACTGAAGCAAGAACTTTTCCAGCAGATTTTTGGACACGAAACTTCTTAGGTCTTGGAGAACCAGAGTGTCACCATTCCATCGATTGTTGCTTTGTTTCTGGATCGTAGAAATGTACCCAAGTCTCATCCATAGTAACAATTCGGTTTAAGAAGTCTACATCGTTTTCAAATCGAGCACAGATCGAACGCGATGCTTCTCCCTTGCACGCTTTTGGTCAACATTCAAACATTTGGGGATCCATTTTGCAGCAATTTTTCTCATGTCCAAATTGACGTGAACCATATGATGAACGCGTTCGTATGAAATATTCAGTGCTTCAGATATCCGTTTTAGCCCAATTCGACGGTCTGATAAAATCATGTCATGAACTGCATCGATATTTTCGGGGACTGACACAGAAACTGGCCTTTCCGATCGGTCATCTTCTTCAATGGAAAATTTACCTGTTTTGAAGCTTGCATTCCAATTTTTGACGGTCGCATACCAAGGACATTGATCACCAAGGGTATTAAGCATATCTTCGTAAATCTGCTTACCTCTTAACCCTTTTAAATACAGGTACTTGATGATGGCTCAATACTCCAATTTTTCGATTTTCACAATTTCGGTGGACATCTTTTTCATTTAATTTATTGCGTGACTCTGGTTTACTTTTTTGACGTCAAACTTTACACTGACACTTCTAATAAGTTATTGTTCGTTGCTATGGTAACGCAATATTTTGTTTATGCAAGGAACTGGTCTAGGCTAACTAGATATCAATACATCCTCGTATGTCTGTTTAGGGTAAAACTTTATGTTCCCAAAGTTAACGACTGTGGTGAATCTGCTGCAACGTTGGTCTTTTAATGACAGTATCCAGTGTACAACAAGTAACGTTTAAATTAAGACATAAACTATTGGAAATTTCTTATGCCACATTCTACAAAGTTCTGGTAAAATAAGATTGCGACAAAAAAGGCTGTATAGTATGTACTCACAGAGAAAGTTAGGTTTATTATTGTTCTGAATTGCTCTAATATTATTATTTTATAAAAAACATGTTACCATTCCGATGTTAACGTTTTCTTAATGAAATCCAGAAAAGACTTGGCGAGATAAAAGTACTCGAAGTGTGACGGAACCGGAAGGGTATGATAGAAAAATATTTATTGTCCTACATGTAGGGACAAAATATGGTTTTATCGATATTGCTTCATTGATGGTAAAGTCTTTTGTAGGGCGCCGCCCCTGTTTGACGTTCCCTCCAAAATGAGGGCGGCTAAAAGACTTACCGAAGATAGTACAAAAAGTTTACATGATACTTGTATACAGAAAACTTGTTACAAGAACCATCATTGATAATATTAGATAATGCTCCATATCATTCGACACTAATTGAAAAGTTTCTGGACCTACCGTTATGGAATCTTATTCTCCGCAACACTATACGTTGTAATAAACAATTCTAATCTAGAAGTGACAGTTTGTAAATTTTGATACTTAGACTGTGACCACTGCTGTGACGTTTATACGATAGAATGGTTACAGTTTCTGATTTGACTTTAGTTTTTAATATTAAATCAAACGCATTTGCTTGATGACGTAGGGCTCATCTTTCCTGATTCACCACGACCAATATGGAATTTCACAATTCTGAAATCAAGTTTAATTACAATATGCTAGCATTTTCACTCTTGGGATTTGAAAATATTCTGCATTGCCTATTTTCTAGCTCTAGAGATAGAAATTTTTAGACATTGGTTAGCCTTGACTGTCATCGCAGTGACATATTTGTATTTTAAAATATGCATGTCAAACATTTGGTCCTGGAGAATGTATAGTCTGTTCACACGGTGCGAATGAGACAGTGTGATTCCTTACGTTCTCCTCTGGCTCGCGCTCGGAACCTTTCACTTGCATCGAATTTTCATTCTAACCTTGTTACAGAATATATAGTTATTAGATTCAAATCCAACGCTTAGTGTGAACTTTTTGTTTAATTTAGGCAACATCATAACACACACATACAAAATCCTGCTTTGGGAATAAGCAATCAAGTGAATGAACTATACCGTTAAATTTCATAAGGATCAAGAACTTCGGACGACTTGGAAAATTTTCTAATATTAATAAGAAGTAGTGGTTAAATAACATGGCTCAAAACAACTCATACAAATCAAAAACCGTAGCACGCCATTACTTATGAAAACATATTGCCAAACTTAAAAATAACTTGTTAATTAACTCAATTTATAAACCTTCATGTTCGAAATGAAAACTTGTTTTTGCAGTTGGCATAGCGATTTACAATTTGTTTAAAAAATTCTAACCAAAAACATACATCGCACATATTCGAGGGCATTGACGCAACTCAAAAATTGTCATGTACAGATAGTTTCAATTAAAAGAAAATGATAGTTTTGTTGTGTTGTGAATCGGGTTTTCGTGTACAATATAAAAGTATATGATACAAATTGGTTCATTCTCTCATTGTTGTTACACGATCTAAAAACACGAAAATTTCCTATCAAGAGTCGTTCTCTTTTAATTGAAACTAGCTGTACAATAGAATGACAATTTTCACTCCTTTTGTTCATTCATTAAAGTACAGAAAATCACTCGAACTACACTAAAAAGTTGAATCTTTGTTTCAGAAAAGTCTCCCCTGAAAATCTTGTCTTTCTGATAATCGTTTTGGTTGTTTTGACAAATAGAAATCACTTTTTTCGACATATTATAATGCTACGACATTTAGGAAAACTACTAATAGTTCATGAAATAAGAGCTGCATGGTTAAGGAAACAAAACATTGAATCGAAATTGGTATTATTAAAAATAAAGTTTTTTTTTTATTATTATGGTTTTATTTTATTTTAGCAATAAACTACAAAAGTTGTACGTTGTTTATCAGTTAAGAGCACACCAGAGGTAGTGATTTTGTAAATTACTAATAACGTCCTTAAATTTTTATTGATTCGACGACGGTTTTCGACATTGGTCGTAGAAAAAATATCCAAATGTGCGTTGACTGCAAAAATTCTTCGTATACATACATTTACAAAAAAATGATATTCCAAATTTCTAAAAAAAAAATTAGTATCACAGAAATTAAGAACGTTACAGCCCAGAAAATTTCGCAAAAACTAAACAAACTCAAATGAGAAGTAATTTGCATTTTTCATTGAAATGCTAGTAACTTGCACAAATTAAAAAAATGTAGCGTAGCGTTGTTTGACAACATAGACACCATCATGATGGTGAACAAGAACGACTGGTGCAATTCTGCCAACGTCCGGTTGGCTTTTAAGTGAACAATATGAACATAAAGTATTATGATTACCTCCATGCAACTGATTTTAATAAGACTTACTACAATAAACATTTTGTTGATTGAATAGTATATTCTGCAACAAGTTTAGATTATGGCATATTTCACATGGTTTGTACACGAGCCAAAGGCGGGTGTGACGGTTCCACGAGTGCAGAATAGCCATTCGAAACTTGTTACCGACTATACTTTTCTACGACGGAAGAAGTGTAGACCAGTATAAGAATATTACACAATTAACATAAGTGGTGGTTTTGTTCTCTATTTTACGTTGGTAACTTTTACTTATAGATAGGTTGGTACTGACTTAGAGGTCTTTGGTTTGATTTTTTTATGGATTTCTTCTTTTTTGTAATTGTTTAACAATAATGTGTTCAGTTGTTTTAGCTTTTTAGTAATTAATTTATTACAAAATTTTATTCCACTTACTTGTGCACGACCTTAATGTTTTCTATGTCTATGGTTATACAATTATTGCTTATCAATGAGCTTTAATTTAGTTACATATAATTGTTGTAAGAAATAAGATGGTAAATCATTTAATAGTTTCTCCTGAAGTATTGGACTCCCCACAAATAATACAAGCGTTTATCGCAGAACTCCACATCGTCCTGATAAATGTGTAAAATAATTTTCTAAATATTTTAAAATTCGAAAATCTGTGTAGGTTAACGGCCCTTTTGGCTACATAGATTATGTCCAAAAACTTCGGAATTATAAATAAGGTCCTTGTACAAAGTTTCATAAAAATCGGACAGGTGGTTTTCTCTTTATCTTGTTTACATACGGACGGACGGCCGGCCGTCGAACATACATTTTTTTTGCTTCATTATAACGTACTAACTCTAATTCGTCGGAAAAAGTGAAAAAAAAGAGATGTTAAATTTTCGGTTTGAAAACCGTCGTGGAAAACGTATTTCATAAGATGTGGAGTAAAAAGTTTATTGTGTCGGCATTTGGTAGCATTGTTGCCGACATGCATTTGAAGATCTGAAATTTTGTCCTTTTACTTGTTCTTCAATCCATAAATTGCTCGTAATAATTGTAACAGTTGAGAATTAATAATATTGTTGAATTGATTGATTAGGGCAATCGAATAGTGATAAATACAAACTTCTTTTTTGTTTTTAGAGGAAACAATTACTTATAGTAGCAGTAGTTTTTGAAAGTGTAGAGTATGTACTAGTAGGCAATTCACAGCGTTTCCAAAACAACTTCAAATTATTTATGTCAAACTTCTGCCAAACGGAAACGACAGGTACTAGAGGTTATTTTTGTGGTGGTTGTAAAAAAAAATTAATTAAAGCGAATGACGGGTTTGTAACCGTTTATTGATTATACAAAATTTAAAATTTTGAAATAACGGCATTTTTGAATGATTTAAAGAAAACTTTTATAACGATTTCTTCTTCAAAGGAATGTAGCTCTATTAGGAAGCATTTTCGGATTAAGGTAATTTGAGTTAAATCTACATAAAATAACCTCTAGTACCTGTAGTTTCCGTTTGACAGAAGAGATTCTGGACACCCTGTATAGTTAACCCTCACTGGTTCCTTCAACAGTCCTAAGACTAATTTATTAACGATAATTATTAGTAAAAATTTTGAGAAATTTCTTAATTTCGGAAAACTTATTCGATGAATTTTTTAAAGTTTAAACGTGTTGGAGATATTTAAATGTGTGGTGTATCTAATTTAACATTATTACCTTTGTCAACAATGATGATATCAGTTTATATTTCATTCATTATTGCATAACTTTGTCACTTTAGACAAAAAATAGCCATTAGATGGAAATAATTCATAAAGTTTTGATTTTTGGACAGTGAATTTTCAAAAAGGTTAGAAATATGAAGAAAAAAAGTTCCCACCCTAATCGTGAATGGACCATCCCTTATGAACAAAAAACTACTGGCGCGAAACGTTAGGAGTTTTCCTTATGTAACTTCTAAATAGTTGCTCAGACGACAAAATATCATAGGTCTAAAATATTCGCTATAAAATTTTGCATAAAAAGCTTTTATATACCATAAAGCTAATTCTTATAGAATTCTCGCAAAGGTTGTATAAACTCAATGACTGAAGAAGAGTTACTCGGAGAAGACCATGAAGAAAATTAAATAAAATAAAAAAAAGAAAATTGAAGTGGAATAGGCATACACAGGAAACAACTTAAAAAAAAGCGCCGACAACTCTACCTCATAGGTGTGGAAACGAGTAACAATTATGGAATGCATTTTGCGTAAAAAGTAATAGAAACAAAAAATTGTAAGACATGTATTATTTGAGTGCGGAAGCGATTGTTTTCTTTGCGCGTTTCACTTCTCTAAACTTTGAACTCTAATTGCGAGAATTGTATAAGAATTAGCTTTATGGTATACAAGACTTTTTTATGCAAAATTTCTAGAAAAATATTTTTGGTCGTTATCATTTTTTGCGTAAAAACAACGGTTTCGGGGTTATTTCTTGCGAAAGCAATTTTGTAATAATTTTATAATACTCATTATAATAAGAATTAGCTTCATGGTATACGAGAGTTTTTTATGCAAAATCTAATAGCAAATACTTTTAGTCCTATAATATTTTGTCGTCAAAAAGGGATGTTCCATCCACAATTAGAGTGAAAACTTTATTCCCCTTATTTCTAACCCTTTCGAAAAATGATTGTCAAAAATTTAAAATTATATAAATTATTTTTATTCAACGTCTAATTTATGGCATATAAGATTTTTTTGTGCAAAATTTTATGGCGAATATTTTTAGTTCTATGATATTTTGTCGTCCGAGCAACTATTTAGAAGTTAAATGAGGAAAACTCCTAACGAGTAACGAGTCTGCGCCAGGAAAGTTTTTCGTCCAAAAGGGGATGTTCCACCCACAATTATGGTGGGAACTTTTTTCCCCCTTATTTCTAACCCTTTCGAGAATTCACTGTCCTAAAATCTCAACTTTATGAATTATTATTTACGAAATGTCTAAAGTGACTGGACTAATATGTCATCATAACACTGATAAATGAAATTATAAGAATACCTCACAAAGAGTAATCTTTGCCTGTTGACTGTAGTGTGGAACACATTCAATTCTTAAATTGAAACTGTTCATACATATAAATATTATAGATTCATAGTGTGGTAACAGAATGTTACTATTCTAGAATAGGAGAAGAAAAAATTTGTGAATGGTGGTATAACTATGTGGCATGAAGCATTATTACAGTAACACCAGATTCAGTACAATTGGACATGTTGACTTAATTCAACAATGGTGGGATTGGGACATTCAATTTAGTAATGTAGATATTGCACATGGTATTATAAATTTAGAAAATGACTGTGATAGTAGTGATTATTTAGAAGATTCTGATGGATGATTTAGATGTTATGTTTTGCTTCAATGGAATTTTTAATTTTATAAGTGAATGAAGTAATGTTATGTTAAATTTGGAATATTGGTTTTGGCTGTGTTTAGATTTTCTTTATTGTTCTTGGTTTTTCAAGTATTTTAATTTTTGTGATACATACTAGGTGTGTGAGCATACAATAACAATTTTTTGAGGAATTTTGTGAGGTTATATTTTGTATTTACATGCATTATTTTCTATCTTATTAGTTATTATGAAACGAAAACTACCGTTAATTGTGACGTCATAAGAAATGATTACGTGCAATGGTTTTTTGATTTGTATGACGCAATATAGTACAATAATAAAAAATAATTTAAAAAAATTATGTGTAGCCATATCGATTCAGTGAATTTTATAGGCATTTTGCAGTACTTTATACCCGCAATGAATTACCATGACAAAAACATCATCAGCAACGTATAAAAAATTGTGACTGAAGAAAAATGTACTCTTGAGAAAATTGAGAAATAATAAAAGAACAACGACAAAGAAAAGGTATTTAATTAAGAACAAGCATCGCGTATACATTAAGAACTGCCTCAGAAATAATAAGTTTTCATAATATGAGAATAAAGACGAAAACTTTAAATTATTCTCAAGCTTCAATTTATAATTTCACATCATTAGACGAATTATCCTTAACAACTATAATGAAATTTTCACCATCGTTCTTACTTTACATAAAAAGAAAAAAAAAAACGATTTCGTAATTGTTACAATACAATAGTAATAAAACCAACGATACACAAAAAATTATCAACGGAAGTTTAATGATCTTTTTGGCGTTTCCTGTTTTATCCTACGCTATTCGTCAAAACAAAAATGAAAGTATATCGTTTTTAGTTCGATTCATCAAAACAAGGCACGAAATTTCGCTAGATCCGTGTTAAGTTAAATCATACTTCGGAAACCTATTAGTATACGTTCAGCAACGCTATATCGCTTGGAAATTTTTTAATCGCGTAATGTGGTTTGAAGTACGCACGTTTCGTGATTGTACGATCAAAAACAATTCAAGTACGAATACTAAAAACTCATCTTTAATCGTATAATTTATGTAGGTATATGAGTAATTTATAACTAGGATGAATGTTGCAAAAACAAAGAAAGTGACTAGTCGTTAAAGAATCTCATATTAATCGAATTTTTACTCCCAAAAGTATAGTTGGTCAAAAAATTATTTAAATAAAAGTGTTGTGAATAATTATTACCAACAATTTTTATTTGAAGAAAAAAAATGTAAATAAATGTTTTTGAAAATATACCACGAATAACACAATCTATGTAGGCTAAAACCATTTTGGCTTGATGCATTAGTAGGCTCAAAATTTTTAGATCTGCGGTATTATAAATAACACATGACACGTTTCATAAAAGCGGACCGTAGTCTTTACTTTATTATATAACGTACTAACTCTAATTCGTCGGAAAAAGTAAATAAAAGTGGTGTTAAAATTGTCGGTTTAGAAACCGTTGTATAACTCCCCATCTTATAATTAAATATTTTTTAAAAGAACGTATGCCCATGCGGTATCTCGTCTTTCCCGACGCAGGAACGGTAGTAGATAGCAGGAAGCGTTCGTATTAATAGCTTACCAGTTAGCTACATTTAACAATCGTTGACCGTTACTGAAATTTATAATATAACATTAATTTTATCAACAAAAGAGGACAGTGAAATCATGTCGAGTATTCCTTTCTTTAAGAATGGGTTCTTGAGTTCTCATAGTCCAAGCGACGTTGTCTGAAGAACATAATAATAATCTCACGTATGAGTATAAAAGGTCGGCAAGGGGCAAATGTGGATCTATGATGCCTGTATGCCAAGATGTCATGAAACATAAACCTGCCGGTGGAACCAATTCGGTACGATCGATCGTCGGTATATGTCGATCAGATGAGTATAAACAATACCTAGTCACATCGACACCAATTTT
The DNA here is from genome assembly GCA_030710515.1 of Abscondita cerata. NCBI lineage: Eukaryota > Metazoa > Arthropoda > Insecta > Coleoptera > Lampyridae > Abscondita > Abscondita cerata. The sequence goes on from JALBCR010000145.1 coordinate 446,315, forward strand.
CATGAGCTCGAGTAAATCTAAGCACTCTGACAGAAAAGATTCCGCATCGCTAAAAGCTCCATTTGGAGCAGCTGTGCACAACAATGTAAGACTCTTAACGTGAATATTCGAAGATGTTGATTATCTGCTGCAATTGACGCTCTTTTACAGCCTTATATGGTTTTACAGGTCCTCTACAACCAGAAACGGTCACACCAACCAACCAATAAGATAATCATGCTGAAGATTATGTTGTTGATGTATTTGAATATCCATAACATGCGACAACGTTTTTTTATTGTGAATTTTTGTTTCATAAATTCCACTTCTAGTAGAGTTCTCAGGCGCCCCAAATTGCCTTAAAAATTGATTTTGTAGGCATTTAAAGATTAAAAGCTAAAACCTGGCCAAAACGATAGCTTTTATAATAGTAAACTTTCAAAAAAAGTTATCCAAAAATTGTCTTGTACAAAAGGAAACCAAACGGCTACAGAGAAATTTCGACCAAAGAAATATCTCAGCTTCAGTTATTTAATGCACTACATAACTCAAACATTCTGAATAGCGCCCTTTTGCACAAGACAATTATTGGACAACTTTTTTTTAGAAATTAACTTTTTTAAAAGCTATCGATTTGGCCAGGTTTTAGCTTTTACTCTTTAAATGCCTACAGAATACACATTTTCAGTCACTGAGCTCTATACTATTCTGTTGTAATCTGCACCTGGCGTTTAGAAACTTAAACTTTGCTTTCGGTTATTAGATCAACAGGTGGCGTGAAATTAACCCGTGTAAATCGTTCTTTAAAAATTTCTGGTTCCTCTCATTTCGATACTAGGGCATCGGGAACAGTGCACGTTGCTTTCGCTGCGGTAAGAGGTAAATCCCCTTGTTTTATTAAACAAAATGTTCGAATTATTTAGTTACTTGTAGGTTGACAAGTTCCGTCATTGTTAAATGCCCTGCCGCATTTCTTTTAATTAAATCGCCATTTTGTTAATCATTTTAGAACTAGCACCTGGAAGCAAAATAGCCCATTAGGTGCGTTCCCATCCTTCATTCTTATTGCTGCCGATAACTCTTGGATGTATCTTTTTATAAGGCAGAAGTTCTCGCAATTCACCTACAATGGAGCTGCTGCAAAGTACTGATAGCAGGCGACATTCGTCCTTGGCACCCCTGTATCGCTTTTGGTTATCAACCAGTGTCTAACTCTTCGTTCCTTCATCTCGTTTGATCGTTAACAGTTTGGAATAAACTTGGAACATATGAAGCACCCCATCACACGACATGTAACACGAGTCAAAAGCTAAGTTAATTTAGTTTTAATATATCGTTTCTCAGGTGTTTAGCTTTGAAAACTTCCATGATTAGAATTATAAGTGTGTTAAAAACCGATCGTTATTAGCCGTAATTAATTAGTATACGACGTGTCATAATTTTTGTGGCCTCCGACAAATCATTTCACGTTTGTTTGCGCCAGTATTTCGGTAGGTACCTACTAGATTTAACTATTAAATCGGTTAAGTAGCTATAATTAGGAAAGTTAACGTAATTTATTTAGTATTGAAGTCGCGTTTGTATGATCAATGTAATTGTCTTCGAGACGTAGATTACTTATCCGGCTTTGTCGCATTATATTTTCCTTGGAGAAGACAATATTACTACTAGACAGAATACTAGTCAAGTTATCTGTGATACCATTTGCACTATTTACACATCTTATTTTGTTATTACCTGCGTATAAATTTATGTTTTGTGTATTATACCTGTGACACAACCGGTAAGCTCTGTATAAATTATATGTTTCTTTCGTTATCAGTTTGTTCTTTTGCAACTCATAGGGTGGCGCCCCTCGTCTCAGAAGCATTTTTTTACTGTTGCATCTTTAAAAATTGCCCACGCCAACTCACCGACATTAGCTATCGGGTAAGTGCTCAGAAGCGACTATTTTTTTTCTAAAATCGATTCATCTACGATAACAAACTGTAACAAAGTTTTGACTTACAGTCACATTTTTACCCACAAAAAAAATTGTGAAATCATTGATTTGTTTAAACAAGAACTGTAACCATGACTACAAGAAAACAATAAAATGCATCTGACTAGGTTCTAATTCTATTTGCTTTACTGCTTTACTTAGGTGATTCAAGCACAATTACCCATCTTTTTCTGAAGGAGGTATGTGTGTTTTAATTTCTGTGCAATTGCTGAAATTTTTTCGAAGTAACTCTTATTTATTTCAATAAGCAATGTAAGTGTCAAGATTAAACAAGGTTCTGGTCGGCCTAACACGTTAAGTAACGCTGAACTTCGAGATCTTAATGAAGGAAATCAATCGACAAGTTTATATTTACCGAATAAAAGTTTTCACTTGTTTTCTATTATTACATAAAATTTTTCAATAAAAAAACGTTATTTTTATAGGCCATCCTAAACCTAATATATAATAGATACTCGAAGAACTACATTTTTAAAATTTCTGAGAAGAAGTTGCATCCCGACAGCAATCAAAGTTTCGGCTATCTAGATCAGTCAAATGGAGCTCTAGCATTGATTAATAATTTTTCCTGTAACAATAATACACCGACCAAAGAGACCAGTATCTATTTTTCTTGTGTGAAAGTAAATTAGCAAACTAAACTCGTAAATAAGAAGTTATACCAAAATAGGCTAGATGGTTTTAGAGATAATGTGAGTACACATACGAAAGGACGTCTTTAAAATATTTTTTTCTATTTCGGGTCGCTTACAGAGCTATAAAAGCACCCAAATGAGTTATTTTATAGAAATTCGAGTTCTTTTATAGAAATAGGACAATTTTTATTTCGAACGGTGGTAACACTGATAACGTCCAAGCTGTCATTACGTTCGGTGTGCATTAATTTAAATCATAATTAATGTTCAGTAGATTTATTTATCTACTTATTTTTATTTTTTAATGAAACATATGATAAATGTACTAATTAAACTTAAACTAGCATTTAAACCAAAGTTTAATGAAAATATTGCCACCTTAGCAATTACACTTCAAAATTCCCTAAATTTAAAAACTCGCAAAATTTTCTTTTGAAATCAATCTGAAAAGCCCAAAATAGAAAAAATAGTATAAAGAATTCGTTTCAGAAGGCATTTTAGCGACTCGTACTTTTGTCATTTTATTAATTTGTTTTGCTAACTTAATGGACGTAGCAAAAAATAATAATTTATTTATTAACGGATACCCCATAAAAAATTACAATTATTTACAATACACACTAAACAGAGAATAAAGAAAAATGAAATATACAGCTCCACTCAGCAAACATGATAGTCGGAAAATATGTCAACTAAAATAATTAATTTGAAATTTTTGCCACGATAAATGATTTAACCAATCACGTTTGAGAATTTTAAGTTGGTACATTCGCATGTAAAAGCAAATTGTTTACAGTTTAGAGCTGACATTTTTCGCGTGCTTTTTCTTAATTTATTACAAATTCCTCACAGTATTACTCTTGTTTACCAAAATCAGTATTTTTGAAAACTACTTCATTTGATTTTCGCAGTAAAGGTATGTATTTTAAGTGTTTTAATAAAATGTAATTTTAATGTTATTTTTATGTTTTAAGGTTATCTTATTATGGCTGGAACTACGAAGAAAACTATACATTCTGAGGCTCGAAACATTATCAATAATGTTATACAATTCTTCGATAGACAAAAGCTGCTGGTGAATGGGCATTCCCTTTAGAGAAGGCAACTGAACTTGCAGCGGCTGCTGTTGGGAAATCGATGGCTACTATTTTGAGGATCAGAAAAGAAGGTGCTGCGACTGACAGTGAACTACTGCAATCACCATCAAAAAAAAGAAAAGCGGAGGATCCAACAAAATAATGATGGATGAGTGTGATTTGGGAATTTTAAAAGAAAAGTGCAAGAGGTTTACACGGTTGACAAGCAAGTGCCCACGTTAAAAATTTTAGTGAGCAAGATGCAAGATAAGATTAATTACACTGGCGGACAAGAAACTATTCGAAGGCATCTATTAAGAATTGGCTTCCACTTTAAAAAATGTGAAAATCGAAGAAAATTACTTATGGAACGTAACGATATCGTAGCTTGGCGTTCTCGTTATTTACGAAAATGGAGGGAAAACGCTGCTCTCGGAGAGAAGAAAAAGCCGGTTACTTATTTAGACGAAACTTTTATTCACCCATCTTATGGGGTGAGTAAATGCTGGCAGTCAAAGGACCAACCAGGTGTATATAAAGCTGATCGTTCTGGTCAGCGATACATTATTGTACACGCAGGTGGTGAATATGGATTTGTAAACAACGCATTGTTAATTTTCAAATCTAAGAGATTACCACGATGACATGAATCATCACAATTTTATACAATGGGTTGAAAAACAGTTAATTCCGAATTTGCCTCCAAAAGGGATCGTTGTTATGGATAACGCACCATACCACAGTGTTCAAATTAACAAACCCCCTACCCAAGCCACAAGAAAGCAGGAAATTAGAGACTGGCTTGAAAATAATGAGGTTTCAACAACTGGGGACATGAGGAAAGCTGAATTGTTAGAACTGGTGAATAAGATTAGCCACACTAAAACATTCTATGTGGATGAAATTTAAAAAAAAATGGACATACTGTTTTACGCTTGCCTCCATATCATTGCGACCTTAATCCAATCGAATTCATATGGAGCTTAGTTAAACATAAAGTCGCAATGAAGAACGTACAGCAAAGTGCCAAGGATATCGAGGTGTTAGTGAGAAACGCTTTTGCAGAAGTCACAGCATCAGATTGGCAAAACAGTGCAAGCATGTGGATCAATTGGCTCAAGAAATGGGAGAATGATGGATTACTTGACGAAGTAGTGGAAAAATTGGAATTTGTAGTGAATACTGGTTTGTCGGAAGATGACACAAATTCGGAAGAAGAATATGAAACTAATTAATGGAATTGTTTGAATTATATTTCTGTTCAATTTATTTTTTTTAATTTAAAAATTATTTTGCGTTATTGCCAAGGAAATAACTTATTCATTCATTAGATTAAATATAAATCTAATACATTTAAAATAAGCAGAAGAAAATTTGTAAATCTTTAAAATTATTTAAAATGTTTCTGTAGAACTGAATATTGTTACTAAAAATGTTGCGTTATTGTTATTAAGTTTAATACAGTATTTCTTTCAAATTCTTAATTTTCTGTTTATAAATTTGTTCCGTTTTGATCTTGTTAAAAGATTTACACATATTGTGCAGCACACAATACATTTGTGTGTATCAAATAAATCACATTTAAATACTTTTTTTCGGAATGTACCTTACAAGCTCTATAGCGCCAGTATCCCCCTCTCCAACTATCTTGTTTGCTGAGTTTAGCTGTATATATAAGGCATGTTAATATGAAAATAAACTAAGTAATTTACGTTTGAAGGTATTAAAAGCTGAATTGAACAGATTAAAAAACGATTCCTTCATATCGATTGGCTAAAGACATCATTCTGCAAAGAAGGTCGTTGTTTGAAAAATTCGGTCTACACGTTCTAATTTGAAATAACGGCGTTGATCTAGTTAGTCCTCTTCTTGGCACATTAAAGTCAATGCACTGTAGTAGCTCAGGACTGTCGATGAAACAATTTAGTAGGCAATGAAGTAGGTTAAGGTCGACAACTGTCGTGCTGTCCTTAACACTGTCTAAATTCAGCTTATTGCGAATTGGTTGGTAGATCCCTTGTTTATGTGGTTTATCTAGTCGAAATTCTATCAAACGTTACAGTGGCGGCTTGTCCATATGGTCATTTGGTCAATGACCTCCCAAAAATTTTGACAATATATAAAAAAATATTAATTGTTACGTGTTTTATTAAAATAGGTAATTTACTCGCAAAAGTCGCAAGTCGCTAGTATAATAACTTAAAATTTATCGGCAGTCGTTCGTAATTCATCCTCTTCAACCTTGGGCTGGCGGTGCGAATTGTCCTCATTGAATTAGATCTACCCGGAAAAACTCGAAAAACGTGCAACGCCCGAATAAACGCGAACGTCCGAAGCAATAATCAACTTTGGGTCATAAGCCTGGTCCCGCAGTTTACGTTGACTTCGAATAGGGTGTACAACTACGCTCGATTTTTGATTCGATTTTCGCGTGTTTTAAATCAATTTAAAAATTTATATTGATATTTTTTACTGTTGTTGTGTTGTTTTGTAAAAATACTATTTTTGGTTCGCGTGTGCATGCGCTATTACAGAAAATGTCGGTAGTGCAGAAAATTAAACAACTAAAAGTGCTAACAAACTTAATTTTACAAAATTAGTTGAGTTCAAGGCAAATGGTCGTCCTTTGCCAGAACTAAGTTTACGACAAACTAGCAAAGACAAAAATAAAGATGTTCATCGAAACTTTCGCAAGGTAATGTACGATTTAGCTGCTGGATATGTGGTTGTGAAGTATCAAAAGTATTTTACTGTTTTGTTTGTTTATTATTTTCTAAACACTCGTCAGACTCGCTATAGTGCAAATCCGGTGTAAGAGATTTAAAACATTTAAAAGAGAAAAAAAACATGCTTCGTCTGCAGAACACATGAAATGCTCAATAAATTTTGCAACCGTAGGAAATGTTGATATTCGTACACAGCTAGACAATGTTTATAGAAAATCCCTTAGAGATTTTAATGAAAATGTTTCGAAAAATCGCTATATTTTGAACAAAATTGTAGATTGTATAAAATTTTGCGCTGCATTTGAGTTATTTATATTTTTTTAAGTATGCCTATTTTTTAAATTAATTTTTGACCTCCCAGTATGATTGACCACGAGCCGCCACTGCAAACGTAGAAACTTGTTCTGAATCTTTTCGACCATATGAGAACTGCTGGCAGTATGTAGAGACCAAATCACTCATGCATTGTCAAGATGACTACGTATTAATGCACAGTAAAGTATTCGTAAGCAATCAACGCTGAAGTCATTAGGACTAGGCCCAGTTTCCTAGATGCATTATTGCAAATATCATATATGTGCGGATTGAATGGTGAGAATGATAAGCTAAGAACGCAAACGCACCAATTTTTAACTGTGGAAACTTAGATTTACCAATATGATCTAGAATGACTATTAATCAGTGAAGCCATCAAAACCATTGAAAAAAGGTATGGCTTCAGTTTTCTAGAATAGGAAACGAATATATTGTTGATTATTTGCAAAGTTTTATTTATTTACAGAAGTGCGCGAAAAAAATGTACTTTGGCAATGGGTAGAGTAAACGTGTATCCTTTCTTTACGAAATGGGCAAATGAATAGAATTGGAAAAAAGACGATTTATTTTGTAATATTATTACGTTATTGCTATTTCCAAGAACAAAATGATTCAGTCAAGGAACAATATTTATAAGATAGAAATGCGAAAACTGTCAGTAGATTTAAAAAGTAATATCGAATATTTTCTCTTCATGCGATTCTTTGAACATAGCGCTTGTTTTTAGTGTTACGAAGAAAACTTCCGAACCGAAATGCCAGATAATAAAAATTTTGTGCAAACCTAAAAAAAATACCATCGAATTACAAAATGAGAAACTCGCGTGTAATCGATAGGCAAAAATTTACAAATGTATCTAACAGAAACTTATGTAAGTAAAATGCATATGTAAATGTACACTTTCGTTTCGTTATATTTTGTAACACAAGCAATTAGTTAATTACAGATCAGATCAAGTAAGGTAAGCTTGCGGTCGTTCTCTACTTTTACGTCGACATTGCATCTTTTTCAGCAAAGCATTCACAAATACTAACAATAGAGAGGTATAGAAAATGTAGGCGTAATTATTGCATTAACTGTCATAACAAATGCAGGTATTCTCTCACGGTTCATTCTAATGACACTTAATGCGATATAACAACATTTTAGAAAAAATCTTCCGCTGACATATTAAATGGCAATTGCTACAAAATTATTACAAAGCGGTGTTAATTTGCGTCTGAAAGTATAGAATCACGCAATCGATTTAACGTTTTGCTCTGTCTATACGTATAAAAATATCTCTCAAATTTATTTCTTTAGGTATATCATCTTAAGCACGCCTACTGAAAATACGTTTTATCACCCACGTTAATTCCGGCTGATCCAAAGTGGATGTCTATTATGCACATATTTATTTATTGACAAACCTCCGTTAAGCAGCTAATAAGGGTAGTAATTTTTATTGAATCGTGTAGGTGCTAAACAGTACATTTATGACCGAGATTTGGTATCTCGGTTCATTCAACTCCCAATGTTTACGATTGCATCTGCATAATTAAGTAAATTAACTAATGTATGAACAACTTTCATTTTGGTAATTCTATGCAGATATTTTAAAAGAACAAAAAGGTATATGCCCAATGACCAGCACCGTCTCGTCTGTAGAAAGATTCAATAATGGCGTAATTGTGAGGTTATTCTATTAATAATTTCATCTAATGGAAAAGACACTCACCGAGATAATTTGAAATGTTAACGATGTGGACATTTTTCAATAACAACATAGGTCAAAGTCCAAAATGACTTGATCAAAAAAAAATTCTTTTTTCTGGTATCGGAAAATACAACATAATAATTTTACTTTTATCGTAACTCAATGACAGATAAATGTATGACAAATACATAATTGTTAAATTGTCTTCAATCAAAGACGTTTTATCATGTTATTCTTGGAATCTTAATTTCAGACAAAATGTCACCACGTTACTAAATACTTTAGTAAACATCTGCCCTACTAGACAGTTGATCCAGTCGGCCTAGAGAATCCCATAGAAAAAAGGTACAGAGAATAACTATACAACCCAACTTCCACTTAGTTTTAATAAATTTATAATTAATGGTTTTATGCAAATTTTCTTTCATCTACCCTAAATAATTCTTTAAGTGTACGACTTTTTATGTTTTTTGTTACTCTAAACCAATCCGACAATGTATACATGTTCATATTTTCTTAATTTAATTCTTTCTTTAATTTTTCCACTTTACTTTTCAAAAAAACACTATTTATTATTCGATTTTTTACACTTGCTTCCATTTCATTGTGTTCGGTGCCACCTTTGTGATGTTAAGATTTTTCTGTTTTATTCTCCATCTATTATGATCGATTCATCTACACCATATACAGTGAACACATACATTTGCACATACATTTTCAAAATAGTTCCAGCCAAAATCAGTATTTAGCATGTGCTGAAAAGGAGACCGCTCAATTGTGGCGCGTATACGTGTTTTCATGCGTAGAACCCATATACGATCTCATAATTTCAAAATAAAAATTCATTTTGAAATTTGTAATTATAAAATGTGGATATTTTAAAAATTTGAAATCTCAAAAAACGACCCTTAGATATTTTGTTAAGGATACTACTGACGTCCTAGGCTAAAACACAGTAACTACAATCAACATTATTAAGGTTTAGACTACTTGTAGTGAAAAGTCATTTGGTGACAAAAAAGATAATGCCGGATTTTCCAGATATTACAAATTCTAGTACAGTTTATTTAAATAATCTTATACTCTTTTTCATTAATCACTGAGTATAAAACCATCAGAAAAACACCAAAAACTGCACCAAAAACTTTACTCGGACACGTGTTTCAACAGCTAAGCTGTCATCATCAGCGATACCGATACTAAAATTAAAATCAACGGGAAGCTTATATATACTATCTGCTTATCACGCATCGTTAAACTTAATTGATTCTTAGATAAGCTTAAATAATTCCGAAAATCCTAATAGACCGTTATCATCATAAATCATAAGCAAATTTCTGTTTTTAAAAATTTCTAAACTTTCATAAGAATTAAGTTCGTTTTTATTATCTACCCTCTTGATTAATTCAATGTCGCCTACTCTATGGCCATTTTCAAGCATATGCATGGCAACACTGAACCTATCTGTGAGATGATATTTGACATGAGCTACGTGCTCTTTAAAACGAGTTTTAATAGGTCTCTTGGTTTGCCCTATATATACTTTGTTACAGTCTTTACAAGTAATTTTCCCGATTTATCACACATTTCTATTGGGTCTTTCGGATTGCCTAAAAGATTTTGCAAGTTGTTACTACTAGAGGTTACTGTTTTATAATCAAATTTTGAAAATATTTTTTGAAAACCTTTTGTGTATGTGGGATAATTTGGTAATTTGACATGTTTCTTATCTATTTTACTATTACTAGTTCCTAATGTTTAACTTAAGTTTATGTTTTCTAATTATGTTTGTGAGAATTGATCCTTGAAAACCATTGTATGATGCAATCTGCTTAATATTTCGCAGTTCTTTATCAAAGTTTTGTTTTGACAATGGGAAATGTAATAATCTGTGAATCAAAAAGTTGAAAAGTGCAAGTTTATGTTGCATACTATGGTTAGAATAATTTGTTATAAACCTCATAGTGTTAGTGTCTTTACGATAAATATCTATATCTAGTTTGTTGCCATTTCTTGTCACTAAAGTGTCTAAGAAAGGTAAATTAAGGTTTGTTTCTGTTTCATAGGTAATCTTGATCGTCTCAAATTTTGAATTTAAAATTTCTACAAGTTGCTGAGGGCTGTAAACTTTAGTGTCAATTACTGCAAGAACGTCATCTACACATCTACACCAAATTCTAGGAAAATATTCGAAATTATTTTTTAAATCAGTTTCAAATTTACCCATGAACAGGTTTGCCATAAACGGAGATAAGCTGTACCCATTGTTGTACCATAATTTTGTTGATAAATATTACTGTTAATTTGAAAGTAGGTTTGACTCATACATAATCTTGCTAATTTAATAAAATTATCTACTTCTGAATTGTCTAGATGGTTTTGGTGTAACATATCTTTCAAATAATCTAAAGTGATATCTATCGGAACGCTTGGAAACAATGAACAGACATCGAATGAAACTAAAACTTCGTTCTCAGTCAGCTCAATGTTTTTAATTTTTTCAATAAAATCGTATGAATTTTGAACACTAAAATTTGATTGTTGATATTCAAAACTGTTGAATTTATTTGACAACCATTTAGATATCAGATAAGTAGGAGCATTAATACCTGAAACAATGGGACGCATTGCTTTTCCGGGTTTATGTATCTTAGGTAATCAATACATTCTAGGAAGAACCGGGTCAGATACCGTTAGTCTAAACCTAAGTTGTTTTGGTATAATTTTTCCACATTCTAATAAGACTCTACGGGTATCAGCAATCATTTTGGGAAGAGGATTTTTAGATATTAACGAATAGGGGCATTCATTAAGCATCACCTGAACTGGCTCAAAATAATCCTCTTTGTACAAAATAACTACTTTATTGCCTTTATCTGCTTTGAGATAACAACAACTTTTCTCTTTACGATTTTTAACAATGTTTATTTCTCTCGCGTTAAATTTAAATTTCGGTAACTGCTGAATATTATCTGAAATTTGAATTTTACAGGCATTCCTAATGAATTTTTTAGAGTTATCATCTAAAAGTTTGATCGAACTTTCAATTCCTACAATAATCTTATCTATGGGCGCTTTAACTCTACTCTAACTCTAATTTACCTAATTTACCATAATGACATTTAATTTCCAAATCTAACCATTTACGCTTAGCAAATTCAAGCGCCTTTTTACAAGAGTATGAATTACAATTTGCATAAACTTTAATAAATTTTGGAAATAACACCTGCTTTGCGGCAAGATTTAAGAAATTCAATGTCACATTTAACAAAAGAAATCTTACTTTTAATCTTGAAGAACCTGTTCCGTAGTGTAGACCTGGAAGCCATCTTGATCGGAGGAGTGTCCGAGTAAAGTTTTTGGTGCAGTTTTTGTTGTTTTTCTGTTGGTTAAATAGACGCTGCAGTTGGTGTTCCTTTCCTTTGAACTGAGTATAAAGCAAAAAAGTGGTCGTACTGCGTTTATCATTTTAGCTTGGTTGATAAAAAAAATTCAGATCAAAAGCGTAAAAAGAAATTAACCGAAGCCTCAGAATTTTGCAATTCTTTTATAAATCTACCAGTCTAACTCGATCTATTTCTTAAGTAATCTATATTTGATAATAAAACAAGTTCACATTATTTCAAAGTGCAATGAAGTTTTCAGATTCGCGGATTAATGTACCCCACTTTAGGGTCCAAAACCATGACTCGATAACACTGAACGATGTCGTTCATAAACGACTGTCTTAAAATAACGACATTCTCTATTCTGTAATAAACGACTGTTGTTTAGTACCGACAATATCGTACAAAATTTCTCGTTTGCGTACGACATCTACGGAGCTGTCGTTGGGAATAAAAAAGTATCATTTGGCTGTGCTTTCACGCGCCACACAACTGCATATGTGGAATGACAGACGCTGAGTGATGAGCCACATGAATGGCCAACAGTAATAAATTTTTAATAAAGAGTTTAATTAAAATCATTTCAAAATTTGCCTCTTATGTTTTAATTATGCATTAGTCATTTTCTTAAAGAAGAACGTAGAAGGGACTTAAGAACATTTAGAGACGATGGCAATCCCTTCGAGTTTCTGTCTGTTTAAGTGTTTAAGGAATGTTTGGAGAAGACCATCCCTCCCAGTGAGACAACGTACTACAAAAATATAGTGAATTGTGACGTCCTTTTTATAATATACTTGTGACATAGAAAGAAGAACACCCAGTAATAATGAATATTTAGTAAATTTTTTTTGAATATATTTGTTTATATTAAGATAAAAACGATCAGTTTTTCAGCCATACTGCCCAAGCGGTTGTTTTGTTAACTTCATTCAAAAACACTTACGATTAAGTAGCCCTAAAACAATGAATTAAGCATTTGTAAGTACAGTTGTCATTTAAGCGATTTAAATTGCATTTCAAAGAGCTTCTTTAATTCAATCACAATGCCTCCAGTGCGAAGACGCCATAATTTTCGACAATTAAGCGAGTTTGATAGGGGTAGAATTGTAGGATTGCGTGAGGCTGGTTTGTCTATGAGAGATATAGCCGCTAGAACGCAACGGAGTTTAAACACTGTGGCAGTCTGTGTTCGGGCATGGAACCAAGAGGGCCGTACACGAAGAGCGAGAGGTACAGGACGTTGTCCAAAACCACATAACGCGAAGATCTCCGTCTTAGACTATTGGCTTCTCTTCTACACGGGCGATTGCGGACCAGTGGTTTGAAGAACATGGAAGACCGATTGGGATGCGAACTGTTTATAGACGGATAAGAACCTTTGGGCTCTTTTCATACCGTCCCCTTTTTGTGCTACCACTGACTCCAGAGCATCGACGTTCTCTTCTAGCGTGGTGTAGAGAACGGGCAAATTGGGACCAAGAATGGAATTCAATTGTCTTTAGTGATGAATCCAGATTCTGTTTGGGTATGCATGACGGTCGTGCAAGGGTGAGAAGACGGCGCGGTGAAAGACAAGATCCCCAATTTTCTGTGAATAGGCATGTGCACCACACAGTTGGAGTTATGGTATGGGGAGCTATTGCTATTGGAAGTAGGTCACCTTTGGTCTTCATTAGAGATAACATGACCGCTGCGCGCTACATCCAGGAGGTCGTAGACCCCCATATACAATCATTTTGATTCTTAGATTGTCTGTATAGAATATGGTACTAAGCCTTAAAGGCACTTGATCAATCAGTTTCAGCGAGATAAAAACTAAATTTAAAGACGTCACTCTTTTGAAGTCATAAAGTAAGCCGCAATAGACCTATTTTAATTGTCTGAGAAGGATGATAGATTTGCATTTTGCTTGAGAAAAAAAAAGAGACATAGAACATAGATGCGCACACTTAGAATTGGAAAGGAACAACATTTTTAGACTATGCGATGTCAACTTTTCGCACAGTTTCAAGCTTGACAAATACTTGATAGCATTTGATAGCCCAGTTGTGACCACGTTTTGACGTCGTTGATACCTTTTTAAATTTCCGTTGTTGTGTTTGTGTACGTCAAGTTACAAACCTATGCGCGCGCACGCCAGGTAATTTACAACACGTGAATTAATTAACATATTAATATTGGGTCAAGTAAAAAGGATAGTGCTGGGTGAGAACCATTCGATTCATCGGCAGTAGAGCAAATTAGATTGGGTAAAAAGATAAGGTCCAAGTAATTATGACCAGTGTTTGGAATGACGTTTCTTTGTTGAAGATTGAATGACGAAAAGAAATTCTAAACGAATACATGTCCTTCTTGATGGTTTACGTAAGAAGTATCAAGAAAATTTATAATCACCAGTAATGATTATATCAGTGAATTGTTGATTTCATGACAGTATTTGTTCTACCGTTATGATTTTAATATTCAATACCGGTATCGCTGATGATGATAGCTTAGCTATTGAAACACGTGTACGAGTAAAGTTTTTGGTGCAGTTTTTTGGTGTTTTTCTGTTGTCTTCTGAGTACAGTTAAAGAATGAAACAGTGAGATAACAGAAGTTTGATTTTGTAAAATTATACACCCAAAAGAGACCAAAGCAGTTTGAAAACTTTCTGCAAAAGTTGACAACAGAATAAAGAAGGGGTTATTTATTACAGTAGAAATGAGACAATCTATAAACAATGGTTACAAGGTATCACTGTTTCAGACGAATTACAACAGAAACCTACTTAAAATTTGGCATTGTCTTTTCTCGAAAAGTCCATCCGTTTATAATGCAAATATCTTCTAAATCATTACAACTAACTGTTATTCATATTAATATCATTTAAATAAAAAATGCGGAAAGAAAGTCAAAAAAACTCATTTGTATTTAGAGAAGACTTACCCAACAAACGATCGATGCACGACATCCCAAAGTGTACAAGGTTTTGCTAACTTCAAAACAACTTGTGTCGAGCAAGTATACCAAGACGACAACTAATTTTGAATCATACCCTTGTTGACGACAAAAAAATCTAAACAGTGAATGTCAAAACGAAAAATGTTGATATTGCATTTAAATACAGACAGGCAGCAGACCTAATATAGCGTACCAATGAATGGAATGATTTTGACGTTGCAACAGAGATTGTTCAAATATATGTAGATTTACCTCATTGTCAAAGAAGTTTTTAATCCACAAAATACAAGAAATCTGTTTGCAATAGAGGGTACCATTCACCTTTGCCAAATGGAAAATCATGTACGAAGGTAGCGCAATCTGTTTGAATAACGATACTGGCGCCATCTATGTTCTAGACATTGAAATAAAGTTGTCCATAGGTTTTCAATGCGATGTACAAAAATTCATAAATTCGAAGCGTTGTTGGGGGAGGCTGAAACTGGTCTTGTTGGACTCCCCGTGAAATTCTACGTCAGATAAATTTGTCAGCTTAATGGAAACTCCATTTCATAAAAGTGAATCCTTACCGCAATAGATTCCGAACTGATATTGTCACATTTAAAAGTTCACTGTATCTAGCTAGAAATTGATGTATTTCTGACATTAGTTCTATTAATGACATTAATAGAATGACAAAATTCCTCACTCCTGTTGTATTAGTCCGACTATTCAAAATGATTTAAATTAATGTTATTAAATCGTGAATACGAGTGTTTTCAATAAGAAACTAATCGTTGTCGGAATTGACGTCACCATGAATCATGCAATAAGCTTAATTTATTTCAAACCCATCCAAAATTAAATTAATTAAAGCCGATTGAGAGAAATCAATCGAAAATTAAAACATAGTAGTTTAAAAGATACATTCAATTCAATGCAAAAATCCTTCGAGTTTTTCCGAAGCCATAAAAAACAATGGCAGGAAACTTTCTCTTAAAATACATGCACGTAATAACTAAAAATACTTTAATAGCAAATGCTCTAATAATGGTACAAGAAAAAATATATAAAACCAAATAATGGAGTAATTATGTTAATACGCTTCGAAAGTCCGAAATTGATGTCTTGGGATACAAGAATTTTCCATTAGATTTTAAAATTGATTTTCCACAACGGGTTTTAAATTTAAAAAATTTCATAAATTTCGATTGAAAGTAACAAATGAGTGCACTCAAACAAATAATTGTAATTTAAATAATTGATTATAATTAAGAAATTAAATTGTTACATTGTAATCTTTTCAATCTTCCTAATAATTACAAATAATACAATTGTGAAGTTAATTGTAACTGTGACTTAACGACTACAGAAATGATTTTATCATACTAATTCTACATTAGACTTGATGCACAAAAAAGATAATGCCATTGCTATATTTACTGTCTTTACTGATTGATAATTTTCTCGAAATTGCGGCGCTAACAAATGAGTGTAGTAGAGAAACACGAAGACAAATCATCGACAACAGACAAGAATAAAAAAAGCACTTATACACTTAAGTCAATTACGATCAATTTTTAACAAAGAAAATGTATATAGAACATCAATATTCAAAATTAGTAAATTAAGTTAAATACTTCTGGCATTCTTCCACATTACGTCTTGAATTGGTCGAATAAATACGGCGAAGTTTTTTTCTATTAAAAAATATCTTAAGAAACCACATTGCTCTACAGCCTCGAACCCACGGACAACTCGTTCAATATTGAAAGAATAAAAAGGCTCGTTATTTGAAAATATTCGGAATAATAGGGTGATTGAAAAATACTAAACGGACAAGTACCGAATAAATTAAATATGGAAATGTAGTTTTAATTGTGCGATTAAATAGCGTATAGAGAAAACTAGTTGATTCAATTAAAACGAAATCGGTGGCAATGTCCTAAAACCGCGTACGCAGCAACAAAAAACGTTTAGATGTTATTTTTAAATAGATCATTTTCAATTTATATAATTAATTGACGACATCGATTTCAAAGAAGAAGACATTAGGGGACATTTTGTTTTCGTAAAATTATGTCTGAAGTATTTTTAATGTCAGTGGTCTGTCTAGACGTCCATTTCTTTGACGAGGTCACGTTTGTATAAAATCGCGCTTTAGAATATGAAAATTTTTCGTTTGAAAGGGCAGTGGCGTACTACATGATCGAAATCTACGAGTGAAAGTAACTATCGACCCACATAGTGGTAATTCCCCCATGTTTAATTACTTTTGTACGAGTTACTAGATTAAAACGTATCAACTCACCTCTTAAAACTTCGAAGCTGTCCCCGATCTGAAAACTGATAGTGACACCTGGGTTGACGTGAAAAAGTACGACATATTCGGAACCGTTTTGTCCTTGACTAGGTCCAGCTCCAAAAGTATTTCGTAATTGAGATTGCGGTTCAAATCCGGGTCCAAAATAAAATGTAGCGGGCGTTGCTGCACCGTTTGTACCATTTTCACTGTTTTCGGAAGAATACGAAAAATGATAATAATAAGGTATGTGAGTGTGTGGATATGGTGGGTGGTGATGGGAATGATTATGATGCGGTTTTCGGACATTTGACGATGTTTGATGATGTGTAGCAGCATTTGCAGGTTTCGGCTCTGCCATCGCCGAATCGTCTTTTACTTTCACCATTCGTTTGTCTCACAAGTCCATAACACAAAACACCTAGAAGAAAAAAGTAAAATAATCAGTCGTTATGGATTACACAAGGTTCGTTAGTATTAATTAAATTGAAAAATGAAGTTGCAACATTCGTAAATTAAATTGGTAAGAAGCGGACAACCTACATTTTTTTTTAAATTGCAACTATCGACTGTAACAGCACGAACATCTATCAACTTTTATTTGGCATTAAAATCGTGAAGTCGCTCCCACGGCAGCGATCACTTACGATAAAAGCATGGCGAACAATTATATTACTACAAAATAGTATTCCTCCAGTTTCACGAACATAATTATAGTAAAAACCTCCGGACATCATCAAATGTGGTAGTAAAGATACTATCCTTAGGGTTTAAATAATTAATATACAGTTAAAACGTAGAAATGTTGTCACATAGAATATTTGCATAGCGAATTATTGGAGTAAATTACTGAATCGCGCATCGTGTGGTGAAATATTTCCCTAGTAATTTAACTGGCAAAATAAACACATTAAAATAAGGCGATAAAACCGTATAATTTATAATATGTTATGAATGCAACACCCACTAGAATTTCAAATATGCATAACAAAACGTTTATAGACAAAACTAAAAATTGATTCTGGATATGGTTTTTAAAAGTCTCAACTTTGACAATATACAGAGTGAATCATCACCAACGTGACGGAAATTTAGAGCAAAACAGTAGGTTTTACAAGTTTTATCATTTTAGTAGCATGTACGTTAAGAAATATTATATTTTAAAATTATTTTGAAATATGCAGTATGTCCCAACAAGAGACATCAAATATACAGTGTGAGTATAAAGTATAGAATAAAATTCATTAAATTTTTATCCTTATTTTTATGCAATTTTCCTCGGAAATTATTAAACTCCAATATTTTGGTATAAATCAACTCTTTCTATCTCCACCAGCGGCGGAGCAACAAGGGACACCTTGAAATTTTTAAATGGCAATGGAGGGTCAAAAGTTACATTTTCGGAAAGACCATTTCATCCTCTATGCAGCAATGTAAGCATCTTCAACATCGGTTCATTAGAACAGGAAAATTTAAAAAATTACTTTGAATATTTTTCTATTAATAACTAGCAAACCCGGCGAACTCCGTTTCGCCACCAGATGGCTTCGTTTTATGTAACATTTCGTTTGGTGATTAAAAGATGAAGAAAAATTTTTTTTGTTTTATATTTGAAAAGGAAAAATTTTATTTCATTTCACAACAGTAATGAATTCATTTTGATTACAAAAAGTGAATCCAAAGTAAATACTGAATCGAAGCGTTATACGTGTCCGCAAATTATCCGTTTCATTGAAGTGCACTTTGGTAAACCACACACCGCACCGGCGCCATCTACTATGTATCAGAGATGGCGCTGTATGTAAAAAAAGATTTTCCCGCTTTTTTGTTGAAATTTTTCCTGAATTTTCTTTGCTATAAACCTCACGGAGCCTGAGACCTTTCCAACGAATGCAAAACCGTGGAAATCGGTTCGTGCGTTCTGGAGTTATAGCGTCAGGAAGGAAAACCCGACTTATTTTTATATAGTAGAATAATCGAAACAAGCAATAGTTTTCTGAAAGTATCATCCAAATCTTTCTTTAGGTGTAAATTATATATTTGTATCCTAACCAGTGGCGGCGTATCGTGGGGCAATTTGAAAATTTGAAAGACAATAAGGACAAAAGGTTACATGTTCGGTTAGATCCACGCTTTACATTGGTCTATTAGATCAAAAAGAAAATTGCTTTAAAAATTTTTCAACATTAATTATTTCTGTTTGAATATTTTATTAATAATAATTAACAAAAATAATATAATTCCGAAAACTTTAAACAAACAATACAAATAAATAATAGAGAAGATGTTCAAACTAAGCTCCGCCAATGTCCTGACAGATAGCCAAACGATGTTCAAATTCATTTCGAACATTCCGAATCATCTGTGGTGTGATTTGCCTAATTGAGTGTCTAATTCTTGCCTTTAAGTCGTCGATGTTGTTAAGTTTTGTTATGTATATTTTGTTTTTTAAATGTCCCCACAAAAAATAATCGCAGGGCGTCAAGTCCAGTGAACGCGCAGGCCATTCCTGAGGCCCTCGTCGCATAGTGAGGTGGCGGTCCATCTTGCTGGTACCATAAGGAATGATGTGGTAAGTCGGGATCATTTGGATGCTGGTATAACTGCGCCAGTGCGGAAACTAACTCCTTTCTCAAAAACTCTAAATACATTTCTCCTGTTAAATTATCCCCAAAGAAATAGGGAACCAAAATTCTGTCTTCCACTATTCCCGCCCAAACATCCAGTGGGAATCTATAGGAGCCCAGTATCGCAAATTTTGACGATTTACATCTCCCGTAAGAGTGAATGTCGCTTTGTCCGAAAAAATTATTCTAGCCGCCAACCCCTGGTCTCGATTACACATTTTCATCATTGTCTCTCAGAACTCTATTGGACGATCTGGGTCATCTTCACTTAATTCATGTACGAGCTTAAGCTTATAAGGATGCCATTTTTCAAATTTTAAATACTTAATCACTGATCCCTAACTCATTCCATTTTTTAAAGCTAATTCAAAGGTTGTTCTATGTGAATTTTCTTTAAGGGCAATTAACGTATCAAGCCTAGTATTAACAGGAACATTTGGGTGCCCAGTTATGGGCCCATCTCTAACATTTCTTTCTACCCAGAACTTGGTTTGTAATTTACTGACTGCTGATTGAGTGATAGTTTTTCCAGGATATTTGTTGTTAAATAAAGTGCAGACTTCCGTCTGAGAGCGGCTCTTATCACCACAACCGAGCATAATTTCAATCCTTTCTTTTTCAGTTAACCGGGCCATTTTGTATAACTTGTTAGATCTAAGGTAATATGGCAGTTCGTTCAAATTCTGATTGATAAAACTGATTCATATTAAAGTACTACCACGATAGTGAGATAAGTAAAAGCAAAAACATCCCACAAAAAGAAGTATACAGAACAAAACCTGACAACATCAACGACTTAAAGGCAAGAATTCGACACGAAACTTGGTAAATTACACCACAGACTATTCGAAATTTCGAAACGAATTTGAACATCGTTTGACTATCTGTCAGGTTGAGCATCTTCTTCATTACATGATTTATTTGTATTATTTGTGTAAGGTTTTCAGAATTCTATTGTTTCCGTTGATTATTAACAAAAATTCAAACAGAAATAATTAGTGTTGAAAAATATTCAAAGTTTTTGGTTCTTGTTCTAATCGCCCAATTTTAGAAACAATTACATTGCTAAATAGAAGATTCCGTAAATGTAACTTTTGACTACTAGCACCATTTAAAATTTTCAAATTGCCCTCCGTTGCACCGACACTGGTTGTGATAGAAATGTATCATTTATGCGAATGGGTGGGGATTTGTGTAATGCTTTTAGGGAACTGTTGTTTGCGTCGATTTATTAATAGAAAATGCAATCAGAAATTATTAGTGTAGAAAAAATATTAAAAGGTTACTTTTTTTTGTTCTAATCGACCGATGTTGAAGATTCTTACATTGCTGCATAGAGAATGAAATGGTCTTTCCAAAAATGTAACTTTTGACCCCATTGCCATTTAAAATTTTCAATTTTCAATATGGGAATTTAAAAATAAAAATTGATCTGTCCGAGGAAAATTGCATGAAAATAAGGATACAAATTTAATGAATTTTATTCCATACTTTACACTCACACTGCATGAACTCAACCAAACAGAAACAGCTGTCGAGTAATTCTAGGTGTTTGTTTGCTATTCTACAACCTATTGCAAACTTACAGCAGGCGATTCGAGATTGTTATTTTTCCCAACACATAGTTGGCTATGATAATAGAAGGATCGACTATGTAACTGCTAACACACAAAGTTGCTTTTAATGCAAATGCATTTTCGTATGTGTTACGTTACGTTACACGATTCGACACCTACATCTCGCAACACTTATTGTTCAATCAACAGAAAAACACCAAAAAACTGCACCAAAAACTTTACGCGGACACGTGTATCGGTATCGCTGATGATGACAGCTTAGCTGTTGAAACACGTGTCCGAGTAAAGTTTTTTGTGCAGTTTTTTGGTGTTTTTCTGTTGGTTAAATAGACGCTGCAGTTGGTGTTCCTTTCCTTTGATTATTGTTCAATCATTTAGCTAATATCCAACTATTTAGACCTAAGAGCAAATTTGTTTTGATTTGTTCAATTAGAAGATAATGTCATTTTTATTATTATTTTTATTTATTTTAAGAAAAGTCGACGTAACCTAGAACACTCGGTATTTAGGTATAGAGAGCTTTGTGAAAGTATACCTTATTTTTAGGGACAATCAAAAAATCATTAAAATACAGGGTGTTCCATTAGAAAAAAACATAACTTTGACACGTCACACTTTTTTGGGACATACACTATATATTTCAAAATTGCATTTATCAACCTGCAAACTATTAAAATGATAATAATTGTAAAACATTTACTGTTTCGCTATAAATCTCCATCGTGTTGGAGGCGATTCACCATGTAGAAGAAACCACAATAGATTTTCGAACATATGTAACACATATACCAATCGCGACTGTAAAACTCAATTAAAAAAACTATTTTTATTAGGGTAGAGGACCACAAAGAGTTTTAAAGTTCTGCATTAATTTTTAAAATAAGTAGTTCTGATAAATTAAGCAAAACAAAATCGACTACTAATAAATTTTGAGTACTTATGCTAACTTCATATATAGACATCACAAAATCAGCTATAATATCATTATAATGGTAGTTTTTAGTAGAAATGAATGCAACTTAGATTTTTTAAATGGATCTGAATTTCTGGAATCTAAGGTCTTTTGAATGAACTTCAGAAAATCTTTAAATCAATTCACACACCGTTGGGAAAATGTAACCGTAGATTAAATTTGAACTTTTCAACCAAAATTCAATCTTTCAAAAAACATGTTGGCGCACTAAAAGAAAAAGTTTACCTGACAAAACAGAACAATGAAGAAATAGAACTTTAACAAAACAGAACCTCTAAAAATATAATACAATTATAAGTTTCTAATGAAATAAATTTAGATTTGTCGAAACGAATCATGTAAACAAATGTGAGGTCAAATTTCTTCGAAATACACATTCAATTTATGTTCATATAAAAATGGGTTTTATTAGATCGTGAAGATTAATTAAATCTTTATCACTACCTATAAAAATAACAAGTGTAATATTTGATTTCATTAGAAAATTTATTTGTATTCCTATTACGTGTTCTGTTTTATTCATGTCGACTAGGGTCGCGTAACGCGACCCTTGCCTAGCAAGCCGCTTCGCGGCGAAGGGGTTGCTGCTTCGCAGCAATCTATTGTCGCGAGGATAGTTTGGTAAAGACACGGCTCGCTTTGCTCGCCAGATTGTAAACATCAAAGTAGCGTCGTTTTCCGAATGCAAATTTAATAAAGAAACGGCTCGCTTCGCTCGCCAGATTGTAAACATGAAAGTAGCATCCTTTTCCGATTGCAACTTTGATAAAGATACGGCTCGCTTCGCTCGCCAAAATGTAAACAACACATTGGCGTCGTTTTCCGAATGCAAATTTGATAATGACACTCGCTTCGCTCGCCAGATTGTAAACATCAAAGTGGCGTCGTTTTCCGATTGCAACATTGCTCGCCAAATTGCAAAGACTAAACTGTGGCTTTTCATAATCAAAGAAATTGTTACAATACCAATTTGATTAGACACGGCTCGCTTCGCTCGCCAGATTGTAAACATAAAAGTAGTGTCCTTCCGATTGCAACTTATGATAACTTGTTGCAATGCAAATTTGATAAAAACACGGCTCGCTTTGCTCGCCAGATTGTAAACATCAAAGTAGCGTCGTTTTCCAAATGCAACTTTAATAAAACACGGCTCGCTTCGCTCGCCAGATTGTAAACATGAAAGTAGCATCCTTTTCCGATTGCAACCTCGATAAAGACACGGCTAGCTTCGCTCGCCAAAATGTAAACAACACAATGGCGTCGTTTTCCGAATGCAAATTTGATAATGACACGGCTCGCTTCGCTCGCCAGATTGTAAACATCAAAGTGACGTCGTTTACCGACTGCAACATTGATAAAGACACGGCTCGCTCGGCTCGCCGGTTTGTAAACATAAGAATGGCGTCGTTTTCCAATTGCAACATTGCTCGCCAAATTGTGAAGACTAAACTGTGGCTTTTCATAATCAAAGAAATTGTTTCAATACAAATTTGATAAAAACACGGCTCGCTTCGCTCGCCAGATTGTAAACATAAAAGTAGTGTCCTTTTCCGATTGCAACTTTGATAAAGACACGGCTTGCCTCGCTTGCCAGATTGTAAACATCATAGTAGCGTTGTTTTCCGAATTCGACTTTAATAAAACACGGCTCGCTTCGCTCGCCAAATTGTAAAGGTCAAACTCTGGCTTTTCTTAATGAAAGAACTTGTTGCAATAAATTTGATAAAACACGGCTCGCTTCGCTCGCCAGATTGTAAACATGAAAGTAGCATCTTTTCCGATTGCAACTTTGATAAAGACACGGCTAGCTCGCTCGCCAAAATGTAAACAACACAATGGCGTCGTTTTCCGAATGCAAATTTAATAATAACGGCTCGCTTCGCTCGCCAGATTGTAAACATCAAAGTGACGTCGTTTACCGACTGCAACATTGATAAAGACACGGCTCGCTTCGCTCGCCGGTTTGTAAACATAAGAATAGCGTCGTTTTCCGATTGCAACATTGCTCGCCAAATTGTGAAGACTAAACTGTGGCTTTTCATAATCAAAGAAATTGTTTCAATACAAATTTGATAAAGACACGGCTCGCTTCGCTCGCCAGATTGTAAACATAAAAGTAGTGTCCTTTTCCGATTGCAACTATGATAACTTGTTGCATGCAAATTTGTAAAACACGGCTCGCTTTGCTCGCCAGATTGTAAACATCAAAGTAGCGTCGTTTTCCAAATGCAACTTTAATAAAACACGGCTCGCTTCGCTCGCCAGATTGTAAACATGAAAGTAGCATCCTTTCCGATTGCAACCTCGATAAAGACACGGCTGCTTCGCTCGCCAAAATGTAAACAACACAATGGCGTCGTTTTCCGAATGCAAATTTGATAATGACCGGCTCGCTTCGCTCGCCAGATTGTAAACATCAAAGTGACGTCGTTTACCGACTGCAACATTGATAAAGACACGGCTCGCTTCGCTCGCCGGTTTGTAAACATAAGAATGGCGTCGTTTTCCAATTGCAACATTGCTCGCCAAATTGTGAAGACTAAACTGTGGCTTTTCATAATCAAAGAAATTGTTTCAATACAAATTTGATAAAAACACGGCTCGCTTCGCTCGCCAGATTGTAAACATAAAAGTAGTGTCCTTTCCGATTGCAACTTTGATAAAGACACGGCTTGCTTCGCTTGCCAGATTGTAAACATCATAGTAGCGTCGTTTTCCGAATTCAACTTTAATAAAAACACGGCTCGCTTCGCTCGCCAAATTGTAAAGGTCAAACTCTGGCTTTTCTTAATGAAAGAACTTGTTGCAATGTAAATTTGATAAACACGGCTCGCTTCGCTCGCCAGATTGTAAACATGAAAGTAGCATCCTTTTCCGATTGCAACTTTGATAAAGACACGGCTAGCTTCGCTCGCCAAAATGTAAACAACACAATGGCGTCGTTTTCCGAATGCAAATTTGATAATGATAACGGCTCGCTTCGCTCGCCAGATTGTAAACATCAAAGTGACGTCGTTTACCGACTGCAACATTGATAAAGACACGGCTCGCTTCGCTCGCCGGTTTGTAAACATAAGAATGGCGTCGTTTTCCGATTGCAACATTGCTCGCCAAATTGTGAAGACTAAACTGTGGCTTTTCATAATCAAAGAAATTGTTTCAATACAAATTTGATAAAAACACGGCTCGCTTCGCTCGCCAGATTGTAAACATAAAAGTAGTGTCCTTTTCCGATTGCAACTTTGATAAAGACACGGCTTGCTTCGCTCGCCAGATTGTAAACATCATAGTAGCGTCGTTTTCCGAATTCAACTTTAATAAAAACACGGCTCGCTTCGCTCGCCAAATTGTAAAGGTCAAACTCTGGCTTTTCTTAATGAAAGAACTTGTTGCAATGTAAATTTGATAAAAACACGGTTCGCTTTGCTCGCCCGATTGTAAACATCAAAGTAGCGTCGTTTTCCAAATGCAACTTTAATAAAAGACGGCTCGCTGCGCTTGCCAAATTGTGAAGATCAAACTCTGGCTTTTCTTAATCAAAAAATTGTTTTATGGCAAATTTGATAAAAACACGGCTCGCTTCGCTCGCCAGATTGTAAACATCAAAGTAGCGTCGTTTTCCAAATGCAACATTGTTAAAGACACGGCTCGCTTTGCTCGCCAATTCGTGAAGGTCAAACTCTGGCTTTTCTTAATCAAAAAAATTGTTTTATGGCAAATTTGATAAAAACACGGCTCGCTTCGCTCGCCAGATTGTAAACATCAAAGTATGGTCGTTTTCCGAATGCAACATTGATAAAGACACGGCTCGCTTTGCTCGCCAATTCGTGAAGGTCAAACTCTGGCTTTTCTTAAGCAAAAAAAATTTTCAATACAAATTTGATAAAGACACGGCTCGCTTCGGTCGCCAGAATGTAAACATTGAAGTAGCATCGTTTTCCGAATTCAACTTTGATAAAGACACGGCTCGGTTTCGCTCGCCAAATAGTGAAGGTCAAACTCTGGTTTTTCTTACTCAAAAAATGATCTCAATACAAATTTGATAAAGACAATAGAAAATACAAAAATGAAAAACTGTAGTAAAACAAAAATCTTTTATGTAAATACAAAAACAATATACGAAACTTAAGTCTAGAATCAAAGGGTGAAAAAGAAAATTGCGTTTCATATTAAAAAGAAAAGCTCAAAAGGAAAAAACTAAGATTATTTTTGTTTCTTAAAAAAATTGTAAAATAAAATTTATTTTTCCAATTTTAGGCAACAAAAATAACAATTAATTTTTAACTCTCAAAATCATAAAAAGTATAAATAATATTTATTGTCATTCTAAAATGTGAAAAAAACTACAAATTGCTTTTTTGTTCTAGAATATTAACCATAAAAACTAACAACAAATGCATTTTTTCATACTTAAAAAATACAAAATTCAAATGACATTTTTTATTTTAAATTGAAAAAGGCTCTTAATCGAAAGAAATCAAAAATCCATTTTATTTTAAACACTGAAAGACAAAATATATAAGAGAATTTAATAAAAAATAAAGAAACTATATTTATTGCTTTCTTTAAAAAAATGCAATTTTTATTTTTTAAACCTAGAAACGGCTTTTTTCCAACTTCTACGTAAATACTAAAAAGAAAAGGAAGTAATTTGTACACATTATTGATAAAACGTGTAATTTAAGACTCATTATTATTAACAAAAAATGAAGAAGAAAACAAATAATATGAAAAACGGTAGTAAAAGAAAAAAAATTTAGTGTAAATATAAAAATAGTATACAAAACATAAGTGCAGAACTAAGAATGAAAAAAGGAAAAATCCAATTTCATATTAAAAACAAAAGCTCAAAAAAAGTGAACCATCTATTCTTATTTAAAAAAATTGCCCATTACACTTTATTTTTTGCAATTGTAATCAACAAAAAAACAGCAATTTATTTTTAACTCTTAAATATCATAAAAAGTATAAATAATATTTTTTTTCATTCTTAAAAAGTAGAAAATACTGCAAATTATTTTTTCTAGAATATTAACCATGAAAAATAAAACAAAATTCATTTTTTTATTATTAAAATATGCAAATACAGGAAACAAAAGTGCAGAACCAAAGAGTGAAAAAGAAAAACTCCTTTTAGTATTAAAACAAAAGCTCAAAAAGATAAAAGTAAGATTCTATTTCTTTCTTCAAGAAAAAAAATTGCCCATCATAAAAAGTATAATTTATTTTTTCCATTTTATAAAGTGAAAAAATACAAATAATTTTTTTAGAAAATTAACCAAAAAAAACACCAAATGCATTTTTTTATACTTAAACATTACAAATTAGAGCATTAAATGAAAACAGCATTATAATACATTTACAAAATATAAGGGAAAATTTTTTTTGTAACTTTTAAATACAAAAAAAAGGATAACCTATGTATAAGCATTTAAGACTGATTATTATTAAGAAAAAAATTAAGAAGAAAACAAATAAAATGAAAAACTGTAGTAAAAGAAAATAATTTAGTGCAAATATAAAAATAGTATACGAAACATAAATGCAGAATCAATGAGTGAAAAAAAAAAACCCCTTTTGGTATTAAAAACAAAAGCTCAAAAGATAAAAGTAAGATTCTTTTTTTCTTCAAGAGAAAACAATTGCCCATCATAAAAAGTATAATTTATTTTTTTATTTTTATAAAGTGAAAAAACTACAAATAATTTTTTTAATTTTAACCATAAAAACCCCAAATGCATTTTTTATACTTAAAGATTACAAATTAGAGCATAAATGAAAAAAAACATTATAATACATTTACAAAATATAAGAAAAAACTTTTTTTGTAACTTTTAAATACAAAAAAAAGGGATGTAACGCACATTATCGATAACCTATGTAAGCATTTAAGACTCATTATTATTAACAAAAATTAAGAAGAAAACAAATAAAATAAAAAAACTGTAGTAAAAGAAAAAAATTTAGTGCAAATACAAAAATAGTATACGAAATATAAGTGCAGAATCAATGAGTGAAAAAAGGAAAAAAAAATTTTCATGTTAAAAACAATTGGTTAAAAAGTCAAAAGTAAGATTGTTTTGTCTATCTTCAAGAAAAAAAATTGCCCATCATAAAAGAGTATAATTTATTTTTTTCCATTTTTATAAAGTGAAAAAAACTACAAATAATTTTTTTTTTAGAATTTTAACCATGAAAATAAAACAAAATTCATTTTTTTTTATTCTTAAAATATGCAAATACAGGAAACAAAAGTGCAGAATCAAAGAGTAAAAAAGAAAAAACCCCTTTTGGTATTAAAAACCAAAACTCAAAAGATAAAGTAAGATTCTTTTTCTTTCTTCAAGAAAAATAAAATTGCCTATCATAAAACAGTATAATTTATTTTTTCCATTTTTATAAAGTGAAAAAAACTACAAATAATTTTTTAGAAAAATTAACCATAAAAAACACCAAATGCATTTTTTATACTTAAAGATTACAAATTAGAGTATAAAATGAAAAAAGCATTATAATACATTTACAAAATATAAGAGAAAATCTTTTTTGTAACTTTTTCAAATACCAAAAAAAGGATAACCTGTGTAAGCATTTAAGACTCATTATTATTAAGAAAAATTAAGAAGAAAACAAATAAAATGAAAAACTGTAGTAAAAGAAAATAATTTAGTGCAAATATAAAAATAGTATACGAAACATAAATGCAGAATCAATGAGTGAAAAAACCCTTTTTCATATTAAAAACAAAAGTAAGCCACCGTTTCTTACTTAAAAAAATTGCCCATTCTTAAAAATGCAAATACACGAAACAAAAGTGCAGAATCAAAGAGTGAAAAGAAAAAAACCCTTTTGGTATTAAAACAAAAGCTCAAAAGATAAAGTAAGATTCTTTTTCTATCTTCAAGAAAAAAATTACCCATCATAAAAAGTATAATTTATTTTTTTCCATTTAATATAAAGTGAAAAATACTACAAATAATTTTTTTAAGAATTTTAACCATAAAAAACACCAAATGCATTTTTTATACTTAAAGATTACAAATGAGAGTATAAAATGAAAAAAGCATTATAATACATTTACAAAATATAAGAGAAAATCTTTTTTTGTAACTTTTTCAAATACCAAAAAAAAGGATAACCTATGTAAGCATTTAAGACTCATTATTATTAAGAAAAAATTAAGAAGAAAACAAATAAAATGAAAAACTGTAGTAAAAGAAAAAAATTTAGTGCAAATATAAAAATAGTATACGAAACATAAGTGCAGAATCAATGAGTGAAAAAGAAAAACCCCCTTTTGGTATTAAAAACAAAAGTTCAAAAAGATAAAGTAAGAATCTTTTTCTATCTTCAAGAAAAAAAATTGCCCATCATAAAAGAGTATAATTTATTTTTTTTCATTTTTATAAAGTGAAAAATACTCCAAATAATCTTTTTTTTTTAATTTTAACGATAAAACACACCAAATGCATTTTTTATACTTAAAAAATACAAATTAAAGCATTAAATGAACGCATTATAATACATTTACAAATATAAGAGAACATCTTTTAATACAAAAAAAGAACAGTATGTAACGCACATTATCCATACCCATGTAATCACTTTACGCATAATTGAAAACAACGTTTGTTTGAAAAAGAAATTGTAATTTAAATTGAATAGCATTTATTCAATTAATCGAGTGCAAATCTATTAAGTAAATCATGTAGAACACATTTTATTCTGGGATCTAGGGTAAATCTAAGTAAATCTAAAATAAAATAGTTTCAAACAGTATTTAATTGGACGATTGCATAGGCGACTGTAAAAACCTGTTAATTCATTGACGCAAATATTTTGCGCATCGGGTTGCATTATGATATTGAAAAGCACGCGGGTACATGTCGAGGTCGCGCGTAAAATGTTATTAACAAAGGAAACTTTATTGTTTAGATTATGCCATTCGAAAATTTGCAAAATTACAAATCTTATGTTTTTTATTCATGTTTTTACGTAATACGGTTCCGAAGTTATAAATATGTAAAAAATAACAGTACTTCCTATAAAACAATGTGAAATTGCTTGAAAAATTTTTTTGAAATGATAAATTTTATTAAACATTATGTGATAGGGTCATAAAAGGAACGTTTTTCTTAAATAAATTTTGTTTTTATCTGTTATAATTTAGAAATTATGGCCGTTTTAGTTTTCGAATGAAATTTTGTCGGAAACGTTTTTTGCTTATAACTTTTAAAAACACGCGAGGTCAAAAAAACTGAAACGGCCAAAATTTTTATTTCTCTATCCGCGTACGATGCTTTTTGAATTTTGAAAATCGGTCCGTAAATAAGCAAGTTGTGATCAAATTACGGTTCAATTTCTTTGAAATTTTTTGACTATTTTAACATTTTTTTAACCTCGAAGATGCCCTTGTACAAAAAAAATTTAAATTAAAAAATAAAGACACATCTTTTGTAAACTCGAAACTTTTTTCCAAATAAAAATATCTGAACCCGTTCTAATGTGAGACGAATTTGAAAAAAAGTCGATTTTCGTATAGATTTGAAATCTCAAAATTGTTCGTTAATACTTTGATTTTTCATTATAAATCGGACCGTATGGACTTTTTCGAAAATTTTTTTTTTCCATCTTATATTTTCTTAAGTTTATAAATTTCAAAACGTCTTGTTATTTTTTCTCTATCTCTTACGGTTTAAAAGATATAAGCCTTTAACGATTTATCTACGAATTGCAAACCAAATTTTGAAATTTTTCCAAAAAAAGTTTGTGTACCTCATACGGCCGTACGATAAAAGCCACATCTTTCATTTAAGTGCCGTTTTAAAGAAAAAACTGTAAATTGTGCCCTAGGCTGAGCGCTTTTTCGATATGTATTTTAATTTCCGAGTTATAAGCCCTTAAAGTTAGGGGTGGAACTTTTTTACTTTTGGGGTGTAATTACCGTCCCCGACTTTCCACGCTTACCAAATAAAATTCATCGCGTTCGTCTTTTCGATTTCTATCGTACGCCAAAAAATTTTTTAAAAATCACCAGCCGTTTAGGCGGGAAATGAGTTCAAAAATTTTCCAAAAAACCCTCGTAACTCTCGAGGGCGTTAGATTGAGACGCGGTTTTTTTTAAATTCTCACGTAAAACGATGAAATCTACTAAGGGCAGCAATAAATTTGAAAATATCTTCGAAACGAAAGCCGTAAATGGTAAAAAACCAAATCAAAATCGAAATTTTGATTTTCTCGCGTTCCGGCCGTTTTTAAAGCCGTTTGTCGTAGGAAATTTAAAAAAAAACAACGTCATCGCGTAGAGGGACTTTTTAGCCGGCTTAAGGCGTTTTTCAATTTACGATCGGACTTTACGTTCGTTATCCCCAGCCAGTCTAGCGAACGTCTAAGATTTTTGAAAAATTTTGTCGAGTCGGCTTTGAAAAATTCTCACGACCTTATCGTAAAAGTTAAGTATTTCGTTTAAAAACGGTTTTAAAGAGGAAAGTCCAGCGCGTAATTTAATATAAGGCGCTTTTTCGATAAGTCGTAAAACTTTCGAGATATAAGCCGAAAAGCGAAAATCGTAATCGAAAATTTTCGTTTTTTTTTGCGTTCCGACCGTCATTTAAGGCCTTTCTCGTAGGAAATTTTGAAAAAAAATTACATCGTCGGATAGCCGCGTCTTTTAGCCCGCGTACGGCGCGTTCGAGACGAAGGTCGGAGGTCGCGTTCGTTATCGCGAGCGGATCTCCCGCGGGTCGACGAAATTTTCTAAAATTTTCAATGAGTGCGGACGGCGCGAACGTATAATGTGCGACGCGGACCGACCATCGTGCAATATTATATGTCGATTTTGTATAGTCCTGTTCTAATCGGTCATGAAGAATAAAGTAACCTCAGGATGTGTTCACTTAAAAATAATAAAACCTGAAATAAAAAACAAACTTAAATTGATTTACCAACGTTTTAAAATGCTCTGAAAAACAGAGGGTTTCTAAATGTTCAGCTATTCACGTTATTCACTACCTTCTTAAATGTTAAATAAATAATTTCAAATAGTAGGTATTTGTCTTTTGTAGTTTCAAATTTCATTATCTTCATTATTTTTAACAGTACGGAAAACTGAACACATTCTTGGATTTCTCATTAAAATTGTAGTCTTTCTTTTAATGTTCCGAAAAGTGAAATTTTTTGAAAAGTTTTGATTAGCGTCTCTACAGTTTTAATCATATTCCTTAGTGCATAAAAGGTATAAATCAATATTTAAGAAGTTCTCCAAAGTTGTGGTATGTTAACTTGAAATAATTCATAGTTCTGATAGATTTCCACCATAACGTATTAATTTCTGAATAGTACCTTAAGAATTTAATTATTAATTTTCAAAGTTTTTCGAATATGAACTGGGGAAACTGTTAACTGGACACACGAAATTTTTTTAAAGATAATGTATTCATCTTGACTGAGTTCTGAATAGTACCCCAAGAGTTGTAACGAGTACTCTTAAAACACAAAGATTTATTTTAAACGTTACAACTAACTCCAATAGTTATAAAAGAAATTCTAATGACTACACTCAGAACTCTAAAAAAAAAACAATGAAGAGCCAGCTTTACAACATTATTACTAGTTCAATGTACAAAAATGCCCCCCACTCCATTGATAAGAGTAGTAATCACACTAGACCATAACACTTTTTTCAAATCTATTCTACTACTAATTCTAATAAATTAATTAAACTTGAAAAAAAAACAGCAAATTTTACTCTTACTTTGCGACATACCTATAAATGAACGTAACGATATACTGTAGTTTAAATCAGTTAGCTAGCGTATGTTATCTTATTTCAATATTTTTGTTACAATGCTCAGTTTCTTTTTATTCATGTGTGCTAGAAAAAAACAGATTCAAGAAACTTAAGTTTGCCGTGTTAATAATATAAGCGACTGTAATAATGGTTTAGTTAATATTTTGAGATTTCCCATTTGGACGTTTTGTTTTCATTGCTGGTTTAATATCAATTGTATACGTAACTGCATTTAACTTTATTTCTGTTTTCAAGAATTCAAACTATGCAGAAATGAATACAGGAAATTAAATAAAATGTGCGACAAGTGATTAAATGTACTATAATTACATGTAATTGATAATACAGAAACCTGTATAAAAAGATCATACTAACGTCGACATACGTTTATGGAAATTAATTCAGGCAGTTATTCAGAATAAGTCATAAGCAACCTTATATGATTTTACTTTAGTAACCAAATTCATTGGTCAACAACTGTCAGCAACTATCCATAGAGTTTTTAGTAGATTTACTTCATTACTTCAGTCATGATAAATAATAAATTTTTCACGATAATATATCAATTTCTGTAAAGTTATGGATAGAATCTCAACAGTTCTAACGATAACTTAATTAAAACGCTTAAATCGATATTTAAAAAATTCTCGCAGTTTTTAGAATATCTTTTTTCAAAGTCCTTATAAATAAAAAATTTTTTCATGATAAGTCTTCAATTTCTGTTCTTGCACCTCAATATTTCTGACGATAACTCTTATACCCACAACGCTTAAACCGATATGATGAGGTTCCGGCTTTTTAGGCGCGTAAAGACGGCATATTATGTACTTCCCTATGTATATTGAAATGTTTGTGCTATGCCAATATAATAAATCAGGTCCAAGAAAAATATCAGAATTGATAGATGAAGACTAGGGCACAAAATTGTCCAAGTTCTCAGGCCCAGTTACTCTTTAACATACTAACACCTTAGATATTTATGTTTAAAGAAATAATCAGAACATGTTTACTAGATAACGATAATTTGATGATAACCGTTTGACCATGCAATGATTCAAGTCACACAATTGTCAGTTGATACATGAACGTGAATTCACGTGTTAACGCAGCGAGCATGTGCTCAAATTTTCGGCGTAAACATCTAAATGTCTAAAACGACCTTCCTCATCTTAAAGAACTGTTGAAGTAAGTTAAATTCACTTCTCTCTACTTTGTTGAAATTAACTCACGAATCAGAAATTTTTTATTCATATATATATATACAGGGTGTAGCACCTAAACTCCCTCGGACCATAGCATCTTTAACATAAAAGTTATCGAAAAATATGTAAGAGCAAAATTTTTGGCAATTATCGTCGCCATGTCTCTTTTTGATCACCAGTGGCGTGCCGTATTCCAGTATCAAACTTTGGTTTTTTTAAATGGAAGCATGTAGCATTTTATACCCCTAACTTTAGCGGTTTCGCTGTTATAACCGCTTTTTAGAAAAATTTATCCATTTTCCGAATTTTTCTTAACAGAAACTAAATCGCGCCAGAGAGTAAGCTTTGTATTAAGGGACAATCAATAATCAATCAATGCGTTCTGTGCATCGTACTCTTCAGACGTACAAGTTCCATCCGTTCAAGATTCAGTTGCGCCAGGATTTACAACCTCAAGACTTTCAACTCAGGCAGGACTTCTGCATGTGGGTTACTAACAAAATCCATCAAGAGAAATCGTTTCTTATGCGCGTGTTATTTTCTGATGAATCGACCGTTTATAAAAATGGTGTCGTCAATCGCCACAACTGTCATTATGCCGATGACAACCCGCACGCCATGAGAATTCACTTCTTCGAGGGGCACCTGAACGGCAACAGTTATTTAAGGTTCCTTTGTGACAACTTTTGAAAGATATCCCTTTAGCCACTCGGATGGTTTTCCAACACGACGGAGCTCGAGAGTGCGGTTATGCCTCCAAAGGGACGGTCGTCATTTTGAACGTTTAGTTTAAGTTGTATTTTTTCACTTGAGAATTTGTAAACTTATTCAAGATTCTTTGAAACGCCGCCCGTGGATGGGAACGTGCTCTGCCAGGATATCTCTTAACGTATGTATACTCGTGACGCCAATAAACAATTATTGTAATAATCTACAAGAATACAAACCATGTCAACCATTTCTTCTAGAGTCGGGAGCATTTTAGCAACGTTTATCAAAAAACACACAGCTGGTGTCTTCAGTTGAGTCTTAGTTTGACTTTTTAGGTATTTTGACATCTGTGTATCCTTTTTTTATCATGGCAGACTTGTAGGTTTTCGGAAAAGTCCGATTTTTTGACAAATCGGAGTTTCAACTTGTCCTTCTATACAAAACTTACCAGCCGGAGCAATTTAATTTCTGTCAAGAAAAATTCCCAAAAATGGTCAAATTTTTCGGAAAAGCGGTTATAACAGCGAAACCGCTAAAGTTAGGGGTATAACATGTTTCATAAAAAAAGAAGTACTTTTTGAGTGCTTTCCAAATCTGCAATAAATTATAGGGTGTTCCATTTAAAAAAAACATAAGTTTGATACGCCACTGGAATACGGCACGCCACTGGTGACCAAAAATATTTTAAGGACATGGCGACGATAAATGCGAACAATTTTGCTCCTAAACTTTTCTGGTAAAGGAGCTATGGTCCAATGGAGTTAAGGTGTTACACCCTGTATATAACTCAGAAGTTACGTACTGCGTGCCTGTAGTGTGTGTGTTTCAGTTGTTTTGGCAACGTATCATAAATAAAACATGCGCACTCATAAACCAGTACATTTCGTATTTACCACCTAAAAATATTTGGATCATGGGGGAATTGAACCCACGACCATCCCGTTATTAGCACGACCAACTACGTTCTGGCAGTTTAAAGTTATTTTACCACTTCCTACAACATTGGCAACTAGATGCCATACATTTTGTTCAACATAAGCAAAACTCATGTATTTTCCAAATCTTCATGAAAATGCAATAATTGTATTATCTAACTATGCTTAAGTACGAGGCGTGTTTTTAAATTAAGTACTGTTTTAAAATCCCGCCGCTGCAGCGGTACAGTCAGCGTTTCGCGCATGCGCGCTGTGTACCTGTATCTGTTAGGCACGCGCAGATATCGTTCGGCATTTTCGCCGCTGCGTACGGTTGTCTGTAAGTGTTTAAAATGCCTCCGCCTATCGAAAGTCCCGCCGACTGCTATAACGGTCTGTTATCCGTTTTCTGTGTACGAAACGCCTAAAAACAATCGATATTCATCGTGAGATCTGTGCAGTACGGCGAAAACATTATGAGTAAAGGAATAGTACGAAAGTGGGTTAGGCGGTTAAAGATGGCCGCTCCAATTTCCAAGACGAGGAAAGCAGTGAGTGCGGTCATCTTTAAACGCACTTTCGTACCATTCCTTCACTCATAACGTTTTCTCCGTATACTGCACAGATCTCACGATAAATATCAATTGTTTTTAGACGTTTGGTACACATAAATCGGACAACAGATCGTTATAGCAGTCGGCGGGACTTTCTATAGGCGGAGGCATTTTAAACAGTCACAGACAACCGCACGCAGCGGCGAAAAATGCCGAACGGCGTCTGCGCGTAGCCAACAGATACAGGTACACAGCGCGCATGCGAGGAACGCCGACCGTACCTGTTGCAGCGGCGGAATTTCAAAACGGTAATTAATTTAAAAAAACGCCTCGTCTTTATCTCAAACTATCAAAATTTTTTGTCATTATTATGAGTTTCATGCCTAAATGAACGCTGGGTGATATTAAGAGACGTGATTAAGATAGAATAAGTAATATTAACATAGCCGTATTCAAGTCGAACTTTTACTATTAGGAAAATCACATACTAATTGTTAATGTTGAGTAATGCAATGAACCTGCACCAAAAAAGTTTTATACCCCGGTAAAGGGTCAGACGACCCTCTAACATCTCGCGATGATTTCTGGGCTAAGTATATTCGGGAAGGACCCTGGTGCTGTAAATAAATCCCGGATTTGAAAAGCCTTATATTGCTTGACAGTGTTTCGTCAAATTAAAAATAGTGACCTTTAATAGCCTCTGGTTGGTCCTGAGGTCATCCTAATGACTTGAAATCTTGCACGGAGAATCTCCTTGGTCAGAGCTTTCCAACGATATGTAACTTGACCATGTTCCCATCAAATTAAAAATGGTGACCCTTGATCACCTCTGCTCGAGACTGAGATCATTTGACTGAATTGAAACTTTGCACAAAGAAGCCCGTTGGTCTAAGCTTTCCAATGATGTATCACATCACCAGATCCCTAACAAATTGAATTTTTCTCGTTTGGTGATCTTTGTTAGGGTATATCTTAGCTACAATATATCCAATAATTAGGCAAATAGCCACGGACAAACCATTTCCATGCTCAAATCCCCTTGTCCTTTGACTACGTCCTTGGCATTACAACTCGACCACCCGCGGGTCTGATATTCCTCCTACTTTCTACTTTATGGTAAGGCAAAGTTATAACTAACACAGCCACCTTAACCAATTTGAAAAATCATCAATAACTCTGTCATTTTTGACTTTAGGATAAAAAATAATGGGACATTTTCTACAGTATTCAATTACCTATCGATTGAGAATATTTTATACAAGGTGGCCTATTTAAAAAAATTATTCGCGAACGCGATGTTCAATTTTTATTCTGCTTTCACCATAGTGATGAAAGAAACAAATACTACTAGTTTGCCTATTCAACCGACCCTGTAGCTCTAATAATAACGAAGTTAGCAATAATGCCGACTTAAGTTTGAAAACCCTGTACTATAGTTATGACCCATTCTGAATAACAGCCTAAATTAATTTTCATAAACGTATGTCTTACTTTAGTATGATCTATTTATTCAAGTTTCTATATTACCGATAACATGTAATTATAGTACATTTAATGAGAGTCGCTCATTTTATTTAATTTCTTGAATTCATTTTTATGAATCATGTAGTTATTAACGCCTAATATGTACTACTGTTTGAATTCTTGTAACTTAGATTCTGTTCTTTTCTAGTACATAAGAATATAAATTATCAGAACATTGCAACAAAATTATTATAATAAAGTAATTTTTTTCTTCTGGGACTCAAACCTTTTTACCATTAGAAAATTATTCTCGAATTAAGAATCATAAAAAAGGGTTTTCGTAAAAAAAAATTACCAGTTAAAAAATCAACCTCTTGTGTAATAATCGAAAATATTTGATATTAAATTTGTGGCTGCGCGCGACATTATAGTCCATGTTCAAGGATGAATGTGTTAGCTTGCATAAATGTATAGGCAAATTCAGCAATAAACAGTTTTATAATTATAAACATATAAAAAATAAAAAATGCGAATACCTTTAAAACAAAAATAATTGATATCAAAGTTATCGGCGCGACATTATAGTCCATACGTAGAGTCTCTTCGAGAGTGAATTTGAACGTGTTAACATGGATTAACGTGGCAAATTCAGCAATAAACAGAAATATTTTTTAAAACAAAAATATTTGATCTCAAATATAGCTACGCGCGAGATAATAGTCCATACGTAGAGTACGTTCTTTGCAGTGAAATGATTATAGCTTAAATACTTTATTTATATAATTATAATTATAAATACATATATAAATATAATTTATTCCTTTCTAACGTGGCTGTAATTTTAAGATAATTTTCAAACTTTGTAATTTAAACGTCGGGGATCCAAAAATTCGGTTACTTTCACAGAGTAATTGTAACTATGTACTATGTTTCTACTATGTAAGAAAAAGTTTCTTCGAAGACAACTACTTTGACACAATACCTTCGAGTAGTTAAATGTGAGACAATAACAGTCACTCAGTTTAACTTTTTATAATAAGAAAAATTTATTTTTCATAACTATTTACGAAAAATTCATCGTTTTGGCATCTATTGAGTTTATGAAGAATGTTATCTCATTAGTCTAAAAACGATTTTAACTTGACTGATTTTACCCCAAATTAAATATCGGGTATTATAAAAAAAACTCGCGAATTTTATTCAAATTGTACAAGAAAAGTGAATTGTAAAATCGTTCCCATTTTTTATAAAAAATGTGGAATAAAAATGTTAGATTCAGGATAAAACACATAATTATGTTCCTCACCAACAACTACGAGGCCAATAACGAACTTATTTTTGTTTCGGTTCCGGTTGTAAGGTTAAATTGTTGACGCTATTGTACCTCAAACACGCAAACTTGTTATTAAAAAATTGCTTATACCCTAACATATATTTCACAAAAATATAAATGCCGGTTAAACAATCACAGTCCCATTGTGATTACGAATCTCAAAATATATTGAACGACAAAACTTCGATATGAAGCATTTTAAGTAGACGGTAAAAAAATGGGGAAGTAAAGTCGGATTCACCGGGTTTTAGGTTATGACTCATTGCTACAAATTGTATGCATCAATCCAGGCTCGTATGTCGTAACTAATAAATAATTCCTACTGTAAATTTTTGTGTAATCTGTCAATTCAGTTTGATCAGCTGTTTCAAACTAATTCAAATAATCATAAATTTGTTGTTTTCGACCAGAAATTTTCTGATTTTCTTCATTTTTTAAATTGTGTCATTGAATAAAGGTTGTGGGAAGTTATAATAATTATAATTTATTTATATATTTGTACAGTTGGAAATGTTACATTAATGTATGCGAACAAGATGTCCACGTATAAAACTTCTAAAATAATTTTACTTTAGTGTTAAATGCAACGTTTAGTTTTGAGGTACCTATTTAACTGAAATTTAACAATTATTTGATTTAAATACAGTTTTATCGACTGTACACTCATCTACTCAGAGTTGTTACTGTATTGTAACGCAAAATCAATCAACGTCATAAAACTAATTAAAAAGGATCCGATCTAATCAGATTCATCTGCCCCTATTCCGAACTTGAACTTTGATTACAACCTATACTAATAATTAAGGGTTCCACAAGTTCAAACCGCTGCTCAATATCACACCACTTCTTCATTTCTTTTTCAGTATGTTCAATGCATTTCGTCCAATATGTACCATCTATTCTTTTGAGGGATTGTTTCCACACTTCTCGTACATGTTCATCGGTGTACTGTGAGTTCAACTCTCCAATTTTTTTATTATAGTACTCCTTGCAATTAGCCCAAATTAATTCGATTGCGTTAAATTGGCAATGATACGGAGGTAATCTTAGTATCTTATGGCCATTTCTAAGTGCAAGCTCATCTACAATTTCATAAATTTACGGTTTTGGATTTTCGTTAACTAATTGTAAAAATTCTCGTTTTAACATTTTTTGATCATGCATTACATTATGCTTTAATAAAATGTATACAAATCATGTTTGATCGAGGAAGCATTGCGTATTTTTTCTTTTAGTGTTGAATGGTAACTGGCGTTGTCTAATATAATTAAACTAGGTTTTGTTAAATTTGGTATCAAATCATTTTCAAAACATTTCTTAAACAAATCTCCACACATGTCACCATGATAATCTTCTTTTGGGGATTTAGATGAAAATAGAAGTGAAGCATTAGAAATAAAGCCGTTCCTGTTTCCTGCATGTACAACAATAAACCTAAAACCAAATTTTAATTTATTACTTGTAAGTATAAAATCAGGGTCAAACGTTTTGCCTTCTCCAAGTGGCTTTTTCTTTATGCTTTGTTTAGAAGCATCATGCCAACTCCTTTTTGGTGAACCTCTACTAAATATCTAAGTTTCATCCATATATACAGGGTCATACAATGAAAGATCCTTCTCAGTAAAATATTCTCGTAAAAATCTAACACGACTTGCTGCAATGTGGTTTTGTTCAAATAAACCACGTCTGCCATCATCAACTTTAAAGGAAAATCCAATATTATGTAAGAGTCTTGTTAATCCACTTTTGCTAAAGTTGAATACACCAGCGGTAGCAATTTCATATTGCAATGTTGCAACAGTAACATGTTGCCCTATATTATTCATAATTACTTATAAAAAAACTAATTTTGAGCAATACTTACGATTATTATGCATATTATAAATTGTACATTTAACCACATCTTCCACGAAGTTATCAACGTCACAAGACTTTGACTTCCTACGTTTCTGTTTAGGCACTAGAGGTTCTTCATTCTCCTTCACTTCATTTCTTTTTTTAATCGAAGATACAGTATTTATGTTAACGCCACATGCTTCTGCAGTCCGCTATAATGAATCAAGCCGTAAGATGAAATAGTATTTTTAATTCATAAAATACCTGCATAACTGACGTGAAAGGCAACAATACA
Source organism: Abscondita cerata (assembly GCA_030710515.1). Taxonomy (NCBI): domain Eukaryota; kingdom Metazoa; phylum Arthropoda; class Insecta; order Coleoptera; family Lampyridae; genus Abscondita; species Abscondita cerata. The sequence continues at coordinate 487,629 of JALBCR010000145.1, forward strand.
GCACCGTTGTCACGTTCTCGTATAAAATAGTCCATTACTTTCATAATGACTGCTTCGGTTTCCAATTTCTTTGACATTGCAACTATTCCTATGCTATCATAATAATCATTCATTTATTGTTAATACCATGTACTTACTTAATCTGCCTCGATATAATAATTGATTAGTATTGAAAAATACTGATTTGAATAAAAGAAAGATGAAAAAATTCGAAAACGGTGTGGCAACTTGAAGTACGAATGTAAGGTTATGACAATGTAAACAAGGAAAATTATTCAACGTACGTTTTTTTTTGCTTGCACATAGAATAAACGGCACGACATACGTTTCTCAATTGCATTTTGCTGATATTTTTATTTACAGAAACAGAAAACTGTGCCACGTCGATTATCATAGTTTACTGCAATGAGTCATACCTAAAACTCGGTGAATCCGACTATAAGTGTATTTTAATGTGTGCAAATCATTGATTATGAATGATGCAAATGCAATCTCTTCCGAGGCGATTAATATAAAAACTAAATAATATCGGAAAAGACGTCTATCTTGTAAATGTTAGATATCTTATACATTTATTGCGATTATACTCCACAATTACTCATTTCCTATATTTACGAAACTATTCACTTAATGAAGATTTTTCTTTAATTTTTAACAATACAATGCCAATACATAAACCTTAAATTCATATATTTTAGTTTATTTTCATCCATTTAATTTGATGAAAACTTTTTTCAACAAAACTGAATATTTATTTATTTATTCGTACGGTACATTATCTTTCATTATTATTTTGTGATGTAAGTGTAATGTATGGTGCCCCAGAGGATCAGTATAAACTTGTATAGTGTCATGATCCTGGATTGGTTCGTCTTGCCATACCACGTGTTTCAATATTTAGAAAAGCCACCACAACCTAAACATACTACCCTGCCCCACCCTAGTATTCATATGTTCTAAAATTGATAAGGTGTGTACATACAGAGTGCAACAAAAGTCTGGAAACGCTCAATTATCTCACAAATGGGTAGTACGAATTGTACAACATTTTGGATAAGTATATTTTGGGATACGAAGATTCCAGATTTGACATCTGCAGTGTTGCCAGATTTACCGTTTTTCTGATATTATTACTAACTTTGGTTTTTTAAATAGATCACCCCGTATATTGTATCATTATTGGAATGTCCCCTTCAATACGAGTTCAACCATAATGTAACACTCAATATTTGATAAAGTCAGGAAGGTCTTAAATTAAATAAAACTGTCCGTGCAAATAGAATTCAAGTAATTAAATCTGGCAACATTGCAGATATCAAATCTGGAATCTTCGTACCCAAAATATACTTATCCAAAATGTTGTACATGTTGTACAATTCGTACTACCCATTTGTGAGATAATTGAGCGTTTCCAGACTTTTGTTCCACTCTGTATAATAGAAAGTAAATAAGAACCTCCATAATATGTAAAAATACCATACTTAGATACTTGCAACGATACAGGACTTCGAGATTTAAGTCTTTTAGGTGAAGGGTTCTCATATCATTTCAAACTAGTAAGTTTTTTTAAGTTGGCATTTATCCCATTCTCGTTTTAACGCAGTTCTTCAAATGTTCGATAGAGTGATATTGCAAAGAACAGGAAGCCAACCGAGAGAACTAGATTTAATGGTTCCACTAATTATGCGCGTAATACAATTCAACTGTGGAATAATCTAAGCCAATTAAGCTGTGTGAAGTGTCTTTGCATATGCTCGCTGAGCTAATTATTAAATGACATTATTTTTTGTTTTCATTACTTTTTCTAAATGTTACTGGTAAATTAAAAACTGAATATGTATACAAATACACAATATAATACACAAAATGTATGGCATCTAGTTGCTAATGTTGTGTAAAGTGGTAAAATAACTTTAAAACTAAAAACACACCACAGCCAAGCACGTAGTTAGCTTTATTGGTTATAGCGTCGTGCTAATAATACGATGGTCGTGGGTTCGATTCCTCCATGGTCCAAATATTTTTTATACAGGATGTTCCTAAATATCATGTACAAACGAAAGAACGTGTTTCCTTGGCCAATTTTATGACTAAAATATCATATAAACATAGACCCGCAAACGCTTCCTTAGCGGACTACAGAGTGTTAAAATTTCAATTTTTTGCTTATGGCTCCTGCAGTTCCTGAGATATTGAGTTCAAATTTCGAAAGAGTACGAGCATCATCAACGAGAAGAAGGTTGGACGCATGTATAAGAATTCGAGGAGGCCAATTTCAATAATTGTTGTAATAGTAGGTGTAGTACATACATACATAGCTTGTTATGGTTATTATTTATGGTTTTGTAATAAATCATTGCTAAATTGGTTATTTTAGCTTTATTTTTTAGCAGAATGCCTGCGAATAAACTGTCAAAATTTATCAAACAAAATAATATTACAGATCATCCAAATAAATCCACAGCCTACTATACCACTTTTGAAAAATTTAATTTTGTTAGGTATTTTTTCTAATTTTTTTATCGAAAACGATTGCAGATAAGAAAAAATTGCAAGAGACCAAAAAGTTTCTAAACAAGACAGAGAATCCATTTATTACTTTAGAATCTACAAGCGGTACACCACAGAAAAGTTAAGGGCAGGAAAAGTGACATAGCCGCCGAAAAAGTATCACCCGGTGTAATTCTCACGGTACTCTGACTTGTCGGAAGATGTAACCCCTGGAGCCTAACTTACATACCAAATTTGAACTCAATATCTCAAGAACTGCAAGAGCCATAAACAAAAAACTTGAAAAAATTGAAATTTTAACACCCTGTAGTCCGCTAAGGAAGCGTTAGCGGGTCTATGTTTATATGATATTTTAGTCATAAAATAAGCCAAAGAATCATCTCATTCCGTTTGTACATGATATTTAGGAACACCCTGTATGTGTTGGTAAATGTACTGGTTTCTGAGTGCGCATGTTTTATTTATCATACGTTGCCAAAGCAACCAAATACACACACCACAGACAGGAAGTTACGTATCTTATGAGTTATATACAGGGTGGTGCAAACTTCTGACATCGAAGGATAACTTAGTCAATAAAAAAGATAATTTTCAAAATTTGTTACATTTAGTACTGTTACAGCAGCCATGTCAAACTCAAAGTCACTGGTGGGTCAAAAGCATGAAGACCATAGACTAGGTGGGCCGCAAAACCTAATCTTAAAGAAGACAAACTACTGAAAATCTTAACGAAAAAAAGTACTATTATGTTAGAAGTATATTTATTAAATTTCCAATAAAAGGACATTACAAAAACTTACAAACATTAACTTCTTTTGCCAGATATTTGACATCTTTTGTCTTTAATTAAGTTGTCTATTTGTGGCGTGAATTTATCGGCGGAAATAACTTTTAAAACTGCGTCCAAGTGTGCGTCCGTCAATCGCGATCTTACGGGAGACTTGTTTCCTTTCATCAAAGAAAATAATTGTTCACACTTATAGGTACTTCCAAACATTGACAGGATTTTACAGGCAAGTTTTCTCATTTCTTGGTATTGAAAAGGCAAGTACTTATAAAATTCGAATGTACCAACACTATCAAATTTTTCTTTTAAATGGGTTTGACACTGAATCTCAATCACTTCCATCTGCAAGTGAGGGGGAACTTTATCAATATCGATAGTGAAAAGACCAGTAAATAAAGAAAAATTGTTTTCTTGGGACTTAAAATCCTGAAAACGCTTTTGAAATTCTGACAGAAGGTTTCCCATTTTCTCTGTATACATTTTGTATGATATTGGGCCACTTGTACTTTCCTGATACGCCTTGCAAGTCGGAAAATGTGACAGATTAACCACCGCTAACTGGTTTTCCACAGCATCATCTTACACTTGAAAGCTTTAACATGATCATGCATATCTGTTATAACTTGACGTGGTCCTTGCAATTTCGTATTTAAGTCCGACAAGTGTTTTGTGATGTCTACCATAAATGAAAGATCTTGTAAAAAGGTACGTCGGATAATAAGCTGACATCTTGTTCTTTCACTTCCATGAAAAGGCGTATTTCTTCTTTGAGTTTCCAAAACCGATCGAGAACCATAGAACACGAAAGCCATCGCACTTCTGCATAATAAGGTAAACCAGTGTACTCACTTTCTAAATCACGTAAAACGCACAAAACTGTCGCTGATTCAAGCCACGTGACCTTATGAAGTTTATCATTTTTTCACTGACTTTAAAACGCTTTCCAACTGGATCACTTTTGAGCATAAAACTTCTTGGTGGATTATGCAATGAACATGATGAAAATCTGGTTTGTCACTGCCCGTTTCTCTGATATTTGTTTGTAATATTTTAATGAAGCCATTATTTACTCCAGTCATTGAAGGAGCTTCATCTGTTGCAACGGAATACAGTTTTGACAAATCTAAATTGTACTTTTGCAGAAGTCCATAAACAGCATTGAAAATATCCTCCCTAGTTGTTGTATCATGCAATGGTACTAATTCCATCAATTCTTCATAAACGTTGATATCTCTATCAACAGCACGAAGAAAAACAGCGAGTTGCGCCACACCACACACATCTGTACTTTCGTCACAGGCAATAGAAAATGCAATGAAAGAGTCTGATTTTGTTTTTATCTGTTCGCTTATATTGGCAGCCAACTCGGTAACTCTTTCAGCGACAGTATTCCGGGACAAGGATATATTTTGAAAAGCCTTCACGCTCCCAGGACTTACAATTTCCACGGCCTTTACAAGGCACTCTTTTATAAATTCACCTTTAACAAATGGTTTTGAGTGTTTTGCGATCAACTCCGACAGTACGTAGCTCGCTTGAACGGCAGATTCATTTTCTTGCTTTGGACGTGTAAACATAAGCTGTTGATCTTTTAACCGTGATTTTAACTCTTTTAACTTTTCGTTTCTAATCATGCCTGTATACTTGTCAAACTTAGTTTTATGACTATCATAGTGACGTTTTATATTATATAATTTTGGGACACCGACTGTACTGTTACAAATCAAGCAAATAATTTTGTCTTTCACTTCACAGCAAAAAAACTCTAATTCCCACTTTTCTTGAAAGATACGATGCTCATCTCCAAGTTTCCTCTTACTTCCACTTGGTTTTGAAACAGACATGTTAAAAACTTTACCCGAAATAAATAACAATAAGTACTGTTACGTGTTGTAACAATAAGTACGCAACTAAACTCGCAATTCTATCGCAACTGACTCATAACTGACTGAACAACTGAACTGAATCGAGCGGTATTGGCTTATATACGGATTGTGATTTCTCGACAGTTCTTTCTAGAATGTTCAGGTAGCGTCATCTGTGTTCTCGCGCGATAGAACTTTCCGGAACAAGCCAGGCTTTTAGGTTGAGCGCGCATCTTAGTTCATCATCACAGTACTTTATTTTCGGTTTTTAACAGGCCCGCGGGCCGCATTACATGGCTGTTTTCAAAATTGATTCGTGGCCGCAGGAAAATGCTCAGTGGGCCGCATGCGGCCCGCGGGCCGCATGTTTGACATGGCTGTGTTACAGAGTGTACATTTTCAAAATATTTTCGCAGCATAAACTTACATTTTCTTAAATAGAACACCCTACATCTTCTTCAAAGTTCGAAATGATCTCATAAAAATTTAGCAAAAAATATAGCATCTCAATGTATTGTACAGGGTATTTTAGAAGATATAACTAATTATCAATAAAAATGTCACCTACTTTAACGTTCTGTTATAAAGTAATTTGAAATAGTTTAGCATGTATTCCTATTAATACGTTATTTCCATGGCATGAGCTGTGTTATTATTATTAATAACTTTTATTATCGGACACTTCATTAATACAGGGCGAAACAAAATGCAAACCAAGCAATATTTCAAATTTTTTAAATGAATCAACATATATTTCATTTTAGGGATTGTAAGTATAATTAATTAGCTTTTAAACGATATAGTATACAGTATGTCCCCCTAAGTTGGAATCATATAAAAAACTTTTTTATTATTAATTTTAGAAAAAAAAGTTATTCTTTATAAAAAGTTCTGCATGTTCTAAAATCTAAAATACAGTCATCAAATATCAATTTTTTTCAGTCGTATACGAGGTTTGTCAAAAATATGAATTTTACTCAAGAGTAAAAGTACCTTTAAATTTTACAATATCGGAAAATGTTATCAAAAAGTTGATCAGAAATAAAAACTACGTTCAAATATGCAATTACATCCATTTACATTAAAAATTAAGTTTATTTTGTTTTTTATTAATATTTCTATTTTGAATGAACATTTGTCTCTTGTGATTATTTATTATTATTTATGATAATTTGACTAAAATATTATAATATACTTTGACGATGCTGTGAGTCATTTTATTTCTACAGGGTGTTGACTTTTTATTTTTCAAAAATGTTCAATAAATATAATAATGTTATCAATGTAAATACTTGCAATTGCATATTTAAACGTAGTTTTTAATTCTGCTTAACTTTTTTAATAACATTTTCCAATATTGTTAAATTTAAAGGTACTTTACTCTTCAGTAAAATTCATATTTTTTGACAAACCTTGTATACGACTGAAAAAATTTGATATTTGATGACTGTATTTTAGATTTTAGAACATGCACAACTTTTTATAGAGAATAACTTTTTTCCTAAAATTAATAATAAAAAAGTTTTTCATATGATTCTAACTTAGGGGGACATATTGTATGTAGGGTATAAGTTAAGAAAAAAACGGTAAATATTTTATGAAACCAAAAAATATTGTATTGTACTACGTGCAAAAATTAAGGTATCTTAAACTTTTCCACAAAAAATTTTTGTACATTTTGAGTTAAAATTATAGGGAGAACTACATACTTTTGGTTCTTACTATGTAATAGTACTCTGAAGATCCTTCTTATAGGCAGGGTGGAGCAAAGTTCTAACATTGGAGAAATAAATAAATAAATTGGAGGATAACATAGTTGGTAAAAAAGATACCGCTTTCAAAATTGGTCAGATTTAATACAAGTGTATATAAAAACATTTTTAATTATACAGGATGTTCCAAACAATTATTTTAAATACAATATTAGTAAAAATGACACCTACTTTTATCTGTTATGAAGTATCTTGAAATAATTTAACATAAATAAATGAAATATATGTTGATTCATTTAAAAAATTTGAAATATTGCTTGGTTCGCATTTTGTTTCGCCCTATATTAATGAAGTGTCCGATAATAAAAGCAATTAACATTAAACACAGCTAATGCTATGAAAATGACATGTTTTAGGTATCATTTTTACTCAATATTAGAAATATCTTCTAAAATACCCTGTACAATACATTGACCTGCTATATTTTTTAAAAGTGCTTGATGAGACTTTTTCTATTCTTGGAAAAAATATTTTATTAAAAAAAGTAAGGATTAAGAAATGCTAACAGTTAACTGTTCTTTGTATACGAGATGTCGTAAAGCATGCATTTCAAAAAAAATTAAGTTTATGATACCACGACTTTTTGAAACACCCTGTATAATCAAAAACATTTTTAAAATGCGCACTCAATAACTGTACTAAATATAACAAAATTTGAAAGTGATATCTTTTTTTTCAACGATGTTATCCCCTACATATTCTATATCGTTTAAAATTAATTAATTGTACTAACAATCCATAAAAAACGTATAGGTGATTCATTTCAACATTTTGAGATATTGGTTGGTTTGCATTTTACTTCGATTTGTAAAAAATTTTAAAGCTCTTGATGAGATGTTTTCAAACCTTAAAGAAAATATAAAAGTGTTCCATTTAAAAATGTAAGGTTATGCTGCCACGACTCTTTGGAAAACCCTGTATAATCAAAAATATTTTTAAAATATACAAGCAAAAAATGAAAAATCTGTATTAACGTTATATCATGAAATATATAATATTGGCAACAAACGATGAAGTTTTACTTCAAACATTGGCAGAAAATTAATACAATTTTAAAAACGAAAGAATATTAGGGAGAATAAACCTATTAATAGTTCTTCTAAATCCACAAAATCAATAAGTAAGCTTCATTTTATAATGCGCAGTCAGTGCAAGCGTAAATTCGTGTAAGTGGATCGGTGTACTTACTAATTTCTATCTAATTACAGAATGTATCATGCGAAAAAAAAAGGATTGGAACAATTATGTATGCAAAAAGTAACATTGATGGTATCAGTCATTTGTAGATCTCGAAACCAATAGAGTTATCAATCAAATGGACGCCGACCATATATTAAAAATCCTTCATCCTAGACCAATCATTCACTACCATGATGTAATTCACCAAATTAATTTGACACCCTGTAGATTAAATGGTCCCACGGTTCAATAACCGGTCGGGTTAGAACATTTGCAATCACGCAGACTCAGATAATAGTCGAGTGCATTTAGGAATTGACCCGCCATTTTTGTATACATTTTTCTCTTACCCTCCAGTCGAAAGAGTTTTCCTCGGTGAGTTTAACTCTAAGTTTGCGCACCTTTAAAACCGACTCTTTCGTCGCCATCTTGGATTTGATGTTTTTTTTTTTGGAATTTTTATATCTTGCGTTCTGATTATCGCACAGTCATAAACTTGGTGTCTTTGGATTCGTTTTGAGTTACATTTTCAAAATGTTATATGACAAAAAACTGTGCGATTCACGGGAAAAAAGTTATTGCTCTTCAAAGTCGACAGAACGACTTAAAAAAAAGGTTTTTTTTCTTTTCCAGTCCACTTGAGGTTTTTTTGTAACAGAACTTTATTAAAGATAAAGCAATTTCAAGTACTTACAAAAAAAACAAACATTTCTAGTCATAATACGACTTCTCCGTAATTCATTTATTAAAATAAACGATTGTTATGTATCGATACATTGTTTAAATATACCTATTTGTTCAATAAAAATTTTGTTGGAGTGCATTTTTATTTAAAAAATGAACATTTCGATGAGTTTAATGATGACTTTATTCTTCCAAATAGTAGCTGTGAGGATATTAATAAAAAAATGTAAATCTTAGAAATTTCCATCACCTTGTACAAATTTATTACGGACAAAAAGTGTTCTTTCAATTTTATCGTTAATGTAATATTTTTCGAGAAAAAACGTTTGCTTTTCGTTTGATTTAAGAGCAAAATACATTTTAAATAAATAATCGGAAGCTTTCTGAATTAAACAACTGCAATTGTTTTTATATCCTAGTTATATTTTTATTTCATTTTTATAACATAAATGTTTACAAAAAAGTTCAAAATCATGGCATGTGTGGAGTCACAAAGGCAACATTTTGAGCATCTCTTGTAAGATGTAAATGTAATATTAATCGTTAAATTATTTTTTTAACTGATATTTATTTTTTAATAAATTAATAAAATAAAAAAATTAAATTTTGAATTTTACACTTCTTTTTCAATGACAACTTCACGATTATAATTTTTGATGCGAAAAAACAGACATTAAAGAAAACGATTTTTCTCGAAAACTATTATACTAACAAAAAAGTTGAAAGAACACTTTTTGCATTAGTAAATTGCATATTCCAAAATTCGTACAGGGTGATCAAAATTTCTAAAACTTACAATATTTTTAAATAACAACCTCACCGCTACCCCGGTATCTACGCCACTGCTTAAAATCTTTTTTTTTGAAAAGATTATTAAATTGTGTATCCTATTAACGTATATTACCATACAAATTTTCAGATTTTTTCTCTAACTCATTTCTGAGATAATAAGAAAAACCAATTTTCAATTGAAACTTTACAGGGCCGTACCTCCTTAAGTAAGCCCAACTGAACAAAAATTTATAAAAAAATTTTCATAACTTTTTATGTTTAGTAGCGTTGTATAGTTTGCGACCTATAATTTTAGACCTCTCTGTATTGAAACAATTAATATTTCGATGGGTTTTAGCTTTATGAAGACATTTTTTCTGCTTTTTCCGAACTCGATTCCGCACTACTCTTGAATTTGAGTTTATGGCGCGTTTTTTTTTCATGCGGTTTTCCCGATAGACCTACTCCACAGTTTTCACTTTTTCTTTAGTGAATTTTCACCCTGTCATGATATTGATAGCCATCGTGATTTTCATTCTCACTTATCACAGGTGATTGGTTTGCTTTTGGTTTCAATGAAGCGGTTGATCTTAGTAAAGGTACCATCGTTGTAAGTTCGTCATCAACTGCGTCGTCTTCGTCATTCGAGTTCTCTACATTATGCAGGTTTCTTCACAGCAAATCTTGCACAAAACAGAACATTTCAAACCTGCTCTTCAACATGCACAAACCCTGCTACAGTTGGTTGTACATCCACAGAATACAAAGTCCAGAAGTATGCGTGGTATCAGTTCCTGATTGGTTGTCATTGGTTCCAAGTGCGTTTATCTCTGAATCGATTCACTTTTGCACTTGATGATATGTTTGAAGGAAATGTTGTCTCGCTGCTGAGCTCGTGGAAAGTCAACGCGATAAGTCAGTTTTGGTTTTCAGATCAGGTTGCAAAAACGAGCAGCGAGACAACATTTCCTTCGAACATATCAAGTGCAAAAGTGAATCGGTGCAGAGAAAAATGCACTTGGAGCCAATCACAACCGATCAGGAATCGAAGTCACGCAAAGTTCTGGACATTGTATCCTGTGGATGTACAACCAACTGTAGCAGGGCTTGTGGATGTAGAAAAGCAGGTTTGAAATGTTCTGTTTTGTGCAAGAATTGCCGTGGGGAAAGAAGATCTAGATAACTCAAATGACGAACACGACGAAGTTGATGACAAATTTTCAATGATTGTACCTTTACCCAGATCAACCGATTTATTGAAAATAAAACCAAGCGAACCGCCTGTGATAAATGAGAATAAAGATGATGGCTATTAATATCATGACAAAGTAAGAAATTCACTAAAGAAAAATTGAAAACTGTGGAATAGGCTTATCGGGAAACCAAATGAAAAAAAACGCGCCGTGAACTTAACCTCAAAGGTGGTGCGGAATTGAGTTTGGAAAAAACAGAAAAAAATATGTTTATAAAGTTAAAACCTGTTGAAATATTAATTGTTTCAATATAAACACAGTTCTGCGTTTAAATTAAATAAATTAGTAACAAATAGCAATAGCGTAATTAAATAACATTTGGAAAGAATAAAGTCATCATTCAACCCATCGAAATGTTCATTTTATAAATAAAAATCCACTCCAACAAAATTTTTATTGAACATATAGGAAGATTTAAACAATGTATAATGAATAAAGATCGTTTATTTTAGTAAATGAACGGGAGACAAGTTGTATTACGACGAAATGCAGCGCGGAGCGCAAGCGCTATTCAGCGTATTTCGAAATTCCGCACGAAACATGCGTGTCGATTGACGGGCGAGAAATGGTCGTATCGGGATAAATTTGTTTGTAAATGCTAGAAAAACTTTATCTTTAATAAAGTTCTCTCAGAAAAAAAGCGTCAGGTAGACTGGAAACAAGATAGGAGCCGGAAAGGAAAAAAAACCTTTTTTAATTCGTTCTGTCGACTTTGAAGAGCAATAACTTTTTTCCGCTAACCGCACAGTTTTTTGTTATATAAAATTGTTAAAAATATAACTCAAAACGAATCCAAAGACACCAGTTTATGACTGTGCGATAATTAGAACCCGAGGTATGAAAATTCCAAAAAAAAACACCGAACCTAAGATTTTAGGGGTGCGTAAACTTAGGGTTGAACTCACCAGGAAAAACCTTTTCAAATGGAGTGTAAGAGAAAAAATGTATACAAAATTGGTGGGTCAGACCTATAAAAAAATTCTAAATGCACTGGACTATAACATCAAACTAATGGAACAGATGCTTTGCTGTGGTCGGGGACTGATTTGATTACGTAAAACTTTTAAACAAATGTAGACAATGTCCTAAAGAATTCATGTGATCAAAATCCGCAGTACTTAGAAAAACATATCAGGGGATAAGTGGTGGTGCGTCGTGCTAAGTACAATCCCAAGAAAAAGCGATAGAATGTTATAAAATGTTATTTATCGTCTTTTCCCCTCCCAGAAAATGTCGTCCGACCAACTTTAAATTAAGAAAGCATTGATCACTTTTTTCGACAGAAATCATCATGAGTGTGACCCGCGGGTACAGTGCATAACAGACAGTTTAGAAACGACTTTTGGGTTTCATCTCGTGGGTTCGGTTCCTTGTACCAAAGCGGATAGTGAAATCAGCACCGCCCCTCTGTTCATTCTCATTTACAAGACTTTTGTTTCTCCATCTCAAAGGAATTCTGAAAGACTTATAGGAAATTGCGCAATTTCCAAAAAAAAACTAATTTGAACGATACCGAAAGAACTGCTGATGACAGTTCGCAACCGATGTCAAAAAAGCAATTTGTTAGGTATTTTTCTAATTTCTTTTATCAAAAACGATTGCAGATAAGAAAAAACTGCAAGAGACCAAAAAGTTTCTAAACAGGACAGAGAATCCATTTATTATTTTAGAACCTACAAGCGGTACACCACAGAAAAGTTCAGGGCAGGAAAAGTAACATAGCCGCTGAAAAATTATCACCCGGTATAATTCTCACGGTACTCTGACTTGTCAGAAGATGTAACCCCTGGAACCTAACTTACATACCAGATTTGAACTCAATATCTCAAGAACTGCAGGAGCCATAAACAAAAAACTTGAAAAAATTTGAAATTTTAACACCCTGTTGTCCGCTAAGGAAGCGTTTGCGGACCTATGTTTATATGATATTTTCGTAATAAAATAAGTCAAAGAATCACCTCCTTTCGTTTGTACATGATATTTAGGAACACCCTGTATATGTGGTAAATACGAAATGTACTGGTTTCTGAGTGCGCATGTTTTATTTATCATACCTTGCCAAAGCAACCAAATACACACACCAAAGACAGAAAGTTACGTATCTTATGAGTTATATACAGGGTGGTGCAAACTTCTGACATCGAAGGATAACTTAGTTAATAAAAAAGATAATTTTCAAAATTTGTTACATTTAGTACTGTTACAGAGTGTACATTTTCAAAATATTTTCGCAGCATAAACTTACATTTTCTTAAATGGAACACCCTACATCTTCTTCAAAGTTCGAAATGATCTCATCAAGAATTTAGCAAAAAATATAGCATGTCAATGTATTGTACAGGGTATTTTAGAAGATATAACTAATTACCAGTAAAAATGTCACCTACTTTAACGTTCTGTTATAAAATAACTTGAAATAGTTTAACATGTATTTCTATTAACACGTTATTTCCATGTCATGAGCTGTGTTATTATTATTAATTACTTTTATTATCGGACACTTCATTAATACAGGGCGAAACAATATGCGAACCAAGCAATATTTCAAATTTTTTAAATGAATCAACATATACTTCATTTTAGGGATTGCTAGTATAATTAATTAGCTTTTAACGATATAGTATATGTAGGGTATAGGTTACGGAAAACGGTAAATATTTTATGAAAACCAAAAAATATTGTATTGTACTACGTGCAAAAATGAAGGTATCTTAAATTTTTCCACAAAATTTCTTGTAGATTTTGGGTTAAAATTGTAGGGAGGGCCACATACTTTTGGTTCTCACTATGTAATAGTACTCTGAAGATCTCTTATATGCAGGGTGGCGCAAAGTTCTAACATTGGAGAAATAAATAAATAAATAAATTGGAGGATAGCATCGTTGGTAAAAAAGATACAGCTTTAAAAATTGTCACATTTAATACAATTTTTGAGTGTATATAAAAATATTTTTAATTATAAAGGATATTCCAAAAATTTTTTTTAAATACAACACTATATTTTCTTTAAAGTCCAAAAAGATCTCATTAAGAGCTTTAAGAAAGTATGCCATGTCAATGTCTTTTACAGAGTATTTTAGAAAATGTCGAATGTCAAAAAAGCGATTACGATAATTGCCAATGAGATATTTGGTGTGTATCTACAGTATTAACATCATTTAGATCAGTAAACACCATGATTAATTTAAAAATGGAATTTGTTGGTATTGATAGCTGAAGAAGATTTCTTTTCACGTAATAAATTAGTCATTAGTGAACAATAAACAAAGACTAACTTTGATATCAATGATCTGAAACTGAATTCATGTTCAGTTTAGTGCATGTTGAATGAACATTGACATTTAAATCTAAAAATTCGCACTAAAGAGCGTTTCACAATTTCTAATACACCGATTATGGTTAACTGCACACACAAATCCTGCAATTCCCTGAAGTGGTAACCGCAATTGCAAACACTTCTCGCCCTTTTGTGAAGGATTTTATCGGTACGAAAGGTTCAAGAATCATTAAGTAACTTGGTTACACTCGGACTCTTTTGAGTTCAGTATCGGGCTTGATGTAAATTGATTTCCTGATTTATTACCCGCCTATCTCAAACCTTTCGGATTTTGGAGTGTACTGAAGTTACTTTCAAAACAAGCAGTCGAAACTTTGTTGACTGCGTTTCCATATGGTTCAATTCAAGAAGATTTTATTAGCAATTTCGTACATTGAGATGTTTTTTTATTAATCTAAGTGTAGAATCATTCTAATCAAAATCAGGTTTATTGATTTCAATCTTTTTAAACGCGGTGGTAACAACAAAGTCAAAAGACGACCTTCGCCAAATTCGTCACCTACCGTGGTGCATTCACCTTGGAGAGATGAACTCAACGTTCTCTGATTGTGGTATTAACCCCAAACAAGTCGAACTTCGTCTATTTTTTTTTTTAATTTTGAATCGAAACTACTCCAACGTCGATATCTACATACACTATTAAAATAACAAATAAGAGTTAAGAAAGCTGTGATAGTTACTGGAAGACGCTAAATATGTTTCAAATAAATTAATGCGGTCTTCACCCTTCACGAACTTCCAACAATAGAAACCAAACCAGTTAAAAATATTAGCAATGTTGAGTTAAAAAATTAATCTGAAAAATCAAAACATAAATTATGTTCCAAACAAGCAATCGCTTCATAATTGAAAGAAGGTCGAAATTGAAGATGGTAATGTACTAATGGACAAATATTTTAGCAGGTAAATTCGGAAATCGAAACAGAAGATTTTCAATCAGTTCTAATTTGTCACCGATGATGGATAACGTCGAAGGGTAATAAATTTTCAACGATCTACTAAACAACTCGAGAAGCGGGACACGCCGAGAAATTGAAATTATCAAAGTTATAATACATAATTGATGACGTTTCAGAAATTGCCTAAACTTATTAAGCCTGAATGCATCAACAGCGAATAGGATGGAATGTTTGATTTACATATAGTAGACTTCCGTCGTCACTAATATCACTTAGAACACCTTTAACAAAAGCTTTTCTCCCCTTTACAAGTAATAATAAACGCCATTATAATTATATTATCCCAATAAATGCATTATATTCTCCGCGGTAATTACTATTACGAATGTTTTTGCCTTTTTGATTACCAATAAATAATCAACTTAAATTTACTTTCGACGAACTTACCTATTATCTCACTTATTTTTCACGGACGTATATTCACATAAACAACACTTTCTCACTAAATCCATAATTAGTGACATTAATTAGTTTCTGCGAATTATACAGTTCTCAGTAATAAATTTTTCGTACCTTCTTCTTCGTGGTTGTCTTATCGAGAATAGTTCGTTGAAATTGTTTGCAACGGTTGTTTATTAAAAGTTTAAAACGTGCATGTATTTTTTGCAAATCACATTTACAAACCATCTCCGTCTTTTCGCCCGCTTCGGTTGAATAAAGAAGAAGACGTTTTTGTTTGCACAATAAAGATTCTATATAGAATGTTGCTTTTCTTTCAAACCTGTTTACCTATTTTTAATTTATTTTTATTGGGAAGACCGCGACCTTCGTAAGTAATGGTAAGGTATGTATTCGCGAATTCCTCTTAAAAAAATTTGCGAAATATTGACATTTCGCGACCCCGCACCTTTTTCATTAGTGCAAGGTTGAAAGCTGCAACGTGTAAATCGAAAGGAATTGGTAATACAAAATAAAGACAAAAAATTAATCTAAATGTTTATGTTATTTTACATACAACCTTGTCAGTAATCTCCACGTCAATACAACCCTCTCCAACACCTCCTCCGCAGGCGCCGAGACTATGAATTTATTCCCATGTCTCGATGTCTGCATTTTGCAAACAAGTTAGCAACAACGTCTATAAATTAAAATTTCCGCTCAATATTTGCAATTTCAAAATGGGAAAATTACTCTCTGACAATTAACCGAAGGATTATAATTGTGTAGATGAGGCGCATTTAAACGGGACCAGCGCAGTGGCACGAACTGGAACGTTCGGAATGCAGTTGACCAACGAGCAGGACTTAACTACATAAACTTAATAAAAAAACACATTTCCATTTATTCTTATATATTTTTACAAGCAACTTTGTAGCAGAGTCAGAACGAAAATAACTTTTTACGTACTAAAATATGCACGAATCTAAAACTTCAAGACTTTTGAAAGCTTATTAAGAAAATCACAATTTAATTTACCCGTTTTTTTGTTCCTTTTGAAAGCTGGGTTCTCCAGACGTACACGACGAATAAAGTCAAGGTGCCCTCATTAATTGAAATTTTTATGGATTTAATTCGATTATTTACGAACGTTAAGATTTGAAAACAAATTACAAAGAATTTGTAAATAATGTAATTTTAATGCATAATTAATAAAAATCAAGATGCTACTACGTTTTTTTTGCGGTAAATTAAATTTCAGTAAATTCGGCTTTATTTGTCATGTCAACACAAGCAAGTGATATGAACATTAATAAATAACTAAAATAAAAAAAAAACCATAGAAAGAAATAAAAGATTAACACAGAAAATTTAATGTTTAACCTTGTTTAACCTCTTGATATAATATTTTCATTAGGACGATTTACCAACGCATACGACTACTTCAAAGTATCACTAATGGTATTAAAACCTTAATAAGTTGTATAAGTATGGGCTTTTTATAACCTCCAGGTGTTAAATTCTTATTTTTGTTATGAGGACGACACCGGAGGCGTCTCAGTAGCTACATAATATATTTTGCTAGAGTCCGTTGAAATTTATTAATTTCCTAAATATTTTGGAGAACAAGTTTCAATTTCATATATCTGAAATTAACTTGTCATTTGTAGTTGTTCTCTCAGACAGGAAGGGCCTTCTTTGTAGGAGTTGGAAGTGATATTAGTGTGCAAAAACACCTTGCCCTTTTTTCACAGGCCCTTCCTGTCTGGAGGAATAACTAAAAATAAAAATATAAGAAGTTACAACAACATTTAACTTGTCATATCTAGCATTACTGTTAAAACAGATTTTTTTTAATTAGGTATTTTGACTAGTACCATTGATTAATTCAAAGCTAGTATTTAACCAGCAAGTGATATTCGAATTTGTATTTAAAGTGCTTGTCATACATACAATCCTACAACTCAAGTCTTCACCATATGTGATTTTTTTTATTAAGAACTTTATTCGAAATTTAACTTTGGCAACAATTTGTGTTTCGATGAAGATGAAAATTTATCAAATTTGAATTTATTTCTAAAAAATCCAAAATGTCGAAAAAGTTGGTATAAATGCATATTAAAATTTCAGTTGCATAAGATAATGTAGACTTTTTCCCCCATGTCTTAATAAATTGCAACACCGTTGCTAAGTAAAGTTCAATTCAACCTAAATAAAACTTTAAATTCCCGTCACATTTTCTGTAAAATTTAAACACTTTAAATGTGCCATCTTCTACTAAATTCATAGGGCCATTCAAATGTGATCACATTGTAACCTTCGTTAGAAGTTTCCCTATTAAAATAATCAATAAGACACTATTAGGAATATTTAAATTTCATTGAATATCCGTCACACGGAAATCTTGTTTTCTTTTCGTTTGGTGAGTAGTTGACTTTTGTTTGGTTTTTTACCTTGCAGAGTAATAAGATGCAGTAAGTTCGTCGGCTTTACCCTGAGACAAAATTTCTGCTGGAACATTATATTTTCCTGAATGGAGTTCGAAGTTTTCATCGTTTTAGTAGCGGTACGTGCAGTAATCGTCATAAGAAAGACATTTTGCCGTCGATATTCAGCTCTCGTTAAATTTAGTTGCGTGAAGAATGCACGTATGGTAACGGGAATAAGTAAATTACGAGTTTGAAGTTAGTTAGGGGTGTTATTCCTTGTTTCACAAGTGTGCGGATAATAGAATTTCCTCATACAAAAATAACGTAGCACAAATATAATTGCCTACTTGTGTAGCGTTTATCAAAAAGAATTTATGTGAACATGCCAGTTTTTGGTGCCTATTAAAATAATTATTTTAATACGACTTTTTGACTTCGCTGTAACGTCCCCCGTTCTGAATTTCTGATTCCGTCGTCGTCCGTATGACACAACAATCTCTGGTTCATCTCTGCAAAAGACCGGGTTTACCGAAGCCGGTGATCTCTTCGTGTAAGTAAATATATGAACAATACCGAAATTGAAAAGAGCTTAGAAACTCTCGATGTAAAATCATAAACTGTCGCGAAGTGTTTACTTATTTATGTTAATATTATTAACTTACGGTGCGTTTTTTTTTTTAATTCATTGATTAAACTTTTTGTGTGTGATTGTAATTCATTAATACAAGACGCGCAAGATCTGTTTTATTATGTTTCATCTGCTTCGTTTTAAGGTGTACAAGCTTAACGCAGCTATCATTTATTTAAATACGTTGATTTGTTAATAAATATTACCCATTACGTGACTAATTAGATTTCTACTTACTAGTGTCAACCACGTTTGTTTAACTGATATATATTTTTGTTTTTATGATGTTTCAAATGCATTTAAATCTCGTTCATTTTTCTTTGTAACGAGTCTTTAAGTTATACTTGATTTTGTTTTTGTGCGTGTTGTGTTAACTTTTACAGATTTGTGACTGTACTTTCTTAAAGCAAGTCAATTAAAAACTGGCTTTCAGAACAAGGGCTGAAAGCTATTTAAAGTCATGTCCTCTCGACTTTGACAAATTTATCGATTGTTATTGACGATTTTGCAACAATTTACTTCAACCTCATAATTTATTAAATTATAATTTAACAAAGACAAATCATCTCTCAAACCACTCCCCCTCCCACTGAGCTAAGGTACCACTTCTTTGTAAGGAGTCTTTAAGTTATATTTGATTTTGTTTTTGTGCGTGTTGTGTTAACTTTTACAGATTTGTGACTGTACTTTCTTAAGGCAAGTCAATTAAAAAGTACCCTCCTGAACTGGCTTTCGGTGAACAAGGGCTGAAAGCTATTTAAAGTCGTGACCTCTCGACTTTGACAAATTTATGGATTGTTATTGACGATTTTGCAATCATTTACTTCGACCTTATAATTTCACAAAGGCAAAACATTTCCCCCTCCTACTGAGCTAAGGTACCACTTCTACTTATGTTACGTTTTTAATTCCAAATTGTCGTTAACTTCTTTTTACATGTAATAATATTTTATGGAGTTAAGTTAAACAGAATTAAAAGAAAATAAACTTTGCATCACATGTGATCAAATTTTAATGACACTATTTGAATTTTGTAGAAAAGTGTCTATTTAAAATCCGTTTATTTTAAAAAAGAATGTGTCTGGAATAAAACATTATCAAACCTAAGAAGTATTTATATAGGTTGATTTAAAATTTACTTTCCAACAGTGTTGCCATTTACAAAAAATATGAAAAAATCTTATGCAGCTGAAGTTTTGCGTACGGGCTAAAAATTGCACTATAAAAGATTTTCTATACAAATTAGTACGTTTTAATAGAAAAAAACATGAATACCACATAGAGTACAATTGATTCAGGTGTTTTATAGCAACTAAGTCATTGAAAAAAATGTACCAAAGTCTAATAGGTCAAAAAACATACGATATAAATGGTGATAAAAGATTAACTGCAAGAAACCAAGATTACAATTTGATAGAAGAAACTCCAGTGGTGTTTTAAATACGTCGAGTGAAGAGGCAAGTATAACAATTATTTTTATTGCTCGAGTGGTATTCGTTACGATCATATAACGAAATGAAACACAATGTTATTAGGAAATCTATTAATCCGGCAAAACGTAACAGGTACCTACGATTTTATTTTGTGTTTTATTTGACGTTTATAAAAAACAATTTTTTCCAAGAAAATATTACAATTATGGAGGAGGCGAAACACCAAAACGGTTATATCACGTCGTTAAGGGTATATTCGCTTATTTATACATCGTAACCATAAAAAATGAATGAATTCTATTGGATCATATAACAATGAGTTATACAGAGGTGACGGCTACTTTTCTAAATTAGTCAGACATATCAGGGTGTTCCAAAACCGTGCTATATCAAAGTTATGTTTTTTCGAATAGAACACCCTGTATTTTATTTTATTTTTGAAGTATACTGAACAAAATAATGCCACTTTATTAAGCCTTAATTTAAACAATTTCTTTCAAATCACTATAGTTCCCTATACCAATATCCACCAATTTCAGAATTATTTGCATTACTTTACCAGCATCAATAAAAATCGGTAATTTCTTAACACGTTTTTATTAAGTAAGCTATGAAATAGACAGAACACTAGTTTGCTGTCAAACTGTGACAATAGTTTAATTTTTACGGTGTTATTAGCTGTCGTTCAGATAAAAATGAAAGAATATACAGAATATGCAAGTAAGTCTGAAATTGGTGGATATTGGTATAGGGAACCTTGTAGTGATTTGAAAGAGAATTGTTTAACCCTTTTATTATAGTAGTAAAATACAGAGTGTCCCATTTAGAATAACGTAGTAATTGTATAAAATAATGTATTGTCATAAAACTATAAATTAACAACATCCTGTAAATAAACTTTATATTACAATAATTCGTATCGATGGCCTCCCTAATTGGGAATTAATAGACAAAAATGAGTTAGCTAATTTTTTGACGATTAAGTGTAATGATTGTATTTAAACCATACTAATTTCGTAAACAAAGTCATTTAAATCAATAACTATAAAGAATGGGTATAGGGAAGCCTGAATAAAGTGACATTATTTTGTTCAGTATACTTAAAAAATAAAATAAAATACATGGTGTTCTATTCAAACAAACATAACTTTGATATAGCACGCTTCTTTGGAACACCCTGTATATGTCTGACTAATTTAGAAAAGTAGCCGTCACTCCCTCCCGTTGAGCGTGGCCCACCCTGTATAATCTACCTTATAAAACTGTTTTTATTTAGTATTTGATCACGTTTGTATAGTTAAGTATCTTATTTGGCTTTTTACATTTTATTGGTTAGAACACAGAAAAATTGTGGTTAGAATTTCACGGCTTGATTTATGTGGCAACGTTGGGCTATGAAAACACGCACCACTTTACAGTTACTTGAAAAGTACTTGTTGTGTTTGATTGAAAGCTAATTTCTAAAGAGGTTTATAAGATTACAATTCGGTGATTACCTGATTGAATTTGAAAACTGTTTTTTTTTTTGGATTAAGCTATTTGATGTTGAAGTTCTAAAATGCATATATAACAGAGACATAACAGTTTAATACAGATACGTAACGAGATATGTTTAGCGGTAATTGAAATGAATATTACTAAGGAAAGGTTGCGTAAGTAACAATATTATTGGAATTATTATAATTTCTTTTATTATCGAAGTAAAATATTAAATTTATCATTAGTATGGTACTCTCCTGATTTTGTAAGAATTGAAAATCAATGTGCCTTTAACATTTGGATTAGATTTATAAACTCTAAGTTATTCGGTTGATTTGCTTATACAGGGTGTCCAGAAACTCTCCTGACAAACGAAAACCGGAAATTCTTCAGATAATTTTAAGACAATTTAACCCATTTCACCTAGTCCGAAAATGCTTCCTAAGGGAGCTAGAGCTCTTTGAAGATGGCGCCTGGTAAAGTAAAAAATTAAAAGATAAACTTCGCGAACTGACAACAATTTGACAATGAAAAACGTAGGTTTTACTTTTGTTTGCAGTTCAGAGCCAACTAGTGCAAAAAATATAAATTTAACTTTAATGACAAAAAAAAAAAAAATTTTCAAATCCATTTTTCTAGAAAACGGTGTATCCTAATGACTTAAAGTAAGAGTATCTTTTAGTACTAGAATACCTGAAAATTTAATAATCTAGTGTCACAAATTCTTAAAAGTTAAAGACAAAAAAGTTATGCGTTAAAATAACCGTTGACCTACCCAAAACTGACGCCTATGACCGGTACTAAAAATTTGCAATTGATGGAATCGATTCATCTCTGAAGGCTAAATAAGCATACCAGTTTTTGTTTTTCTAAGTAGAAGCGTTGTAGAGGTATTTAAAAAAAACTATTTACAAGGCGCCATCTTCAAAGAGCTCTAGCTCCCTTAGGAAGCATTTACCATAATTTTTTTTCTGTTTCTATTCCTTATGAACAAGCCAAACAAAATTAATATTTCAAATATATTTTTTTTCATCTATATACGTAGATTCTATTCTTTTAATATAAATATAATTATAAAGTTCAGAAATTGGGGTTTTTTGAAGTCATGCTAAGTATGATTTTCCTACAACAAATGCAATTTTGTTTTGAATATATATATATACATTGAAAAATTCTTAGCCTACTATAGAACCAAACAAAATTTCAATGTCAAAATATTTTATTACTCAACATATTCTCCTCTTTTGGATACATTTATTACAGCGAACCTGCAACGTCTCTAGACCTTTAAAAAAAAATGTTCCTTCTTGCTCTGCAAACCTCCACAGCTTCTATTACCTCCTTGTTGGAAGAAAATTTACGACCTTTTAAACTTTTTTTCAGTTGAGGAAAGAGGTGATAGTCGGACGGAGCCAAATCGTGTAAATAAGGGAGGTGTTCTAGTAATTCAAACCCTAAATCACGAATTTTTGCATGGCAACATGAGATTTGTGTGCAGGGGCGTTGTCCTGCAAAAACAAAACACCTTTGGATAGCTTTCGCGTCTTTTCTCTTTAATATTTTCCCGTAGAGTGGTCAGTAATGTCGAATAGTAATCTCCAGTTATTGTTCTACCCTTATCCAAAAATCAATCATGATTACTCCATGGCAATCCCAAAAACTGAAGCAAGAACTTTTCCAGCAGATTTTTGGACACGAAACTTCAGGTCTTGGAGAACCAGAGTGTCGCCATTCCATCGATTGTTGCTTTGTTTCTGGATCGTAGAAATGTACCCAAGTCTCATCCATAGTAACAATTCGGTTTAAGAAGTCTACATCGTTTTCAAATCGAGCACAGATCGAACGCGATGCTTCTACCCTTGCACGCTTTTGGTCAACATTCAAACATTTGGGGATCCATTTTGCAGCAATTTTTCTCATGTCCAAATTGACGTGAACCATATGATGAACGCGTTCGTATGAAATATTCAGTGCTTCAGATATCCGTTTTAGCCCAATTCGACGGTCTGATAAAATCATGTCATGAACTGCATCGATATTTTCGGGGACTGACACAGAAACTGGCCGGTCATCATCTTCAATGGAAAATTTACCTCTTTTGAAGCTTGCATTCCAATTTTTGACGGTCGCATACGAAGGACATTGATCACCAAGGGTATTAAGCATATCTTCGTAAATCTGCTTACCTCTTAACCCTTTTAAATACAGGTACTAGATGATGGCTCGATACTCCAATTTTTCGATTTTCACAATTTCGGTGGACATCTTTTTCATTTAATTTATTGCGTGACTCTGGTTTACTTTTTTGACGTCAAACTTTACACTGACACTTCTAATAAGTTATTGTTCGTTGCTATGGTAACGCAATATTTTGTTTATGCAAGGAACTGGTCTAGGCTAACTAGATATCAATACATCCTCGTATGAACATTTCGTAACATTGTTCTAAAAACTTCGATTTTAAACATTGTTTAAAGAAAATTCGTTTGGCATCCCCTACTTTAAAAACAGAAGAAGCAACGAAGAAGTCTCCCGAATAAAGTTTTTTGGAGATGCCTTCAGAATTACATAACTTGCATCTATTCTCAATGTGCCATTTTAAAAACATTCTGTTGCAAACTTACCATCAGAAACTGTAACGTAAAATCTTCAATTTTTAAATAATATGAGCCAGAACCATTGTTATCTAGCTAAACAAAATAGAATCAATGTATCTTAGCTTATAGTCACATTTATTATTGTAGAATAACAATTAACAAAATGAATAAGGCGTACCATGAAAATCAACAACAAATCAGCTTTTTTGCATATTCTTTTTATTCCTTTAAATGTATTGTAAAAATTTAATATTATGTTTTAGCTATTTTATTATTGCTATTTACTGGTTTTGCACATAATTAAATTTATCAATATATTACTTTTTTAATTTTGATGTGTAACTACTAATTGACCCTGCAATTGGACCCATGGATCTGTTAGGTAATAAATAAACATTAAAATGACTCTACTAAAACCGACGTAAACAAAAGTTACTCATCCAATCATTGAACACCAAAATATTTGAAGGCTATTTATTTTGTTAGTGTTTTGTTAAAGATATAATATTGAGGTGTATTGTAATACGAATAATACCAAACATCGCTAAGAAAGAAATTTCTTGATGGAAATATTGCAGATTAAAATTTCGGTGTGAAACTACGAATGTGTTTCCAAGTAAAAGCTAAATAATATACAGTGATAAGCAAATGTGTGAAACAAGTAAATATCTTGTACCGAAGATTAAAACCGAAATCCAATTAACTACTATATTTACTCGACTGAATGGTTACGATTTCGTACATATACAAATTGATCAAATTTAAGAATTAAATAACAATTGTGTCGAATAAAATATGGATTTAATACCACTCCTGCACCACCTCCTTACAATCTTCCCTCAAAACTAGCCTCCACGTCTTGATCTGGAAATTTCCATGAAACTGCGCCACCTGCGACCTTCCTCGTGCGTCAGCGGACCTAACACCGCTACGATCGTCCTAACGTCGGGGAACGGCTGGAGGATAATTATTTCTTTAGCTGGCTACCCCAACAAAAGCGTGGAGTTCGGCTCCGAGTCAGATTTTAAATAATGTATTCCAGACTCCCAGGTTTATTTAGGATTCTCATACAGTTCATTAATTCCATATATTACACGATTTCGTACATATACAATGATTAGAAATATTATTTTCCTAAAATGCTTCGATTAATTTCAACACTTACAATTCGAAGCTTCAAAGGTAAAAGAGGAAATACCAAATTTATTTCAAAGAGCTTATCAAAGTCGGCTCGCGCAACGTTCAAAATCATCTTCAAATTTAATATGCGCTGGGGGAAGTTCAGCGGTACCAGAACAAATTAGTATTTAAATTAATGTAAGTGAACCCAAAACGTTACAATCTCCGGAATTATTAGATTTGTCAAAGTGAAATTTGGAACTAGATTGCATATTTGTTTATATATTTTTTTAAATTGAACTCTGATTCACCGGAAGTAATGCCGAATTTAAAATTTGTAACAAAACACGCGTGTGATGTATTATTTTAGTTTCAAACTTTATTGCGAGTAAAAAAGTATAGGGTGTGATATTTTTTATTTCTAACCAATATATTAAGAGGGGCATTTAAATAGTTTCTGAAAAACATGCACCTACTAAAATCAATTAATTTACAAAACAAGCTTAGTTACAGTCAAAACGGTAAACAGTAATTGAAGTAGAAAGTTTCAAAAAGGTAATCCCATTTTTTGATTCATCAAATGTTTATAATTACTGATTTATCAACAATTGAAAAACAATAACAATTAAAAATTTATCATTACGGATAACCACTAAAACATAAGATATCCCTTGGTAAGTTCCAATGTTTCGAATCCTTGAATATGACTTCTGTCAAATGTTTCGTTTGTATTAACAATAAACTTTTCTGTTAACATTTATTAATTGAAGTTCAGCAGTATTGGCAAAGATGGCGCAACAAATGTGTAACTAATACCGATGCGATAGTTAATGTGCAGCGTTGCCACGCATATCCGCGTGTATCAACTTGCAACACCGCCGCATGTAAATGTGTAAAACACCTTATTGAAGACAGCGCCTTCTGTTAGAGAAATTACAAAATTACCGATACTGGTGGATGTCTAGACTTTTTTATAAAAATTGTATTAATTTAGGAACTATAATGCGATACTAACGCCATCCGTGGATGTTACGAGTTTGACATTTTCTGATGTCCCACTTAACAAAAAGATAAATAATGATATCTAGTAGTCTCGTAAAGAAATTAATAATCATCATTATTCTTAAGTAAATGAATTAGAAAAAGTGAAATAAAATAAGAGAACCATCAACCAAAACTAAACTTAATGTATTAAATGTTCGAACTGAATCGGTTTACTTCATGACAATAGCAAGTAGTTGTGTAAATTCTCTTGTTACATTGGCTATAACTTCTGGTGGAATTCTCTTAATCTCTTGGGTTATCCTTTCAGCTAATTCTTGCTAATTATAATCTAGATGATATAGACGTCGATTAACCGTACCGTTCAAACAATATGTTTTGGTTCGTTCAATAGTGGATAAACGAGTATTTTGTTTGAAAGATACATTTTCAGGTACATTTTCATTTGTTGCATTTTTTGTAAATTAGTGGCTGTTCCTATACCTTTGCACAGTTTTTGTCACTGCCCAACGTGATATCTGATGAACATCCTGTTACATTTTGGTAAATTAAAGGAAATTAAATATAAATAATAGTACCTATATTAAAGACTTGTTTTAGAAGACGCATTATATAAGACGAGTACAGTTTCAAAAGTACGAGTTGCTAAAATGCTTTCTGAAACGAATTCTTTATACTAGATATTTTTTCTATTTTGGGCTTTTCAGCTTTCTTCATTAAATTTTGCTTTAAATGCTAGTTAGAACATTTACCATACGTTTAATTTAAAAAAAATAGGTGTAAATAAAAATAAGTAGAAAAATAATTAATTAATTACATTAATTACGATTTAAATTAACGTACGCCGAACGTAACGACAGCTTTGGCGTTTAACATCAAATCAGTGTTACCACCGTTCGGAATAAAAATTGTTCTATTTCTATAAAAGAACTACATTTTCTATAAAAGAACTCATTTGAGTGCGTTTATAGTTCTGTAAGCAACCCAAAATAGAAAAAAATTAATTAAAAAGCAAGTTGATAAAAAATATATGTATCAAAATACAAATAAAGATATGACATGTACCCCAGATGCTTTACTATTAATTACTTAAATTACCTGCAAGTTACATGCCAAATGTTCTAATCTCTGTTAGTAGGACCGCTTGCAGTTCAAGGCCTGTTGTGCTGGTTAGTATGATCATTGACAAGTAGAGTAATTATAAGTCTACAGTTTTTTAAGATATTTAGGAAGACAGGCTAGGTCAAAGAGTTTAGAAAGACATTAGCTTAATAGATTAGACAATTAGGTAGGCGATGGAAGAGTTCATGGGAGGAAAGTGCTTCAGCAACCTCCGGGTCGGGGGTTAGTCCGTATTTCTAAGTGATAGTATGTGGTTATCTTGTTCCTACTCGTGGGAACATCTCCATCCCTTTCGTTCAAACGGAAGCTGTATACAGGGTGATTCATTACTATTTAGAACTAATTTAACACTAGAATCCCGACCTCAAATTATGAAGATTTAACCCAAAACACCTAGATAAAATGTCGCTCATTACTAAGTTACAGGCGTTTTGTTTAAAAATTTAAAAACGATAGGGGTAAGTGACCGGTTAATCATCCCCAAATTTTACGTCACTGGCGGAATAGAAATTTTAGTAGAATTTTTCGATTCTCTAATATTTTTTAAGTAAATAATGTACTCTTTCCTTATAAAGTTTAAGTCAATATTTTTCGAGATATTTTAAGTTAAACATGAAGCTGATCATTTTTTTAATTTTGGTATGTAACTCAGTAATAACTAATATCGACGTTTTGAAAGAGTGGATTGCATTTAATACGCAAATTAAACTTTAATCCGTATTAACAATAAAGATACTAAAATTTATTGACAAAAATAAAATAGATCTTCTAACTTTAAAATAATTCAAAGTGATTTTAAAATATTATTAAAGCAAATAACCTGATTTCTATTTAAATTACAATCCGATAAGTCACATTTGATGGATAATTTTTCAATATTATATGTTTCGTGTAGTTAACTCTGAACTGAATTAATTCTTTTGATCTAGTGAGGTGCTTTCATTTTTTTTTCAATTCAATGGTACAGCTTCGTGTTTAACTCAAAATATCTCGAGAAATATTGACTTAATCGTTATGAGGAAAGAGTACATTATTTACTTAATAAATATTGGAGGATCGAAAATTGTACTAAAATTTTTATTCCGCTAGTGGCGTAGAATTTGGGTACGATTAACCGGTCACTTACCCCTGTCGTACGTCGCTGATAGACAGAAATGTTTGTTTAACATAATTTAGAAGGGTGTAGGGTGTACAGTGTCTACACTCCCTGCCAAATATGAAATAAATACGTCAATTAATTTTAAAATACTAAGCACAAATAGTTTTTAAATTTTTAAACAAAACACCCTGTAACTTAGTAATGAGCGACCTTTCATCTAGGAGGTGTTTTGGGTTAAATCTTCATAATTAAAGGTCGGGATTCTAGTGTTAAATTATTTCCAAATAGTAATGAATCACCCTGTATAATAGATTTGGAAGTTTTCCAGTTGTATCCTAATATGTGAGCAAAGCACCTTTTAATGCTTACGTTTGCTTACATCCTGCTAAATAAGAGTTGTTCTTTGACAACCATAAATCAATAATTATTTAAAAAAATAAATTTTAACGATCGTCAAAAGATCACAAACTTCTTGTGACCGCTTTCTCCTGTCCTCATACCTAATCATCAATTTATTTCAGTCGACCATTTTAGATTCAAATTCAAATAATACTTATTTTGTCTACTACTCTCACTGCTATAATGATTTCCACAAACCACCTTTTGCTTTTCTTTAAATACTTTTTTGTTAAACCAAATATTTAAAATTGTTAAAAAAAAATTAAAATACATATATACGATAGTGTAACATCTCCTGCCAAATTCATTTCGATATCTTGAACAATTTCAAAAATATTAACTTGGTTCCACACATTTCCTCATTACTACATAGTACACAGAATAAATAACGAAGCAATATAGTTTTCTTCGAGCCTTTTAAAATTATTGACAATTCAAGTATAAACAATATGAGAATAAAACGATATAATCTGTCGGAAAAATTACACAAATTACTAGTGGTTTTTAGTTAAAAATGTATATAGCATCTTTCCTTTGTCGATGTGAATTTCTAAGTAAATCCAAAAGGAGACCATATACACCCAGGGTGCCCATTATCTACCCCGGTATAATAGGTAACATTTTTATTTGTGAAGTACAGTTTCGTTTAAATTAGCAAAGTTGGGCAGAAATTCAAGAGCAGATGACATGAACAAACTTCAAATCTATCGCCAAGATAATTTGAGAAAATTGAAAATGATCTATTTCTTCATACTTGAATATTTCCGACACGGGCATCGATAAAAGAGTAAATAATACGTCATTTTGTAAATTCTTGTGCGTAGATTATAATTATGTAAACAAAAAATCCATGGCACTCTTAGTTCAAAAGATATAACACAAACTCGCATTTTATTCAATAGAAATCGTAGTTGGTTGTGGCGCATTTCAAAAACTTATTTTTCTGATTTCAATGATATACGATTTGATACAGCTATTTCCATTAGTTTGGGATCTATTCAGCAAAACTTTTTTTTAAAATTATTTACAAAATTATGAATAGAAAGGCGCACCGTAAATATGTTAGTTTCTGTATCGTATACTCAAACGTACATTGTAAATTTCTTTTCCAGTTCACTTCGTAGATATTCCAAATATCGTTGAGAATTGAGGTTTGTATCATAAAAAAATTATAGTGCCAATAATTCCGCACCAAATATTTACTGAAAATACATAGTGGTGTCTTCTTTTTCGAGAGTAAAGATCTTGTTTCACTCTAGGCGTCGCTTGTTTATTGGGACTTGCCACTGCATTCTCTGCTTCATACTTACATACAAACACCATTTCTCGTCGCCGATAACGATTCGCTAGAGGAACCTCAGATTGTAACCATGAGTGTCTCGCTTCCGAGCGAGATATCCAGCAGAAATTGCGGAACGTTGATTTTTGTTGTTCTCAGTCAAAACATGAGGAACCCAAGCACCAAGTTTCGGAACTTTTCCTAATGATTTCAGATGTGGACATATCGTTTATTAGTCCCATTGCATTTCCTGAGCCAACTCCCTAGTCGAATGGTGTGAATTTTCATGAAGGAGTTTGTTCGAAAATAAATTAGATTTTGTAACCTATCCTCGCGCCTATCATGTTTGAGTCGTTTTTTCTTTTTAAAAATACATGTTTTATCAAAACATTTTCATTGACAACTCGAAATAATAAAATAGATCACCAAAATTGACAACAAAATCGCTGGACAGATTATCTTAAATATCCGAAAAGAATATCTAAATGAGGAAATGTCAAATACGAGAAGAATTCCTAGTTTATGTGTCAGTATTCAAAATCTGATTTGTCAGAAATTAATAGGGCGCTGTACGCGATACGGATGGAATTTGTTTTTTCGCAATACCTTATTAACAGCGGCCTTCAAAGCTCCAACGTTATCTGCTGTTTGTCGTACTCCAATAGTAGAATTCTCAACTGCTCATAACAATAACGATGTCAAATTGCACATCCTCTTCAATACAAACATGTTCCTTAGTATTTTTCTCATTGCTGGTAATTGTAGTTTTTTTTAATCTCAGCTCGGGAATATCGTTATAGATCCGGTCTCATACCCTGTATAAATCATTGACAGTTAGGGTCATTACCGCCTTAAGTGTGAATACAATTTGAATTTGATATTTCAAATAATAACCCAAAAAACGTGAAATATCTGAAGGCCAAAATTGACCCAATTAAATGTTTAAAAATCGATATCTCAAAAAGTATCATTTTTGAATAAGACTCATATGCATCAAGAACAATTATGTAGGTTGCGTTGAGTCTTATTTTTAGATATTTTCTTATAACTTTTATCGATATTCTGAGAAATAACCCCACTTTTGTAATTTTTTTGAAAAAAAATTAAATTTGACAAATAGTGCGAATCGCGGGTCTAAAATGTTTTCATAAATTTTCATTTTAATCGATGCAGAAAGTAATGCCGAAATCAAATTTCGAAAAAAACTATTAATAAAATAAAATCCCATATGATGCGGACTTTACTGGTCACACTGTATAACGACTTTAACAAATGGTTCACGGAAAATAAAATTGAGCGGTCAGTAATATTGTTTATCGGTGAGCATAAGAGCCACATGTCGTTACCTATAAGTCAATTTTGTGGAGAGAAGCAGTAGTGATGCAACACCTTGAAAAGATGAAGAAGTAAAGGAGAAACGGGCAGTTATCAACACGTTGAATTTTTGCTCTGTTTTCCAAGAAACTTTAGAAATGACGAATTGGAAGACATGTATTGTAAACGGCTTTCGAAGATGTGGACTCTTCCCCTTAAACCCGGATGAAGTTGATCACACAAAATTGGCAAAAATACATTAGAAAAACATAGCACACATACAAAGTCGGTATCAGTAGCAGATTTTCGGTTAGCGGAAAACGTTATAAAGGCGATTAGAGAGATGGCATAAATTTCAAGTGATAACTAATAAAATAAAATATCTGGAAGAGAATATGAATTCGCTTACAAATGGCAGTGTTCAAATTACAGAAATAGACGAATCGATCATTGATGTTGGTTCAATAGTCTCCATGAATGATGTGAACATTATAGACGTAGTTGTTTTGAAACCAAAGACTTTGACAGAGCTTTTTCAAATAATATCCCTCTAGAGGTACCTGTTATTGGTGCAGCTACTGACATAGCACCTTTATATAAAGTAGTGGAAATGTCTGTTTTTCCAGCTAAAATCTATCTTGAGGGATTCCATAATGATGTAATCGGAGATTCAACTAAAACCCCGAATAAAAAATGTTTGTCTGCTCTCATATTTCCAGGTATGACTACTTCGTCAGATGTAACTCACAAAGCAACTGAAAAAAAGATTGCTGATAGTGCACCCTCTGATGAAGTGGCACAGAAAGCCTCCTCAACATTCCGCTTTTTAATAATGAAGTTGGAAATATAGTTCATATCACTTTAAAAAAGGAAAATCCTTCTTATGGTTCCTTAGATAAAGTGGAAGAAAAAAGATAAGATGAAAAGAAAAAAACGAAACAAAGTAAGCAAGCAAGTAACAATAACACAAGAAGTAGGAGTGAGAAAGAGAATAATGATTCAGATAAAGAGAGAATAAAATGTTCTCTCTGCAAATATGACTTGCGAAACAGAAGAAGATTCTCAAAGAAATATTGGTTGTGACCACTGTCCTATAGGTATGAAGATGCTGTCACTAATGAGTACATATGTGATCTGTGCAAATGAGGCTGTAATTACAAGTTACCTAGAAAATCTACAGGGTCCTTCGTTAGTGCGTTGTTCTTTCCTAGCGGTTAACCGGTTGGATATAGGTAAACAAAGTTTATACATAATTGTTTTAAAAAGATCTATTTCGTAAATTGATTTTAACGATACACGGTGTCCCCTTTTTCAATTGAACACCCTGAATATTTGTAGGTATTCGGGCGTAGTTATAAGTGTTTTACTAAAAATGTTTCCAAAAAAAGTACGTTTTTAAGCACCGAAGAAGGCAATGGTAATGATTTAATAAAAAATAACACATCCTAAATATTAAAAAATCTCTAAAAGGTAACAAAAATGAAAAACATAAGAAATTACTACAACAAATGTTCGATATGTCTTCGATTTTCGTTGAAGCACCAATTTAATCGGAAATATTTCATCAAGATATGCTGTGACATCTCGCAAATAAAATGGGGTGGCTCCATTTTGCTGAAACCACATTTTGCTTCTTGTAAGCTGAGGTACATTATCTAAGAAATTAGGCAATACTTGTTGCAAAAAATTCAAGTACATAGGTCCATTAAGATGGCTATTGAAAAAATGCGGGCCTACAACATTTTCTCCGACAATTCCTCCCCATACATTCGAAGACCAGCGATACAGTAATTTGTGTTTTAATTCGGATGCTCGGTAGAATAATAATGAAAATTAGGTCTGTATACAAATCCTTTTTTATGAAATCTGTGAATAACACATACGAGAACCCAGTTGAAAATCAGCATCGTTGAGTTCTTGATGCAACTGAATGTGATAAATATATACGATTTTTTTTCAAAATAAAAATGATCTTTTTCCAAAGAGACCTTACGCGTTTAATTTCGTTGAGTCAAACGGGAGTTATTAGTAGTTTAAAAAAATAATGGATGACTTTCCCAAACTTTATTTCATGAGGCAGAACAAATTCCTCAAACAAAAAAATTGCAATTTTCTAATAATCCGAATGGCTTTATTGGAAATATCCCTTAACGTGCGTACTTCTTAGAAAAATCACGTTTTCTCATTGCTATGAGAATTGCGCCACCTGACGGCCATTTGTTGAATTCGAAAATAACTTTGAGTTGGCCTACCAGTACAGATGTCTCGCTAACAATAGTGACTCATGTGTAGATGCTCAGGTACCGTCAATAACACCGAAAGTTTGTTTTCCTCGTTGATGACACGTTTTGTTCTTTTTTGGTTTTTGTAGTTCCCTGTTTCAGTGAACCTATCGAGAAACACGGTCGACTAGCTACAGACAATTTCTCTCAGTTTCTCCAAGCACAAAAATCATGTCGACTAATTCGTGTTTTTCAACACACATGTTGAATAATTAATCCTTCTTAAGTGAAATGTGTGTCTAACGACATCTCGTGTAATCAGGGACACGTATGAATAGTAACAAACTAAGCAATGCCATTTCACTTATGTTCACTGCTCCACGAGAGATTAAAAGACCAACCGCCTTCTTGTACAGTTGTATACCGCACTTAAGTATACACCTCTGAAGAGCTTATAATAAGAGCGAAATGCGCATCAGGTGTTCTTTCGTGCGTGTATGCTACTGTACAGAAATACTTAGCTTTATCGACTCGAGTGTTAATTGCATTTAAGTTATCGCTTAGATAACGATTTGCAGTTAAAACATTCATCCGTCGTTACAGTTATCTGTTGGCATTGCTTAGTTTAATCCTTCTTGAACTGTACGAAATACGTGTAGTATTTATTAATAAATCTGTCAATTAATTGACAAAGATCGGTTATTATCTGTCAATTAAACACGAGAAGTTCGAAACCTTCCATGTCTTTTGTTTGGGCGCGTGGCATCTGCTACCATTGAATCTCGAAAACTATGGGGATATGCATAGGATATCTTTAATAAAAATTAAAGAATAGAAAAAATGCTATAATATGGCAAGATAAGACAAGGGTCATTCTATTTGAAAAAAATGAGTTATAGTCCTTTCAGTTTCTTAAAATTTTTTTTTGCGAACCCGTAACACAAAATTTTTACCTATTCAAATGTTGCTCTTCATCCGATCTAACCTTGCTGCTAAAATTTGTTTATTAAGTTTACAAACCAAAGTAGCTATTATTTTTAAAGTAAAGCCTGTTCAAGGAAAATTTTTCAGAAAAACAATTATAAGTTGGTAACACTGATGGGAAATCAAAAAATAATTAGATGGCTATGTAGAGGTTGAGAAACTACGTCAGAACATCTTAAAAGCTACAGGATGCTCCATTAAAAAAAACATATTTTTTGAGATCCCGCAAAAATGGGACAGACACCCTGTTGTTATAAATAATTTTACCAAGTAGATATTTTCCAACTAATGAAATTTCGCATAAACTTTGTATACTTATCTCCAACAAGCTAGCCGCTAGAAAAGTACAACACACTACCCAAGGACCCTGTAGGTTTATTTATTTTGTTCATATTTAAATATACATTTTTGTATACAGTTTATGTACGTACAATATAACTATTATAATAATAACACTATTCTGGACTTCCATTGTCTATATTTTATTTTAATAGAATAAACACAACGTTTCGATTGCTATTGAATCTGCAATCGTCTACAGGTGAATACTAACAAACTTAAAGACTACTGTAACTTATATACTAATACAAGGTTAATGAAGTGATCAAGCGTACAAAGTTAATGAACGGGGACGTTACTAAGATTAGTCAGGCGTCCAATTAAGGGTTTTCACACATTGTTTATCTCCACGCTGGCTCGACTAAAGACATTCTTGTTGTTTTCGATAAACGCTGCTTCTTTTCTCTTGTACCAGTGCTCTTCTCGGTGTATAATTCTTGCCTCCGACCATTTCATTTTGTGATGTTTTTCCCAGGAGTGTTGGGCAATGCCGGATTTCAAAGTCTCTCCTCTCTGCGTATGAGTTTTATGTTCCTTCAACCCGATATCTAATGGTCTTTTAGTATCCCAACGTATGATTGGCAGCATTCACATGGGACTTCGTAGATGCAATTCTTGGAGTCTTGGAGATCATGCTACCAATAGTTGATCTGAATACCGTGTTAATGTCATAATTTCTTCCTATCCGTTTTACTGTCTCAGATAATCATTTGACATATGGAATGCTGAGTAGAGTTTTGGTTTTCTCTTCGGTCATGGCTGGTTGGTTCTTAGAGAGTAGTAGCACAGTTTCTACTATTCGTTTCGGGTAACCATTTTGTTTAAGGTCTCTTCTGATGTTCTTGATTTCATCTTGTAGTCCTACCTCTGTATTACATAGTCTGTGAGCTCTGTCGACTAAAGACTTAATAATCCCTTTCTTTGTTGTTCCACTGTGATTGGAGTAGTAATTCAGATATTGGCCGGTATGAGTTGGTTCTCTGTAAACTGATGTCACAATATCCAAGAATGGTAGTGAGTATTCCCTTTCTTTCTCCATGGTGAATTTGATGGATGGCTTGATGTTGTTCAGGTTGTGTAGAAAAAGGTCTAGTTGACGGTCGCTATGTTTCCAAATTATGAACGTATCGTCTACATATCTGAGCCATAATTTTGGTTTAAATCTCTCTTTTTCCAGTGATTGGACCTCGAACCAGTTCACGTAGATGTTGGCGATCACCGGTGAGAGAGACAAATCCATAGGAAGACCGTCGTCTTGTGCAAAGAATTCGTTCTTTAATTGGAAATATGAGTTCCTGAGACAGCGTTATAGAAGTTCCATTATCCCCTCAACCGGTAGTAAAGTTCTATTATGTAATTCCTCGTCTTCTAGTAACTTCTTCTGAATAATTTCTAAAGATTCTTCAACCGAAACATTAGTGTACTGTAGAAGCTTTCTACATCGAAGCTGACAAAACGGTCTCGTTTCTGTAGTTCAATAGACCCAAAAATCTCTACGAAATGTCTGGAATCCTTGACAAACGATGGGCTACCATCTTGAAGTGGTCGTAGAATTGGAAGTAAGAATTTGGCTAGTTGGTATGTGGGTCCATAACAAGAGTTAGTTATTAGTCGAAGCGGCATGTTGTCTTTATGTATTTTTGGTAATCCATATAAATGCGGTGGTTTGCTGTGGTGTGGCGTAAGAGTTGTCCTTGTTCTTGAAGGAAGGTATTCTTCGTATTTCTTCAATACCTGGTAGACCTTCCTCTCCAGGTTGGAAGTGGGATCTTTCTCCAAGCATCGGTAGTTCCTTTGTCGTAGAATCTCGTCTGTTTTTTGGTCGTATGTATGGGAATTCATGATTACTGTTGCTGTTCCTTTGTCAGCTGGCAGAATTTTGACGGATTTATTCTTCTGTAATTCTTTAAGAACCGATATCTCCCGTTTTGTTATGTTGCTTTGTTCTTTCCTTTTCTTCTCCAGTACACTCCGGACTTTCCACTTGAATTTCTCTGCTTGTGCCGGTTCTAACTTTGCGGTCTCTACAGCACTCACGATGTCCAGAATAGGAACTTCTTTGCAAGTTACAGCAAAATTAAGTCCTTTTTCTAAAAGTGAAGTCTCCGTGAATGATAATGGATGTGAAGAAATGTTGACGATGGTTCTCTTCGTTTTGTCAGCTTCAATGTAGAAAGCCTCTACACTAATGTTCCGGTTGAAAAATCTTTAGAAATTATTCAAGAAGAGGAATTACATAATAGAACTTTGCTACCGGTTGAGGGGATAATGGAACTTCTACAATGCTGCCTCAGGAACTCATATTTCCAATTAAAGGACGAAGTCTTTGCACAAAACGACTTTCTTCCTATAGGTTCGTCTCCCTCACCGGTGATCGCCAACATCTACATGAACTGGTTCGAGGTCCAAGCACTGGATAAAGCGAGATTTAAACCAAAATTATGGCTCAGATATGTAGACGATACGTTCATAATTTGAAACCATAGCGACCGTCAGCTAGACCTTTTGCTACACCACCTGAACAACATCAAGCCATCCATCAAATTCACCATGGAGAAAGAAAGGGAATACTCACTACCATTCTTGGACGTCTTCGCAAAAAGAAACAATGAGGATATTGTGACATCAGTTTACAGAAAACCAGGCCAATATCTGAATTACGACTCCAATCACAGTGGAACAACAAAGAAAGAGATTATTAAGTCTTTAGACGACAGAGCTCACAGACTATGTAATACAGAGGTAGGAATACAAGATGAAATCAAGAACATCAGAAGAGACCTTAAACAAAATGGTTACCCGAAACCAAGATATCAGGTTGAAGGAACATAAAACCCATACGCAGAGAGGAGAGACTTTGAAATCCGGCATTGCCCAACACTCCTGGGAAAAACATCACAAAATGAAATGGTCGGAGGCAGGAATTATACACCGAGAAGAGCACTGGTACAAGAGAAAATTTAAAGAAGCAGCGTTTATCGAAAACAACAAGAATGTCTTTAGTCAACCCAGCGTGGAGATTAACAATGTGTGGAAACCCTTAATTGAACGCCGTTACTAATCTTAGTCTACGGTAACGTCCCCCTTCATTTACTTTGTACGCTTGATCGCTTCAATAACTTTATATTAGTATATAAGTTACAGTAGTCTTTAAGTTTGTTAGTATTCACCTGAAGACCATTGCAGATTCAATAGCAATCGAAACGTTGTGTTTATTCTATTAAAATAAAATATAGACAATGGAAGTCCAGAATAGTGTTTTTATTATTTACATTCGCATTTCCATAGTTGGCTAACAAATGAGTACTTGTCGACCAAGAAGTCGAAACAGATAGAATGGTGGCCGACAAATTGGAATCGTGGCCAAAAACTGGTAAAAGTATACCGGGATATCAAAAATTATCTTGGCGAAGGGTGGTTATGGAATGTAAAACGTTTGTCTTACTTTAAATTCTGAAATATGTTTTGTTGTGTCAGAATCTGTCAAGTCATTGTGCTGAAATAAATAGGTATGAAATTTGTAGGTTATTGATGATTTCAGTGTGACAGTGACATAATTATTTCAAACGTAAACTAAGACAAAAGTTTTACATTCCACAACCACCCTTGACCAAGATAATTTTTGATACATAAATAAATAAACATTTTTTAACAAAATATTTTTAAAACATTTTAGAATCAAAGTTATAGTATTTTCAATGCATTTTTCCGACGATAAAGTCCTGAGGATACCAAAAAAATTCACTTTAATCTCAAAGAGACCGACAAAAGGTGCATTCACCCTGCATAGAAAATTTTTACGATTACAGCGCCACTATCGATAATTCTCGAAGCTAGAAGCCAATTTGTGCTACAATATTCATAAATATTATTTGATTCCAATACCATATGAAATAGAGGGTGATTTATAACTATTGAGACATAAGTTAAGGGCAGGTTATTTACGCTAATACGACACAATATTCCTTAATAAAATATTGACGTGGAAAAAGATACAGAGCGTTAAATTAAATTTTTTTTCTTCATTTTTTGTTAATAATTTTACTGTAAATTTATCAATTCTTATCAAAATCAGCAGAGAGGCATAACTTTAGACCAACAAAATTATTGTATGTACTATTTTACAATTTGTTGTAGGGAGCGCCACGTGAATGATTCCTGATGATGAAATCGACTGGTAACTTTTTTTGAGAAAAATTTTTAGTGATTTTGATTAGAGAATATGACGTGAACATCATTTCTGCACAATATTGGTACTCCTGTTCAAATACGATAATTTCATCTGTTTCCGAGAAAAGCGCAGTTGAACAATGCGCAGTGTCAGAAGGAGATTTCAAATATTACTTCATTTATTAAGGGTGTGTTTTGGACTGTCAGACAATTATGCTTCTTTGTAGATTTTGATAAGAATGGATAAATTTACAGGGAAATTATTAACAAAAAATGAGGAAAATTTTTTTTATCTAAACGCCTTGTATATTTTTCCACAGGAATATTTTATTAAGGCATATTGTGTCTTATGGTCATATTTTGGTCTAAATAACCCGCCCTTAGCCTATGTCCCAATAGTTATGAATCATCCTGTATATACATGTACCTATTCATTTTGTGTTAGGTTATGGTGATAGGATGAGTACTCCTACACTTTGAATGATTCTTTTGGGACACCCTGTACAAATATCTCACCATATTAAAGTCTAAAGCATAGCTTTATTGTAATATCAATTGATTTGTTAACCTATTATAAACGTTATACCGGTGCAAAAACTAATGGTAGTGTTTTAAAGAGCACCGACAGGGATTTAAAAAACGAAAATCGAAAAACGATCCAGTTTAAAACAGTTTTCATTTTTTAATTCTCACATAAAAGAGAACGTGTAGGAGAATACGGAATAACCCCGTTGACGAGAACAATATTTCAACAGGTTCAAATGAAAACAGCAAAGGAAAACAAGATTTAAATTTCTAAGCAATTACAAATGGAAATGCCTTGTATACGTGTTACATAAATTCCAGTAAATCGTAGTGTGTACATCAAGCAAAATCGAACCAGAAAGAATCAATTATCAATTACGCGTGTGTTTTGAAGCTTAAAGAAGATATCATAGCTGATTAGCGATTATTACCGATACTGCATTGCTTTCTACAAAAGGTCATTGTACATGCCATTACAAAAAGTAGGTTTATATTGTAGCTCATTTTTATGTTGTAACGTTGATGAATGTTAAAGGTATAAATGTTGATAAAGCCTTTCTAATTTTTCCCACCCAATAAATGAATATTGTAATTCGATAAATACAAGCTTTGTGGTGTAATTCACAAGGGAGAAACTGCCCTGTGCGTTTCGGGGTGGGTGTTTTTTGAATAGAATATTGTGTTTGGTTTGGTTAACTATAAAAAATATATACGGAACGTTTCGAATAGCCATTAAATTGATACAAATGTCATTCTCGAGCCAACAAATTAACAGAGCACTTAACTGTTAATTAAATTAACGAATTGTTCGACAAATTGGCGTTATTTTTAATACAAAAAGCAAACTTTTGACAGATAACGCCCACATGCTACAGTCACGTTTGAATATGTCAGTTAATATTTAATTTAAGGCGCTTTAACAACGCAAAAAATTAATGAAAGTGACACTAGGAAGGTACCTTCTGTTGTTGGCTGTCGATTTTTTCCTTAAAACTATAAAGTACTTACCGGATTTTTAAAAAAACATCTGGCCGTTAACGACATACGAACACACAAACCGCCATGTTTATTGATTTTTCATAAATGTAGTTTTTACTGCGCACTACAATGCGCCAATAAGAAGTAAACGACCTTTAACAGCTGCTGTAAAGAACTGACAACATGAGTTGTTACTTCATTACTACACTAGGTGGCGCCAATTTGAAAAAATTAAAGCGGATTCGCTTACGTAATAATCTACTTTGTTTAAAATTTTACATAGTCGTGGACAGAGGGCGCAGCCTTTGAAGTTGTAAATATACATGTCTCCATTTTGAGGATAGACAACACACATTACAGATTCAATCCCAAAAACTTGCTCTTGACCATGTTTATACACTAATTCTTATTAATAATTAAGTGAAAATCCTGTACATTAAAGTATAAAATATATAAAATCCATAACTTTTACCATTTTGTTAGGTTTTGTTTCTAACTTTCATAATATCTTCACTCTTCTCTAAAATAAGATTCTCACAGCAAAATAAACTATTTATTTATTTTCAAGAGTTGGCATATAATTTCATGCTCAATTATTAATTATTCTTTGAAGTTGCTACATATATGTTTCTCAATGATAACACACCTAAGATAGGTACCAACAGAATTAACGAAATATAAAGTGGTCGTAATTTTAAACAAGAATAAACCTCCTACAGACTTCGCATGCTTCATATCGTCAATGTAATTTATAATAATTAAAAATATTAATTTTTCAAAAATCAATTAATCGTTAGTAAAGCTAGATTTGAGAGGAAACTTAAAACTGAAGATGCTGAATATCATCGGTGTAATTAGCAAAGTGCATAACTCCATTATTTGACGAAAATCATATATTTGCTTTTTGCGCCATCGATTAAACATAGGAAACAAACGAATGGTCGTGGACAGAGGGCGCAGCCTTTGAAGTTGTAAATATACATGTTTTCATTTTGAGGATAGACAACACACATTACAGATTCAATCCCAAAAACTTGCTCTTGACCATATTTATACACTTATTCTTATTAATAATTAAGTGAAAATCCTGTACATTAAAGTATAAGATATATAAAATCCATAACTTTTACCATTTTGTTAGGTTTTGTTTCTAACTTTCATATAATATCTTCACTCTTCTCTAAAATAAAATTCTCACAGCAAAATAAACTATTTATTTATTCTCAAGAGTTTGGCATATAATTTCATGCTCAATTATTAATTATTCTTTGAAGTTGCTACATATATGTTTCTCAATGATAACACACCTAAGATAGGTACCAACAGAATTAACGAAATATAAAGTGGTCGTAATTTTAAACAAGAATAAACCTCCTACAGACTTCGCATGCTTCATATCGTCAATGTAATTTATAATAATTAAAAATATTAATTTTTCAAAAAATCAATTAATCGTTAGTAAAGCTAGATTTGAGAGGAAACTTAAAACTGAAGATGCTGAATATCATCGGTGTAATTAGCAAAGTGCATAACTCCATTATTTGACGAAAATCATATATTTGCTTTTTGCGCCATCGATTAAATATAGGAAATATAGTATTATTGCCTAAGTCCAATTTAATTCACTTGTTAAAATAAATAAAATTCGGAATGGCAATTTTCTATCACCCTTTAGTGTACATGCATTTCACGATCAGCAAGCACATATGCTAGGTTTGTTTGTAAATTTATGTGTATATTGTAGAATTGTCTGTAAAAAATTTCCCTATTTTGTATACTTAGATCATACACTTTTTTAAATGTTGAGAAGTTTCTA
This sequence comes from Abscondita cerata, assembly GCA_030710515.1. Taxonomy (NCBI): domain Eukaryota; kingdom Metazoa; phylum Arthropoda; class Insecta; order Coleoptera; family Lampyridae; genus Abscondita; species Abscondita cerata. The sequence continues at coordinate 530,059 of JALBCR010000145.1, forward strand.
AACTTTTTTCTTTCAGTTAGACCCTGAAAGAGAGCCGGTAACCCTGTGGTGACAGATATTAAGACCATTAAACACACAAAATAGGCAGTATTTTATAAGTTACGACATTTAACCTTGGAATGGATTAAGTTACTTACCTGTCCAAATTAACCCAAACGCTTACAAAATATTCCATTTGACTCTATGGTTGTGTTGCATAAAGAAATAATAAAAATAAAAAAAGGAAAATTCCAACATTTACAGCAACAAAAGAAAAGTTTGGAACTAGATTATCATAGCTTTTATGATAACCTGAGTCATTTGTAAAATATAAAGTCTATTGTTCATTGAAAAAACAGTATTTCCACAAGTTCAGTATGTCTGATAATGTTGATCGGCGGTTTAGTGACCAATACCTTCTTGAGTGTTATGAGAATGCATAATGCTTATCTCCAAAAATATGTTTACTTTGTTTAGAAATGGCGTAACTTCATTGAATTATATCTAGATTATATTTTTCTTATAACATGTAAAATGGGTTATAAAATAAAAGTTTCTTAAAATAAAACATGTTTCAATTCAATAGTTTTATGCTAATCTTTCTAAAATAGTTTTTTTGTCCTCCTGAAAAGTTAGTCATCTGGAGATACGTAATTTGCTAATTACACCTGTGGCTGCTTTTCTCGTCAGTGTAATTACTTGCTCCTGTTCTTCACTTGTTCATAGCATTGACTCTACGAAATAAATGGAAATTCTTTCAATTATTGTTTCTCAACTCAATTTTTGTCAGTCAGTATGACTCGTAGATGTTGCTTTTGGACAATCGCCATTCGTGCTAAAGCACTCATGACGATTCTCGTGGCAACACCTATTCGTGATCTGACTGACAAAAATTTTCGGCAAGATTCAGTTCAGACCACTCATTGTACTTGTATTATAAGTGAAAATATGTTATCACATCGTAGGGTTAGAGTTTTTGTTGAAGATAAAAATAATAAATTAAGATTTTTAAGTAAGAGATTATATTTAATGGAAATAGTCTCCCACAGCGATCAGTTCTTGCACCAATTCTTTTGAATATATATGTTTGTTTCTGCTCTTCTTTCTTTACAATGTCGGAAATTGGTCTAAGCTGATGATATGGCAATTTCATTGGAACATTCGTTTTTTTTAACTGTTGATTTGTGTATTATGGAAATGATTTCAAAAAATGGCAATTATGCCCCCATCTTAGAAAGGCACAGGTTTCTTGTTTTCATTTAACAAGTAAACTAGAAAACTAGAAAACCTAATAATAAATACACAGTGAAATCATAATTTTAAAACCAGTTTACCTGGGAGATAACTTTAGATACGTGTTTGAAAATTTACAAGGAACATTTAGAAAAAGTCAAATGAAAACAAGAAAAATGTCATTAACAAATTAGCAACAACTTGGGGAGCATTGGTTTATTCTAAGCAGAATATTGTGCTTCTGTTTGGATCAATTGTTATAATATAAAATAGTAAATGCATAGTTGAAATGTGCTATAGTGGAACCATTAAATCTACTTCTCTCTATTGACTTCCTGTTCTTTATTGTAATATCACTCCATTATACTCCACGGATTTTCAAAGAAATGCTGCGTTAAAACAAGAATTGGATAAATGCCAATCGCAAGAAAAAAGATGGGAAGAAAACGATAGCAACGAGGTAAATACAGGATAACAGGAAGATCATCAACGAAAGAGAACGGTATTATGATAGATGTGAAGGCAATGAGAAAAACCAAAAGCAATACCAAAAGGAATTAAAAGCGAAGAAACAATAAACTAACTCGAGTGGAAAATAAAAAACATGGAAAAGCAATAGAGAAAAGAGCATAGTAATTAACGGGTCCGAATTCAAGGACAGGAATGGAGCAATTGAAGTTGCGAAATTTTATTAGAAAATTTGAAAGTAAATGTAAAAATAAAAGAGGTGCAGAAACTAAACATTAAGCAAGAGAAATTACGAACGACAATAGATAGAGTTGGCAATGGGAACAAAAGGAAAAGATTATGAAAACCAAAACGAAGCTAAAGAGCACACACTATTTTATAGCCAACGAGCATACAAAAAGATCTAAGAGATTTTGTAAAAGTAGAAAGAGGGAAGGAAAAGTAGGTATGGTGGGGTACTCAAAAATCGTCTTTATTAAAAATTGCAAGGATTTTTAAAACTAACTTTATTATAAATTAATTAAGTGCGTGTGACTTTTCAAACGGCCTATTATAAATAAAAGTGTGTGTGAATTTAAAAGGTATATAAATTATTTTATTTGATGCCCTTAACAAGATTGCAAATTTGCAAAATGAACAAAAAAATATGTGAATGATTAGAAGCTTTAAAACATACCCAGGAAGCAATGAAAAGTGAGATTCAACAGAAATTATATGAAAATGCAGAAACAATGGAGAATAGCCAAAAATAAATAGAAGATACAATTGAACAAAAGTTAAGTGAAAATTCAAAAGCAATCAAAGACAAAATTGAACAAAATATGGAATCAATGGAAGCAAAAATAGAAAATATATAAAAAAAAATTGAACAGAAATTATGCGAAAACTCCAAAACAATCGAAGACAAATGAACAAAAACTGGAATCGTTAGAAACAATGGAAGAGAAAATAGAAAAGAAAGTTATTGAATTAACCGACAAAATAAAACTTCTAGGAGAGAAAATGAACCTATCAAGTTGCTAAAACGGAGAAACTGTAAGCTTCGTAGAACCAGGAACTTTACAAATAGCCCCTAACGACGACGACTTATCCGTCAGAATAAAGATTCTACCACCCACGTTTGATGTTAAAGTACCCTGGTTCACATATCACAAACAGTGTTGCCTTAGCTAATAGATGGATCAGAGAAGAGAAAGCTACGTCCTTAACTGTGGCTCTGCTTGGAAAAGCACTGATTGTCCTACATATCGTTCCTGATGGTCAGCAGAGTGACTATGAATTCTTGATCTCACACCTGGAAACGAGATAGATATACTCTTATTTACAACAAGTGCCTGCAAGAATTTGAAACCAGTATTGCTAGACTGGTTCAATTGGCTTACCCTACTGAGCCAAGTAGTTTTCTTGAGCCAGTTTGTGAATGGTATTAGAGATAGTGAGACACAGCGGACTTTGATGTTAGCTCGACCAGGAACATTAGATGATGCTTTGGCCCATGCTTTAGAGTTTGAAACGGCAAAGCAAGTGTCTCGTAGAGGTAACTATAAACTTCGATATGCTGGTAGTTGATTTGTATTTATGCGAATTAAAGTAACTATACGAGTAAAATAAATAAGTGTAACTTAAAATTAACTGTTTATTAATACTCGCGTTTGTAAATGCAATAACTAAAACAAACAAATGGATAAGAATCGTTACAATACGTTAACTGCGGCGTTAAAAATGGAAGAGTATCATGATCTGACTGAATCAGATGCTTAGAAAACGATTTATTAATTTAATGCTGCGCCACCGTTTTGGAACCGAAACATTTGGGCACTAGGACGTTTGAACGCCAAGCTATTTTTGCGTTGAGACATTTCGGCGCCACGATTATTTTAGACCGTGGATGTTTTGTGTTGGCTTTGATCCGTTTGTCAGATGTTAATTATTTACTAACTTTTAATTTCTACAAACAAATAATCTACATTTTTAATGTATGTGTTTATCGGAAAGGAATCTATGTGCTTAAAACTTGTATTTTTGCAGAATCCAAATTATATTATTACTATTTTATATATTTTGTAAACTTACTATAATTAGCAAATACGTTTTATTTAAAAAGCAATTGGCGATACTTCAACAATGAGAATAACAAAGACCTCCAGAGATGTCCAGAGACGCAATGAAATTGTTGCATTGCATATTGAAAGTGTATCAAGAATTTTTCTTTCTTATTGAAGTTCAATGTGTCTAAGTACAATTGATTTTCCTGAAGAAATCGGTATATGATCGACGAACTTAGACTACTAATAGCAACTTTTATGGCCACAAACCTAATATCAACTTTATTTTATGAACTTTACGAAGACCAATTTCTATTATAATTTATATATTCTAGAAAGAAAATTTTGTTAATTACAATTTTAATTTTCAACAGGTTTCTAACAGCTAGGTGTAAACGTGCATACATGCATAAAACTAATGGTAATTCTTTGAATTTCGGCTTATTGCAAAAGCAAAAGAAGTTAAAACACCTTTTTTGTGACAACCAAGGATAATAAATGGCAACTTACCGCAGTTGACATTGGACTGAAAGTGACAACAAAAAAATTGTTTGTGTGAATGGGTCGGCGCCACGATATCTACGAGCCAAAACATCCGTATGTCAAAACGTCTCGGCGTCGAAACGGCGGTGCTAAAACGGCGGCGCCAAATGGTCCTGGACCGTGTGCATTGGACTGGACACGAGTTTCTTTACTGTTAAGTCAAGATTCACTTTGCAACAATATTATAGGCGTGTTTTGATTTGGTTGAACGCGGAACCAAAAATAATACATAATTTGTTCGGGAAAGGCAACAATATAGAGGCGCGTTGATGGTATGGGCCGGAATAAGTGTCGGAGGCCATACTGGTTTTTAGAGTAGAAATTACTAGACATTTTCCTTGAATTTTGAGATCGACGTTATATTACACTCTATACGTAGTGAGTGTAAGCCAAATGGCTTCGACTGAGAGAAATGTTTGAGAACAGAAGTTTAAAATAAACACGGTTTTCAATTCTACTTTAAACAAGATTTACAGTTTTATTAAGCAAATATGTACGACAAGATAGATAATAGAAGAAAAGAGCGAGTTGTATAATATCTGCTTAAAATTAACTACGGTTTTATTTCCTAGGCGATATTAATTTTTAAAGATACATTTGGGATAACAATTATCGGCTAGGAAATTAAACCAAAGTTAACTTTAAGCGGAAATTGTACAGTTATAGCTACGTTAGCTTAACCCTAAGCTAATTTTGTAAAATGATTCTTGTAAATCAAGTTTAAGTTAAACCTCATTTAAACAAACAACGTGAAATCCTCTTCTGCATATACACGTTTAGGTGGTTTTTCAATTAATAAATTCTTTAGGGTACAAAGAAAACACATCATAAGATCCTATAAAATTTTTATCTTGAAATAATAAACATTTGATAAACATGAGCATGAGTTATTTGCAGGGGAGAACGACAAAGTGCGGATAGAAAATGACGTCTTCATCAACATACGGTCAGTGTTTTAATCCCTGGTTAATTTCTAAGGAGGCAATTGTGACAACAATTATTTTTATTATCATGACAGCAAACCCAAAATTTAAGTTAACCACTGGCCGATAGTGTTGAGAGTGTAAGCAACACCACCGGCTTTAGTAACTTACAATAACAGGTTTTTCTCTTAGAAGTATCAGACACCGACGTCAACCTAATATAATGATGAACCAAAGGTAAAGGTAGAACCTGAAACAGTAGACTTACGAACAGAAATTAAAGTTCAATGTCAGAAAAAATAAAGATATAGTGCTACATATCTTAAGGAACAGAAATTAATAGATGTTAATTGAACTGTAATACTATAGGTTGAATCACAAGTTCATCTTTACGCTTCTCAAGAAATTAAGAAACATCACAACTCAATAAAACTACATATGTACATTAAATTGTATCTATATATAAATTTTAATATTTATTTACAAAAAACAGACGTATATATTTACAAACAAATTGCACAATTAAAGATGACATTTTTGTTTTATAAAACTTTAACAATTCATTAACTAGGAATTGTGAAATTCAATAAACAATGCTTAATAACAAGATGTAGTAAAGAACACCGTGATATAATTAAATCTATTAATTCCTTTGTTAACACGAAATAAAACTATTATACATTATGTGTATAAAAAGTTAGTTCCGATAGGGCACAACCTAAAGATGCCAAACAGCGTCTCTTAATTTACGTTCGAGCAAAGCCATCTTGAATTGATACCTACCATTAATAAGAATATACGAGAAGAATAGTGTCTAAGAAATCCTTTTTACGTATTTTATGATTAATAAACACTCTATATGCTCACTTAGTAGTCAACAAATAGAACGACACAATCGGTTTCATGTTATAATTGGACAGACACTAAATCACAGTCATTTAAATCCAACGTTTCGTGTTCAGGTGTCACATCTGGTTTAGGATTTGTGTTAATACGATTAGGGTATTCCCTATTTAGTGATTGCTATACAGATATCTCTTGTATATGAACTCTTTTCTTTACGGTACCTGCTGGTGGATTACTTGACGTTCGCATAGGTGGCGCGGGTTTATCTATTTTTGATTTTCTTTGTAGAGATTTAGGTGGAGGCGGAGCTTCGGGCAGATTAGAATTTTTGCTCATAGTGTAGCAGGGTGGTAACTCTTGCTTTTCACCGTGACAAATTACCGGTGATTGTGGACGGATGATCCTACGGGTGTTGCAGGTCTTTGCGACATCGGTATGCTTTCAGTCGACGGTGACAAAGTTGATCGGGACGCTCGATGCAGGTTTTTGCGCCTGCGATCCCTATCTCTTTGATAATAAATTCCGGCGAATATTAGCATGTTTAGTACCAATAATAAACAACCGACACCTACGGTAACACCTAACGCCGTCGTGTAACTATAGTAATGCCTAGTTGCTAATCGTTGTAAAAGTTCGGCGTCATCTTCGTCGCCGTCAATCACAACATCTACCTCGACCAGTTCCTCATCCGAAGTTGTGTTGGGAACGCACTCGGTGGTATCCCCAGATGACAATCGGGGATCAGCCATAGAAGCGGGATGCAGCGGTGGAGGAAGACGTGTGAAAGATTCCGGACGAACTGGACCTGAAAACACAAGAGAATTGTAAATCAAACCTTAGACAGAGTTGTCAGGACTCGATATAAATCGTGCCCGTAAAATCTAGCTTCAGACGTGTTTATTTTAGAAACCAATCGCTTTTAGGGAAAACACATACGAATGAGTAAAGGAAAATTAAATTAAAGAATAAATCAAAAACTGCAATAACAATAAAAAGAAAAAAAATAGAAGCGGAAGAGAATGAAACAAAAAGTTATATAAATTTCATAGATTTAATTTACTCCACATCTTATGAATAAGATGGGGAATTACGCGACGGTTTCCAAAACAATTTTGTTCATTTCTTCTTGCAAATTAAAGTATGTATGTATCTAGGTATTATCTATAATACCAGAGATCTGATTAAATCTCGAGCATAATCAATTTTGATATGACCGTAATTGCTTTAACAATACAACCTAAAGTATTAATCATTCAAAAAAAGTTATGAAGATAAATTTGTTATAAATTGCATTACGTACTGAGTGGACAATTAAGAAGGGCACTCGGGTATATCTCAAAAAATAATTGTCGTAAAGACAAAGAGAAAATACTGGAAAGTTTCTAGAATGGCCGTCATGGGGCACAATCACATTCTTAAATTTTAAATCCCATTGAAAATATTACAGATAGGTAAAATAGACACGGTCTTAAAGCTGAGATGAATTTGCATCTTTTTTGTTGAATTCTTTTTGTTTTATGTATCCCATAAGAGGAATACGTACCAGCAGTGCGCCATCGCTAAATCGTGCACTATAAGTAAGAATGGTCTTAAAGTAAGTACCTATAAAATAAGCTCAAATTTTAAAGTTATTAGGAATGTTTTGATTTAAATTGGTAGATATAAGAAGGAACTTTGTCGTGGTTGTGGTAAAATTTTGAGTTTGTATTTATTTTTATTAAAATTATGGTGTTAAATATGCTATAAAATGTACAAACATAAACATAAAAAAAAGTAAGCATTTAAAAGAAAGTGATACCACAGCGACAAAGCCTCAAGTTTTGTCTTTCATAAAACATTAAGTTTTACTTCAAACATTTAAAGTTAAAAGCTGTTTTAAAGGTATTTATGGTTTATGGTTGAGCGATGGTGCGCTGCTAGTATGTATTCCTCTTAAGGAAAAGTAACGATGTTGGTTAGTAGGTTACAGTTATTACAATTTCTTTCTTTAGTTAATAACAATTTCAAAAAACAATTTTTTTTATGTAAATTTGTTTTAATCGTGTATATTTTTTCATTTTTTATTATGAGCGGGGAGTAAAGTACCCGAGAAAGACATTTGCGGAGAGGAAATAAATGTTAGTGACTTGAAAATGGCTAAACGGATCTTGGGAAACTTAGAGTCATTGAAAAGAACTGTTCTTAAGCTATCAACGCTGCCTTAAAAAAAATTGCCCATTACAGTTTTATTTTTTGCAATTGTAATCAACAAAAAAACAAAAATTTATTTTTCTTCAAGCGACAATAAAACGGCATATTATTGAACTACTGACAGACACCAAAAACGCTTTTTACTGTCTAAACATTAAAAAGCAACAGTTCTTTTGTTTTCACAACTATTTAGAGGTTGGTACCTCGTTATGTCATATTATGAATGTAACAGTAAAGTACCAACTTGAATCGACGAGAATATAACTTCACTATAACACTCGAGAATCTCAAAAATTTGAAAATAACACATGAAAACTAGAAAACTATTTTTACTGTTAAACATCATAAAAAAGTACAAATTATTTTTCCCAAAATATTAACCATGAAAACTCGAAAATTTGCAAAATTACAATTGTTTTCTTTTTGATTCATGTTTCTAGCCCTAAGAGTTACAAAATAAAAAATAAATAGGTTTAAAAGTACATTTTTAGCTATTTTCGAATTTTCTCGAGACTGTATAGGCCTTTTTCCAAGTTTTTTACGCATTATTCTACGGACCCAAAACAACAATTGTTAGGTCGCTTATCTTGATATGTTTTTGCGTAACTTTAACTGTTTAGGAGATATAGGCCATTAACTTTACCCTACGAATTTAAAAGAAATTTTTAACCTTTTTCAAAAAAAAAACTTTGTGTACCTCCTGCGGCATTATCGTAAAATGCTACGTTTCTTGTTTAAGTGCTGCCTTAAAGAGAAAACTGTAAATTGTGAGTTAGCCTGGCGCGATTTTTCGGTATGTCGTCAATTTCCGAGATATAAGCCCTTAAAGTTAGGGGTAGAATTTTTTCGGTTTTTGGGGCGTAACTCCGGTTCCCGACTTGGTTTTTCAAAGTGTATCAAATGTCGAAAAAAATGTTCAAAAATCGCGGTCCGTTAAGCCGAATAATTAGTTTTTTCAATTTTTCAAAAAACTCCCGTAGCTCTTAAAGGCGTTTGATTCAAACACGGATTTTTTTAATTTTAACGTAAAACAATGATATCTAAAAGAGCCGGAATAAAATTGGAACTATTTTCGAATCGGAAGCTGTAAAATGTAAAATAAAACGTTTCGCGTTTATGGGGTAGCCGCTTTTCTAACTTTTCTTACTCAAAAAAAGAGTTTCAATGCAACTTTGATAAAAACACGGTTTGTTTCGTTCGCCAAATTGTGAAGATCAAAACAGGATCGTTTTTCAGCCCAGCGTAGTTTCGCTTTGATAGCTGCTGGTACGCTAATTTTTCTTACATATAAAAATAGTTTCAATGTTACTTTGATAAAGACACGGCTCGCTTTGCTCGTCAAACGTGCGGCGAACTCAAACCGCTTCGCAAACGCATGATGGCCGCGATGTTAGCGTGCTAAAAGGCCTTAGCGGAAGAAACGTTACTCTTTATAGTATGCCATTTGAAGATTTCCAAAATTACGATTGTTTTCTCTTTGATTCATGTTTTTAGCTGTAACGTTGAAATATAAATACTTTTAAAAAAGTACTTTTTTTAGCTATTTTCGAATTTTTTCGATACACTATAGACCTTTTTGTAAGTTTTTTTTTCGTATTATTCTACGGACCCGTAAGAAAAAAACGATCGTTAGGTCGCTTATCTTGATAGGTTTTTGTGTATCTCCTACCGTATAGGAGAAACTTTGAAATTTGTCAAAAAAACTTCCTGTACCTCCTACGACATTATTGTAAAAACTACTTTTCTTGTTTACGTGTTGTTTTAAAGAGAAAACTGTAGATTGTGGGTTAGCCTGGCGCGATTTTTTGTTATGTCGTAAACTTGCGAGATATAAACCTTTAAAGTTAGGGGTGGTATTTTTTCCGCTATCTGAGTGTAACTATTGTCCCCGACATTCGTTGCATTTCAAAAAAAATTCACCGCGTTCGTCTTTTCAATCTCTATAGGACGCGAAAAAAAAATTTAAAAATGGCGGTGGAATATTGCTGTTTCTGAATCTTGTTGGAACTTGCACTAATTGTTTTAAATTTAAATACTTGAAAATGATAAATTTTGATTAATAAATGTAATCTTAAAAAGTTATGCTCAATACTACTTGGTAAGAACCGTGTAACTAGCGCCCTCTATGATAGTCAGATATAAAAACAAATTCATGGGATGTACCATGTTCACTCATGAAATTTAAAACTTGGACACCACAATTTCTGTAAACAAAAGTTTGCACATTGTGAAGCGGGCTTAAGGGTATCATTTACAATTCTAACAGCAGGTAGTCTCAGCAGGGGTTATCTTATAGAAAGACTGTATAATGAATCATTACACTAAGCACGTTTTAGAAAATAGGTAATTTACGTTGCTTACTTAATTTTTTCTTTAAAGAATATATTTGAAGGTATCGCTAATTAAACACCATAGCTCGATTAATTATCGAATCAAAATTTTGTTTAGGAAATGTTTACAAAATAAAATTAGAAATAATTTTGATTTAAAAACGTCTACAAGCAATAACTTTTAAATTAAATCAAAAACTAAACATGGTTATTTGGGTTGACTGATTATTACTTATTTTTAAATAAATCTAACCTACTAATTATTATTAAAAAAAAATCATTAAACTCTCTATTCATAATATTTAGTCCTTACAAAATGTATATTTTATGACGTTTCATTTTTTCTGTAGTTAATATAAAAAGTGAAAATAAAAACTAAGGCAATTCTTATTGTCAACGTATATATTTAGTTTTTTGACAAGAATTTATTACATAATTATAATTAAGATACCAAGTTATAGTTTAAAATTAAATGAAAACTTTTTTTTAATAAAGGTATTACTATATAAATAAATATAAGAAATCAATAATGGGTGTGACCTCCATTATTATTGATACATTCTTGGAGGCGTCTGCTCATTGACGCTATCAAGGTATCAATATAATTAATATTAATCGTTTCCCATGCGGTATCAATGGCTGCAATTAGTGCATTACGGTTTACTGGTATAAAATTTGGCCCTTGTTGTCTTCGGATAACAGCAAGTATTCGAGCCCAAACATTTTCGATAATGTTAAAATCTGGGCTTTTGCTGGCCAGGGTAACAGCTCCAAGTTATTTTCTCGTATCCAATTGCGCACAACCCGCGAAGTATGAATAGGGGCGTTGTCCTTTAACAACAAAAATACATTATGAAAATGTTAATTCAACAGATCCCGAACTATTTTTGGAGAAAGTATAGTGAAATAAGAATACTTATTTGTTGGAAAATATAATCTTCGTCTGGATAAAACACTTCGACTGAAGGTTTCATAATAGTTTCATAATATCTAAATACGCAGCAGAATCAAGACGTCCATCGATAGCCCAACAAACTCCTGGACCCCGCGCGCTAACCCAACCCACACATTCACAGAAAAATAACCACTTCGTTTTTAGGACATATGTGATTATTTTCGTAACGAGTTCCTTCTATTCTAAAAACTTTTAGTGGTTCATCGTTGCGGCTATTGAACGTTTTTCGTCGCTAAAAATCACTCGATTCCAAAATTCCAAAGGTTCGTTCACATATCGCCTTGCAAATTCCAGACGACGTCTCATATTTCTTACTCTGTTTCGTTGTTTCCTTCAATGGCTGCGAATGCTCCTCGCCTGTTCTCCTTACCGACATTGCATCCATTAGTTCAGTAGACGCAGACCGCACAACTCTAATCGGTTTACGGCAAATTTCAATTCAGCAATAGCTCTTGAAGCTTTATCTTCGTATTCCACAATTTTCTCGTACTCTGACTCAACCTGCTCAGCAGGTATTTCGTTATATTCCTTATTTATCACATTTAACGATTCATTTGCAGACTGAATTCGCGAGATTAAAACAACAGCTTCTTTTACATCGAATATTTAAGTTTTTAATAAATCTTTCGCTTGATTGACAAGTTTAGTTAACACGATACGTTTTCTATATAACGTTATTCATAGTTAATTATTATTAATCGTTAGTTAATTAATTGACTAGAGTACATACAATTTCTTACTGTTTGTCCACCGTTAAATGTTTACTATTCACTGTACAATCACACGTTAGCAGATTATACAACCAAGTTCCCGGGTTTCGGCACCAAAATATAATAAATAAATAAATCTCGATACGTTAAATTCTATCCTGTATTGCAATTATATTGAATAATATTAAAAAAAAACGGGTAACTTATTTTCTAATTTTCTACAGGGGCCTTTGTTATTCTCATCGCCAAAATATATGATAACAACTCGAAAGCTTTACAAAAATACCGCGGTGTCGCTACTGTCTAATAAAGCTCTATATACTCTAGCGTATATATGGACTTTAGAAACTGTCCTGCAGTTACGTCATCTGTTGGGAGAAACAAAAAATTTACGCGTGCACTCAGAAAACTTCAAATCATTCATACCTAACGTTCTCGCATTCGCAACATGTTTCTTGACCGAGAAAAAAAGTCTTGCATTAATTTTTAGGCGATCCTCGTATAAAATAAAGCAATTAATTGTAGTTATGAACTTCAGATAGTACTCTCTTGTACAAATCAAGTTTTCATCTTCCTCTAACGTAATCATAAATTGCTGTTGCATTAAACGACGCATAGTTTTTCCTAATAGTAGTATTTCTTTCAACTCAACTGGATACAGTTTTTCCTTCCTTTACTATTAGATTTATCTGGTTGCGTAAATTTTAAGCTTCATTTTATATAGAAAATATCTCGTTTTCTTTGATTGAGATTGCTGTTCATCTGACCCATATTACTTAGTTAACTTATTTTTCATGAAAGGTGGATTTAGGTACTTCATGTTGTTTGATTACTCGACAATTATTGTTTGACTAATTTCACCTAGATATTTACAAAAAAATTCGGTTTTCCATAAACGCTCTATTACAATACCTAATATAATACCGCATACTCTAATGTAACCTTATAATGAGTGCTAAATAATAAATAAACGAAAAAACTACAACAATCCCGATTCGGTCTATAAATTTCATATATCAAGATAAACGTTCAGATTTGAGCGGAATGAAATTTTTCCAGGTTTCGCATTACCGCATAAAAATTAAAACGAATAGCACGAGAGATGCGCTCTAGCGCTTAAAAAATCCGCGGACCTAATAAAAGTTGTACTTTATTATTTCGAAGACGAAAGGAAATTTCGAGAAAAGGATAAGGCGTAAAATGAATAATCTAAGCCATTATAAAAAACGAGATTACAAATGAGTTTTCGTTGTAAAAAAATTTAAAGCTTTTTCGTTCGGAATAGAAGTAAATCGCCAAACCGGAAAATTAGGTTCTCTGTTTATTTCACAAAAAAAACGCATTACAAACTCATTTTATGACTTCATTATTAAACATTATTACTTTTAAAAGCAAATAAGCACTACACTTTTTAATTTCAAAACATAAAAGTTAAAAAACTTAAAATTGGAACCAATTTATTTTCTTTTTAAACATCATTTTAGAGCGGCTACGAGTGTTCTAATTGGCACTTCTTATCGAAACAAATTATCAAAGAAAAATTAAAATAAAAGTGTGTAATATACGTGTAATACTATACTACTTATATGCATTAATGAAAACCTACTTTAAGTTTAATGTGATATTTTGATGCTTGTAAGCAAGATTTGCACATTGCTATGTAAACGTTCTATCTTGAAAACCTCTTTTAAAACTTCTCAATAGCTGCTTGTAGTTCGAGCACCTTTGTCGATAAAGACATTACAAGTTTGAAATTCTATATGTAGCTTCGTATAATCAAATACTAAATATAAACAACAAACGGTGTCAATTCCGCTTATCCTAGAAGTCGATAAACTCAAAATCCTCGAGAAAATAAGGATTAGCCTGAAAAAGTAAGAACGTCAAATAGAAATAAAAACTTGGATTTGACGTGAAAAACAACAAACTTGAAGTGGTTAGATGTCTTAACACGAAGAAGGAGATTAAAAATTGATTTTAAATTTAGTAAAATAAATAGAAAAAACAAACAATTTTTTATTGCATTTGCAGATAAAGTAAGTGTAATTTCTACTTCATATGTATTTAAATTATAAAGAAATTACTTAACGCAAATTCTTATTAAAATGTAGCTGTATATTATTTTATTTGATTAAACACTGTACAGGGTGTGTCTCGACGATAAGATGTTAGACGAATGAGAACGGAAAAACTGATTCACCTGAAAACTTGCAACTTTATACAAATGGACATGGTCTACTTACTGAAAATTTTCTTAACACGGCTGAAAAAATATACTTACGGCCTTGGTAACTATTATCCTTGCCTAAGGCGAATTTTTTCCACCTTTTTCAATTTAAATCTTAAGCAAGGAGAATCCTTTGCACAATGCCATGATATGATGGACGACATATGCATACAAGCTTTAAAGAAAATGAAGTGGGTGGTAAACTTCGTCTGCAGAAATGTCAAAAGTTAAATCATTAAAAGATCTCCAAATCCGAACCGATACGTCTTAGGAAAATATGGTTCAAAATAAATATTTTTATTATTATCAGATAGTTCAAAATGTATTGTATGGTTAATACTAAGTTTGCTTTGTGAGAGAAAAAGATCAAGTTGAAAAAATAAAGCCATGTATTTATAATATCTACTTTGTATATACCGTGCGTCCCACGGAAAAGTTGACATGGGCGTTTTCTATTTTAAATTAATGGATATCTTTTTTCTGGCACAATTGGGGCACAATAATAGCAATATACATATTTTATTAGATAGATAAATGAGAACAAATTTATATGGTAATAAGTAAGTGTTTAAAGCGTATTTTAATTAAAAGAAACTGTAAAACTTTTATAATGATTTACGCGAAAAAATTCGGATTCGACCCGATTGTAGAAATTTTTTTTTATTAATAAAATTATTATCGATGTTATTATTAATACAATTTTTATAAAATTAGTATAATTTTTTTTTAAATGTTAAATTCACTTTACAAAATGTATTATAATGATAATAAAGTTAATAAGAAAATACTGCAATCGGAATCGAACTCCAGTTAGAAAGCGCAAAACATTACTAGGCGAAGGCCACTTAATAAATAATCCATACAATCCATTCCGTTAATAAGTACACTTTTACAGAGAATAATTTAATTTACTGATTTTTTAGTAAAATACGCTTTGAATGTCCATTATTATCACATAAATTTGTTTGATTTTATCTATGCAACATAATATAATGTTACATTGTGTTCAAATTGTTCTATATATATTAATTTTTAATTTAACATAGTAATTATCTTTTCCGGGGGACCCATGGTATAACAATTATTAAATTATTTGCTATTTTACCATCTCACTATTGATGTGATTCAAAAATTCAACTAAGTGTGGAGGTATTATAGATTATAGCGCAACTAGGCTATTACCCACGATATGTTTACTAATTACAACATTCTTCAGTTTTAATATTGATTATAAACTTCGGTTTTAATAAGAAATATATGTATAAATGAGCTAGATATTATTATTACATAAGTTAAGGACTGTTTGAGCAGAACTAAGCCTTGCGCAAGAAAGAATAAGTGTTGCGATATCTAGTGCTGTCTCGTGCTATCGTAATCCGTCGAAAATTAATTTGCATTAAAAAAACGTAATTTTAACATACTTTGTACAGGGACACCTACCCAAACGCCCATGTCATAATAGGAGACGACAAATGCACATTCATATCCAAACATTGACATAACCTTATGCTAGCTGCATCCCATACACAAAAAAACTGGAGAGTGCGCGAGGAGGCCCTACCGCCTGATTACATTGGGAAAACGTAAAAACTCGATAAACAACATAGATACATCTCAACCAACATATGCTATAAAGAAAGTCAACTTTTCAGATTCATGCCCCCCTCGCAGAACAAAACATGAAAAACACAATATCAGCCAAACAAGAAAAAATTGAGATAGTGGCAAACAACTTACCCATGCAATAATAGAACTAAGCAAAAGCATCATCTCAAAAATAAAAACCACAAAGATCCATCGAATGGTGGAGCACCGATATAAATAAAGTCAGAAATCAGTACATAACATCCAATAACAACCACCAATTTCTACAAGAGCAACAGGGACCTGCACTGCAATAAGACACGCCAAGATACAAGATAATGACGTGGATGACATAATAATTTAAATTAAAGGCAACTCAAGAAAGCAACTAAAAGAAAATGCCTCCGCGACCCTTATAAATAATCGCTCAATAGAATACAAAAAAATGGTAATTTTAACGGAGACATCCCAAATAATTTTGTTAAATGCAAAACTCAACCCTAATAGAGCGCAAGTATAACTTGAAAACAAAAAAAATAAAAATAGAAGAAAAGTTGGACTTCATATGACTCATCTCAATATGGGGGACGGCTAACGCAGAGTCTAGTTTTTTGTTTTTACAATCGTACTTATGATTTTTTATCCGATTACATGTGTTTTGTTTTGTTTGGCCAACATAGCATTTATTGCAGCCTATTTTATACACTACATTGTGTTTCTCAAGAATGTCGTCTTGTTTTTTAACTGGGTGCAGATAATGTTGTAAATAGTATTAATATTGTATAAGTATAAGATTATGTTAATCATGTTATTAGGATAATTGTTGTTTTTTGTGAGATATTTAGACTACTTAGTTTATTTTTTGGTGGTGTTTTTGTGCACACGCCGAACATGCAGCTAAAATACCTAAAAAATTAATCAGGTTTCACTTTTCTCAAACACCACGATTATTCGAAAATCAACTAATCGGATAATGTAAGTAGTTACGAAGTTGTTTGTTCAATTATTTATCGCCAACTAAGCATTGGCATAAAAACAATTCACCCGACAGCTTTTTGATCTTTTAGGACTCTTCAGGAGTCAGAGAACTCGAGTGTAAGTTCAGTAGGTATTCTATAATATGAGCGTCTGTCGACTTAATATTAGATTAAAAGAAGAGATTGTTTTTATGCCGATGCTTATTTGGTAATAAATAATTGAAAAATCGACTATGTAAGTGCTTTCGTATCTGTCAACAAAGTTACAGATTACTTTTCGGACGTGCTACGTTAGCACGACCACATTTTGTTGTTTACATTAAACTACCACAAACAAGTGATGCGACATCAGAAAGCTTTGAAAAAAAGCTTTTATGTAAGCCTTCAAGTGTACGTAATGGTTTAAATATACACTTTATGACAAAAATAAAACCCACTAAAAATAATTATTCACAAGACATTCTTTCTTTGTTGAAATGTTTAAACTGTATGCTTTTTCACAAAATGTAGGTATGTGGAGACTGAGAATTACTTTTGTCGACGAGTGTACATGAAGCATGTATAGGAAAAGATGTAGTTGCAAGTACCTGGCGGTCACCAAATTAAAATAATTGTTTAATTTTATTTCGTTTGTATTAAAACAACGCCTTCTTTGTTGCTATTCAAAATTAAGTTATTGTTGCCTCTACTTGTATCCAAATTTGTTTGTCAATTTTTGTCTGGTGAAATCAAGTTGTACAGTTGACATAAAATCCGATAAACGATCTAAATTGTACGATTTGAAAATTCCTTTTGGTGTAATCAAATGATCTTCCACAATTATTATGAATCGAATATATTGCTGCGAATCTGCACGTACCAATTGTTATCGACGAAAGCGATATGGAATCTTGCAATATATGCGAGAAACGTTTGCTTTTGCTTACATCCGTTCGTCAATTTTATATAAAATTGTTAATTAACTGAACATTCAAATTATTGGCAACCATGGGTTAATAATATTAAGAACAAGGTCGGTCCGATTTTTATGATACTTGGTATATACCCGATGAATACTTCAAAACCGAACATAGGACTTTAACATAAGGAAATCGTTTTCCGCAAAGTATTGCTCCCAAATTATCTTAGAGTGTTTAAAATAATTCCAATCGAAAGGAAAAATATTTTTCATCTAATTCACTATAAATTTATACATTGTTTATTTTATTTATTGTTATTTTATTTAAAACCTTTACTTGCCTTGTACTTGTTGAAGAATGTGAGCAAAGACAATGTGAAAAATGAATATTTTTTAATGCAGAATGGTGGGTTTTTTGAACAGCTTATTTAAATTTAAGATGTGCTGTAAATTTAGAATAAAATAATAAAAACTGAAGTTAAAAATTTATATTTTTTAGTAAATTAGATGAAAACATATTTTGATTGGAGTCATTTTAAATGCTTTATAGTTCAGTCACTTTAGACATTTCGTAAATAATTCATAAAATTTTGATTTTTTGACAGTGAATTCTTGAAAGGGTTAGAAATAAGGGGGAAAAAAGTTCCCACCCTAATCGTGGGTGGAACATTCCCCTTTTGGACGAAAAACTACCCCTGGTGCGGACTCATTTTGAACTTATCTAAAAAATAAAAAACTTTTAAATAATAGAGTTTACAACATGATGACCGAATGTGATATTGAAACCGCTATTAAAAAATATCAATACCGCCGGAGTTGATTAAATTCCTAGTTTCTTGTGCGGAATAGTCTGCCAATATTAATTATACCTCTGTATTTTCTATTTAATATTACACATATTTCCACACTTAAATAACGATAAGTATATTAAATAACATACTAGGTGAATATTTCAAAACCGAACATAGGACATTAACATAGAAAAAAACATCTACCATTCGCATACTGTAGCTTCTCAAACTAAATTAATAGTCCAGTCACTTTAGACAAAAAATAGCCATTAGATGGAAATAATTCATAAAGTTTTGATTTTGGACAGTAAATTTTCAAAAGGGTTAGAAATAAGGGAAAAAAAGTTTCCACCTTAATCGTGGGTGGAACATCCCCTTTTGAACGAAGAACTACCCCTGACGCGGACTTGTTAGGAGTTTTCCTAATTTAACTTAAAGAGTTGCTCGGACGACAAAATATCATAGAACTAAAAATATTCGCGATAAAATTTTGCATAAAAAAGCTTTATATACCATAAAGCTAATTCTTATAGAATTCTCGCAATTAGGGTTCAAACTTAAGGAAAGTTTTGCGAGCAAAGGAAAAAATCGCTTTCGCACGCAAATAACTCCGAAACCGTTGTTTTTACGCAAATAATGATAAGAACAAAAACCTTTTTTAAAAAGTACATGTCTTACAATTTTTTATTTCATATTCTTCACCGACTTTTTACGCTTTCTTTGCATATATGCATTCCATAATTGGGATTAGTTTCGACACCAACTATGAGGTAGAGTTGAATACATATTCACAATTTTTTTAATGTTCGTCATTGACATCTGATTTTGGAAAAAGCTCAAAATATAAAGGAAAGAAGTTATAGTTCTCGTGATATACAGTTATCGAAACTTTTGAAAAACTGCAAAGAAACGGTACTATTTGCCCATGAATTTAGTGGCTGCTTTCTTTGGCAAAGAGAAAGGTCAAACATGAATGTATTGAATACTAGGAAAGATTTGGAAGATGTTGTCGCTATATTTAACAATCCATTATCGACGAAAGAAGAAATCGCTGGCGAGCGATTTATACTTGCATTGTACAAAGCTCCAAGAAAAGAAGCATCTTTGAACCGACAGGGATTCATATTCTTTAATAAGTTGGCTACCCAGTCAAACCATGCTGTTATTTTATCAAGACTACCACCAACATTTGCAGCTGCTCGAGAACATTGCTATCGAGTATATCATCAAATACAAGTTTGGCAAGAACGAAACTACGCAATGGGGTTGGAAAAAGACCAAAAATATGTTATCTCCTATTTTTACCACTGAAGCACCAGCTCCGTCTAACATTCTCAAACTCATTTCCTGCAATAGTAAAATGGGTTGTGGAAAACGATGCAGCTGTGTTAAAGTTGTTTTACGTTGCTTAATCATGTGCTCCAACTGCAATGGGCAAGGTTGTTTAAATTCAATGACTGAAGAAGAGTTACTCAGAGAAAACCATGAAGAAATTAAAAAAAAGAAAATTGAAGTGGAATATGCTTACAGAGGAAACCATTCATAGGTGGTGTGGAAACGAGTAACAATTATGGAATGCATTTTTTTGCAAAGAAAGCGTAAAAGTCCGTAAAGAATAGAAACTAAAATTGTAAGACATGTACTTTGTAGAAAATTTTGTGCTCTACAATTTTCGTTCTTATCATTTTTTCAATAAAAACAACGGTTTCGGAATTATTTGCGTGTGGAAGCGATTGTTTTCTTTCCGCGTTTCACTTCTCTAAACTTTGAACTCTAATTGCGAGAAATTTAAAAGAATTAGCTTTAAGGTATACAGGGTGATTAATAACTATTAGGACATAGGCTAAGGGCGGGTTATCTAATAAATAAATATTCCTTAATAAAAATATTGCCGTGGGAAAAGATACAAAGCGTTAAATTGAATTATTTTTTTCATTTTTGTTAATAATTTCACTGTAAATTTATCAATTTTATCAAAATCGGCAAAGAGGCGTAACTTTAGACCAAGAACATTATTTTATGTACTACTTTACAATTTGTTGTAGGGGGCGCCACGTGAAAGTTTCCTGATGATGAAATCAAATGGTAACTTTTTTTGAGAAAACTTTTTAGAGATTTTGATTAGAGAATGTGACGTAAACATCATTTCTACACAATATTGGTACTATGTTTAAATACGATAATTTCATCTGTTTCCGAGCAAAACGCAGTTGAACAATTGTAGTGTCAGAAGGGGATTTCAAATATTACTTCATTTATTAAGGGTACATGTTGGACAGTCAGATAATTATGTTTCTCTGTAGATTTTGATAAGGATTGATAAATTTACAGTGAAATTATTAACAAAAAAATGAAGAAAAAAAAATTTTGTGTCTTTTTCCACAGCAATATTTTATTAAGGCATATTGTGTCTTAAGGGCATATTTTGGTCTAAATAACCCGCCCTTAGCCTATGTCCCAATAGTTATGAATCGCCCAGCTACAGGTTCTTTCATTTTACCATATGCAATAGCATCATTACTGAACTGCTTTCTATTCAATAAATTTTTAACTAAATTGTGACACGGTGTTATAAGACCTTTTTATGCAAAATTTCTAGAAAAATATTTTTGGTCGTTATCATTTTTTGCGTAAAAACAACGGTTTCGGAGTTATTTGCTTGCGAAAGCAATTTTATAATAACAAGTTTATAATAATTTTATAATACATACCTATTATAATAAGAATTAGCTTTATGGTATACAGAGACTTTTTTATGCAAAGTTTTATATCAAATATTTTATCGTCCGAGCAACGATTTAGAAGTTAAATGAGGAAAAAATCCGAATGAAACTGCTCCAGGGGTAATGTTTTGTCCAAAAAAGAATGGTCTTTATGGCATATAAGACTTTTTTATGCAAAATTTTATGGTAAATATTTTTAATCCTACGATATTTTGTCGTCCGAGCAACTATTTAGAAGTTAATTGAGGAAAACTCCTAACGAGTCAGCACCAGGGGTAGTTTTTCGTCCAAAAAGGGAATGTTCCACCCACGAATAGGGTGGGAACTTTTTTCCCCCTTATTTCTATCCCTTTCGAGAATTCACTGTCAAAAAATCAAAACTTTATGAATAATTATTTACGAAATGTGACTGAACTATAAAGCATTTAAAATGACTCCAATCAAAATATAATGTTTTCATCTAATTTACTAAAAAATATAAATTTTCCGTCGACCTCATTATAAAATTGAGCTTTACGTACTCCCTGAATAATCATAAAGTAACACTTTTTAACTGTAATACTTTTCGTCCGCAAACATCTGTCAATGTCAATTATTATTTTATGTCAAATTAAATAAAGTCGAAGTAACCAGTATGAAAACCCATTTTAAGAAAGGATGAATTTAGTGACTACATAGGATATTACAGTACTTTAGGTACATACTGAAACATTTTAGATACTGCAGAATATTGTTTGTTTACTTCCATTTATAACCTCAATTTCTCAATCCCACAACAACAAAAACAATTTGTTGTTCAAATTACAAGTAAATGATTTTAAGTGCTTTGAAATGATATTAATAAATTGTTTATAGTTTCTACAATGTGCGAAGCATATAGAAGAGCCTGGTTGTAATCTCACAATACTCGATACATTGTTTTCAATATGTAACACTTTAACTTCTTTAAAGTTATTCATTTATAAGGTAAGACAGAATTCATACGACTTGAGAACTTGAGAGTTCCGATACAAAATTTTCACGATCATAAAATACAAAAACTTACAGTAGAAGTGAGTTAATTATGGGTACCTTTCTATTACTGTATTTGATTGATGTAAATAAGTAATAATGCTAATGGAAAACACAAGAACAGTAATTACTTGTGAAAAATCATTTGAATATTGATTCTGTCGCAGGGAAAAACAAAAATAGAATCATATAAGCCATCAACATTACTGGGTTCAAGATTTATTCGTACACAAAAACAAGGTGAATTTCACAGTTTTCAATAAGCTGAAAGAAGATTATTACATTTTTTGAAACATTTTCGGAGTGAATCAAAAAACTACGTTTGCATACTTTCTTACGGTCAGGCAATATTTTTATTGAATATAAAATGATTATAAGTCTGACCACGGTACAAACTCAGTCTTATAACTATTATATGTCCAATTAGTAAGAATCGACTTTAATGTGTTTAATAGGAGAAACTTCATTACATCTTTGATCATAAACAATTAAAGAAATGCATTAATTTTGAGGGTAGGCTTCCAACTATAACTACATTTTTAAATATACTTCAAAATAACACTACCTAAATGTAATTTTTATTATTTTAATAAATTATAAAAAAGTACATGTTTTACCTATTACCTATCATAATCAAGTGCTCTTATAAAAATTATGTGATTGTTGTAAACAAATGCTTTATCGGTACAATATTCGAACGCGGAAAGCTTTTATTTCCTTTAATAAATTTTGACACAAATGTTACAATACTGAACGGTGAAGTGAACATTAGGTACAGTAAAATCAGAACAAACGTAAAATTTTGTTTAAAATTACTAAACATTTTGTTTTCAGTAAACGGTAATAAATAGAAAATTAATTAATTTAAGGTCAACGGAAAAAATTAATATGTACCTCGGAAAAAAGTGCTTTTTAATAACCTCGCCTGTTTGCTGGCCGAGGCGTTAGTCTCGTACATAAAAGTGCACTTTTTTGTCCTTGTTACATAAATAACTATTTTAACTTCAGTTTTTATTATTTTATTCTAAATTTACAGCACATCTTAAATTTAAATAAGCTGTTCAAAAAACCCACCATTCTGCATTAAAAAATATTCATTTTTCACATTGTCTTTGGGTTATAGGCTCACATTCTTCAACAAGTACAAGGCAAGTAAAGGTTTTAAATAAAATAACAATAAATAAAATAAACAATGTATAAATTTATAGTGAATTAGAAGAAAAATATTTTTCCTTTCGATTGTAATTATTTTAAACACTCTAAGATAATTTAGGAAGCATTAGTTTGCGGAAAACGATTTCCTTATGTTAAAGTTCTATGTTCGGTTTTGAAGTATTCACCGGGTATATACCAAGTATCATAAAAATCGGACCGACCTTGTTCTTAATATCGTATGTAGATGCTGACGGACGGCCGGCCACCAGATAAAATTTTTTTTTTGCTTCATTATAATGTACTAACTCTAATTCGCCAGAAAAAGTGAAAAAAAAGAATAAGCGCAATGGTAAATACCCGACTGGTAACTTAAGTAATACAAGCATTATTCTAAATGTTTATCATACACATTAATTACCCATGGTTGCCAATAATTTAAATGTTCAGTTAATTAACAATTTTATATAAAATTGACGAACGGATATAAGCAAAAGCAAACGTTTCTCGCATATATTGCAAGATTCCATATCGCTTTCGTGGATAACAATTGGTACGTGCAGATTCGCAGCAATATATTCGATTCATAATAATTGTGGAAGATCATTTGATTACACCAAAAGGAATTTTCAAATCGTACAATTTAGATCGATTATCGGATTTTTATGTCAACTGTACAACTTGATTTAATAATTTATGAAATATTTATTTTGTAGTTAACCACACCAGACAAAAATTGACAAACAAATTTAGATACAAGTAGAGGTAACAATAACTTAATTTTGAATAGCAACAAAGAAGGCGTTGTTTTAATACAAACGAAATAAAATTAAACAATTATTTTAATTTGGTGACCGACAGGTACTTGCAACTACATCTTTTCCTATACATGCTTCATGTAGACCCGTTGACAAAAGTAATTCCCAGTCTCCACATACCTACATTTTGTGAAAAAGCATACAGTTTAAACATCTCAACAAAGAATGTGAATGTGAATAATTATTTTTAGTGGGTTTTATTTTTGTCAGAAAGTGTACATTTAAACCATTACGTACACTTGAAGGCTCACATAAAAGCTTTTTTTCGAAGCTTTCTGATGTCGCATCAGTTGTTTGTGGTAGTTTAATGTAAACAACAAAATGTGGTCGTGCTAACGTAGCACGTCCGAAAAGTAATCTGTAACTTTGTTGACAGATACGAAAGCACTTACATAGTCGATTTTTCAATTATTTATTACCAAATAAGCATCGGCATAAAAACAATCTCTTCTTTCAATCTAATATTAAGTCGACAGACGCTTATATTATAGAATACCTACTGAACTTACACTCGAGTTCTCTGACTCCTGAAGAGTCCTAAAAGATCAAAAAGCTGTCGGGTGATTTTCGGTGATTGCTTGCTATTGACAATCTTTTGCAGTCGATTCGAAATTGTTTTTATGCCAATGCTTAGTTGGCGATAAATAATTGAACAAACAACTTCGTAACTACTTACATTATCCGATTAGTTGATTTTCGAATAATCGTGGTGTTTGAGAAAAGTGAAACCTGATTAATCTTTTAGGTATTTTAGCTGCATGTTCGGCGTGTGCACAAAAACACCACTAAAAAATAAACTAAGTAGTCTAAATATCTCACTAAAAAACAACAATGATCATAATAACATGATTAACATAATCTTATACTTATACAATATTAATACTATTTACAACATTATCTGCACCCAGTTAAAAAACAAGACGACATTCTTGAGAAACACAATGTAGTGTATAAAATAGACTGCAATAAATGCTATGTTGGCCAAACAAAACAAAACACATGTAATCGGATAAAAAACCATAAGTACGATTGTAAAAACAAAAAACCAGACTCTGCGTTAGCCGTCCCCCATATTGAGATGAGTTATATGAAGTCCAACCCTTGTTCTATTTTTATTTTTTTTTGTTTTCAAGTTATACTTGCGCTTTATTAGGGTTGAGTATTGCATTTAACAAAATTATTTGGGATGTCTCCGTTAAAATTACCATTTTTTTGTATCCTATTGAGCGATTATTTCAAAAGCTCGCTGAGGCATTTTCTTTTAGTTGCTTTCTTGAGTTGCCTTTAATTTAAATTATTATGTCATCGACGTCATTATCTTGTATCTTGGCGTGTCTTATTGCAGTGCAGGTCCCTGTTGCTCTTGCAGAAATCGGTGGTTGTTATTGAATGTTATGTACTGATTTCTGACTTTATTTATATCGGTGCTCCACCATTCGATGTATGTTTTGTGGTTTTTATTTTTGAGATGATGCTTTTGCTTAGTTCTATTATTGCATGGGTAAGTTGTTTGCCACTATCTCAATTTTTTCTTGTTTGGCTGATATTGTGGTTTTCATGTTTTGTTCTGCGAGGGGGCATGAATCTAAAAAAGTTAGCTCTCTATAGCATATGTTGGTTGGGATGTATCTATGTTGTTTATCGAGTTGTTACGTTTTCCCAATGTAATCAGGCGGTAGCGCCTCCTCGCGCACTCTCCAGTTTTTTTGTGTATGGGATGCAGCTAGCATAAGGTTATGTCAATGGATATGAATGTGCATTTGTCGTCTCGTATTATGACATGGGCGTTTGGGTAGGTGTCCCTGTACAAAGTATGTTAAAATTACGTTTTTTTAATGCAAATTAATTTTCGACGGATTACGATAACACGAAACAGCACTAGATATCGCAACACTTATTCTTTCTTGCGCAAGGCTTAGTTCTGCTCAAACAGTCCTTAACTTATGTAATAATAATATCTAGTTCATTTATACATATATTTCTTATTAAAACCGAAGTTTATAATCAATATTAAAACTGAAGAATGTTGTAATTAGTAAACATACCGTGGGTAATAGCCTAGTTGCGCTATAATCTATAATACCTCCACACTTAGTTGAATTTTTTGAATCACATCAATTGTGAGATGGTAAAATAGCAGATAATTTAATAATTGTTATACCATGGGTCCTCCGGAAAAGATAATTACTATGTTAAATTAAAAATTAATGTATATAGAACAATTTGAACACAATGTAACATTATATTATGTTGGATAGATAAAATTAAACAAATTTATGTGATAATAATAGATATTCAAAGCGTATTTTACTAAAAAATCAGTAAATTAAATTATTCTCTGTAAAAGTGTACTTATTAACGGAATGGATTTTATGGATTATTTATTAAGTGGCCTTCGCCTAGTAATGTTTTGCGCTTTCTAACTAGAGTTCGATTCCGATTGCAGTATTTTCTTATTAACTTTATTATCATTATAATTCATTTTGTACAAATTTTATTAATAAAAAAAAATTTCTACAATCGGGTCAAATCCGGATTTTTTCGCGTAAATCATTATAAAAGTTTTACAGTTTCTTTTTAATTAAAATACGCTTTAAACACTTACATATTACCATATAAATTTGTTCTCATTTATCTATCTAATAAAATATGTATGTTGCTATTATTGTACCCCAATTGTGCCAGAAAAAAGATATCCATTAATATAAAATAGAAAACGCCCATGTCAACTTTTCCGTGGGACACACGGTATATACAAAGTAGATATTATAAATACATGGCTTTATTTTTTCAACTTGATCTTTTTCTCTCACAAAGCAAAGTTAGTATTAACCATACAATACATTTTGAACTATCTGATAATAATAAAAATATTTAAAATGTACTCAAAATTAATATCAAAATCAATCATCTTATATTTTCGTAATTGCTTAGTAACGAGCAAATGTAAACTAGCACAAACGGTTTACCCAAAAACAATGAAACACACAACCCAAAATATTTACAACATGTGGTTAAATCAAATTCACACAAACCTTGTTCTGTGGTAATGCAATAAAATACATACCTATTATAATATTTACAAAGTACAAAGTAATACATTATGGATATTCATACAATGAAGATTGGAACAAAGATAACATTTGGCTGTTTTCTTTCCCTGTAAAACCACAGCATAATAGACAACCAGCAATTTATCTCTTGAGTATCGCGTTTGAAGTTACTGATTAAAAAAAATGCGACCTTGCAGTCATTTTGTTCGGTTAATAGATCTTTTTTTTTAAATAATCAACTCAATTTGCTCTCAATAAATTGATTTACAGAATCGTATGTAGAAATGTAAATTACTTAAATCCTAGAATCAATAATGTATGTTGTATAGCGGTATAGTCTTGGCCGAGTGACGACCATTTGCGAGTTTTGTTTAGTAGACTAAGATACGTTGCTGTATTTTTAGTATGCTGGGGCAAAATTTCCTTCTTATACATGATATAATATAATCCGCAAAATTAACTAGACATTCGGTTTTGTGCCTATTGCTTAGGTGGTTTCTTTTTGTTTTGCACAGCTGTCAAATTTGTTTTACTAACTGATGCTCGTGTGTTTTTAGAAGAAAACTATTGTTGTAAAAGCGTTTTATTGTGCAATGAGATCCGCAGAAGCCGTTGAAGCGGTTGTTTTGCATAATGATGGACGCACTATCCGATTTATTGCCAATATGCTTGACATCCCTAGAAGCACGGTATTTGATGCTGTGGCGTTTAGGGCGTATACTAGACACCGGGTGAAACCAGAGAAAGAACTGGAATCGTCGTTTCGTGTTTAGATGGGTTTATTGACGTTCCTTACAGTAATCGTGATGTAGTAGTTACATAAATTAATAAAGTTGGCGTAGGTTGTGAGACATAGTAAGTCGCGTACTATGTGCTGCGTGAGTGATACCTGATATTGCGGTATCACATGTCGGGCCTGAGATCGCTGGCCGGGTTAGACGTTGGTGACGCGCTTGTGCTGACCGCTGGTAGGCGTCGCAAACTAGTCGACGCCAGTTAAGTGGCGAATCGAACCGGCCTTAAACTACACTAAACTAAACTTCACTGTGAATGTGACTAACTTCGACTTTTGACTGACTCTGTTATCTGTACCTACTTCGTTTTATATGTACGAAGTAGGTTTGTTTGCTTTGCAACCAATGCTTCCCGATTGTTAGCATTTCCTTAATCGTAATTGTTTGTTTAAATTCCGCATTCCACGTCGCAATATGCGAATGTAAAATTGATCGTGTCGATTAGCGATGGGGTTGAGACGGCAACCCCACAATGCGATACAAGTGTTCAGGGGAACCGGTTCATATGCAAGAAGAGCTGGGCAAGAAAGAAGACGAGCTGGAAGACCGAGTGACTGCTGTCGACAGCATTGAGTGGTTTATTATTTTAATTTTTTTTCTATGTAATCCTGCCGTCTCTGCCGCCATTCCATTTCAATTGTTCTTTGTTCCATGATAGGTTAACCGTTAAGAATAATCTGTCAGTTGTTATTTTAGATGAACGTTTAACCATCAGAATTTTAAAAAGGCGGACTGGACAAAAGGTTGGGTTCTTCGTGTTGGGGACTAGCCATTTTTTCTCTACCCTAGGCCGTTTTATTAAAGAGAGGATTATATTCTACTCGCCCTAAAAGTATTTTTGAAAATCAGTTATTTTAAAAATATGTATTCTACTTATTTTTATCCCAGAATTATCCACTTCCACTTTAAAATAATAAACTTTGCATTTGACTGCTTCTCCACCTCTCCAGATAAGTTCCACTGAAGCGATATGGTAAATCCAATTTAAATGAAGCAAAGCATATTTGCGCACATCTGCAAATTCCTTCGTTTCGCATTACGAGCTTTCCTACTAGACTTAAAGATAATATTTTTAAATGGGTCAAACACTATTTTCCACTTTACAAAAATACATTTCTTTCATTTTTTTGCAACGGTGTTCTACATTGTCTTCACAACTTGTTCTTTGTAATTTTCCTTTTTCATATTCCACGCCCAATCTTTCAGGATTAGGTTTAGTTGTTCTAAACTTGTAGTTTCCATAATCTCGTATTTCTTTGCTTTGCAGAATTTCGTAAACTGTTTCCGTATTGACGTATGGGTTTTAACGGTATTGTACGGTACACTTTTCTCAATCACCAGATCAATTTTAGTCAAAGTATAGCTTCCAAAGTGATTCATTTTCACTACATAAGCTGACTAGCACTGTTTTAAAACAATATTACAAAAATTGACAATAAAATTAGACAAATTGTTTAGTGTCGTTTTCTGGTGTCCTAAGAGATCATAATTACTTTTGTTTTCAATGGTATTGTAATTTTTGGTGACAACAACTGTCCAGTTTTGCCGCGGGTAAACTCGAAAAAACTGCTGACAACTGCTGCCATACTGTTCTTCCATCTAGAAAACATTTGTAATTCAAAATTAATTTTTTCCACAGCTAACTGACTGAGTTGTGCCAAATCTCAAAATTCTACCATGACTATTAATAAAATTATGTCCAAAAAATAGAACAAAACAACTATATTACCTTGCGTATCAAGGTAAAACACCGTGCTAGGATTCTTGAAATTTTAGTAATATCTGAATTAACGTATCAGCTGATCTTAGAAATAAAACTTTTGAATCGCCAAGAACTTTGTTCCAAATTTTCGAGATAGACATTAGACTTGCTCTCTCTTCCAGAAAAATAATGAAGTCGATGATTCTCTTCTCTCTCTTACTCTATTCTATTCTCGGTCGTCTTCGAAACGTTCGTTTTCTTTCTTCTTTAGATATCCACTTCACCTATTGGCAAATACTTGTAATAGACTAATACTAAACAATCATAGTTTTTACAATGTCTAACCGCGGCCTGTATCAATTTACCTTATGGCTTTTGACCTTTATAACACTCCAGCAACTTTTCTTCGATTACTTGATCGAGTGTTGAGTGTATATTTAGAACCATTATGTTTTGATTACCCTGACGAAATCGCTACCTCGACTTTTGAAAAACACTTAGAGGTACTTTCCCAAATTTATAAGCTTCTGACTTAATTGTTAATGCTGATAATTTTGTTTACATGAGACACATACCAGGGATATGTAGTTAATAATGATGGATTATTAGTAGACAAAGTTTCGTTGACATTAGACATTCCTATTGCTAGAAAAGTTATTGACATAAGACGCTTCATTGGCATGATTAGCTAGTACCGGCAATTAATTCTTAATTTTGCTGCACTCTTCTAGTTTTTTGTTTCACTAAAACAGTACCAGAAGGTTTCCAAACACTAAAAAAATTACTTGGTACCTGTTCCAAGTTTGACGTGTCCAGGCTTCTCTCGAAAGTGTCTACACAGATTGATGCTTCGTAATTTCATCTTTTTGTTTTTCTCTCTTACCATTTGGTTTTGGTGACATATTACCAGCATCACATAAGATAATAGGATTATTTTCTCTGTTTCTGTTGTTCCACTGCGTTTCAAACAAATTAAACCACTTTGAAGGAGTAACCGTAGAACTTTGAAATTGCATGGGAAGATTACGTCCATGAAAACAAAGAAATTATCACTATTTATTCAAATACAAATTAATAATGCTTTGCATCACCTAGTAGGTACATTTACACACTCAGCAACCCTTCTGTGCATTCCGGAAATCAAGTGGTCGATTGCCGTTTTAGGAAGTTCATACCAGGCTACCTAAAGCTGTTGACGATGAGGTAAATGACACTGTCTTCTGTCTATCGTGTTCCAAACATGTTCAATAGGGTTTAAGTGCGGGAACCTTGATGACTAAGAAATAAGGTTTACACTATTTTATGCCAGGAAGTCAATAGTTACGCAAGCAATATGAGGGAGCGCGTTATTCTACTGAAAACGTCCTCTAGAAGGTTTTCAAGAAAAAGAACAACGGGCTTCAAAACTGTAATGTAACGTCTCGCATTTATAGTGCCCAGAATGAATAGTAAGGGGAACTTTCTCCTATAACGTATGCTCCCCCACACCATTACTCCACGAGTAAGAACTGTATGGTGACGTTGAACATACTATAAATTTTGCCTCTGGTCTCTAGATCGCCTAACTCGTAAACGTTCATCCCAATACCACAAACAAAACCTCCCTGTTTTGGTTCCATTGTAGTCTGGTAGTTTTATGTTGTCTGGTCAGAGGGAAAGGAAAATAAAAACGATATGACCGTAGTACCCACAAGCGTATTCGGCCGTAAATCCTGGTCATAGATACTCTGTGACCAAGCATCAAAAATGACACGGCAAAACAAATACTGCAAAATAACGGAATAAATAAGAAAAAACAAAGACACCTGCCAGGTGATAACTAAGAGATAATTTCTTTGAGTCAGTTTTTAATAAATTATTTGTCCCTATGCACCTAATATTTTCTATGCAATTTCAAAGTTCTAGTGTTACTCTTTCAGAGTGGTTCAATTTTTTTGAAATATTTCTGACGAAATCATTAATCCGCTTAAGCCACTTTTAATGCATTTAAATCATCTAGAGACACCCGAAACTACGAATATTTCTTTTATAGTTTTTGTTTTTTGCTGTTGTTATTTTTACAGAGCTTTCGATTATGCAGAAGCAAAAATTTGTTACGTTAGTTGTTGCATAACAAGTCATTAATTTTGTAGGTGACGACCTGTGACATGTACTACTGATGGCATTATTTTTCTATCTTTCTGACAATTAAAGACATATAGAAAGCTACATCTGGCTTTAAGAGAATGTTTCCTCCTGTATCTCCTGTAATTTTCCATATACCGTTAATTGTTAATAAGAAAAACATCACAGCAAAAAAATTGATTTTGATTTCGGCATGTCTCTTCTTACTGCCTAAAACCACCTGGTTTGGGTTCATGGTGTTGTGATACACAAAGATTTTATACACAACCTGATATGACTCGTGACGTCACACGTCACAAATTTGTTTTAATCTGGTATACACCAACTTGAATGTATTAATTTTTGAAAAAGTGTATCACCCAATTATTGTCCCCATTTGGACCTACATCTTTAGTACCGAAAGGCTTTTCACGTCATCATGATTTTTATACCGCTGCTAATGGGCCTTGTAATACTCAAATACACCTCCCTGTATACTTAGTGTTAAGCACAACATTGGAAGTTTAATTAAACGTGTCACTACCTAACAGAACTAAATTTAGTTATTAATTGTCATTAAAATTTCGTTAAAAGGAAACTGTAACTATACTGTGTAGTGGTTTGTGTTGCTGGTAGCGTCTAGGCGTAGCATAATAAACCTTCAGCCATTTTATTCGATTTAAATCGTAGCGGCGGAATAGTTGACAAGTTTAAACACTAGACGCACTTGAACAAACTTGGATTATGTAATTCAGAAAAAGTTTTCAATTTACAAAATTAGTTTTTAAACCAAGTTCGGTCCTATTTTCTTTCCAAGTTTCACTACTTGACTTGCGCATTCAAACCAATTTTTCTAATATCAAGCTCTGTCATATCGTTGTCATATCGAAATTCAAATATTTAAATAAATGAGTTGTAAAAAGGGAAGTAGACATCGGAAATAGTAACAAAACTCTTATTGTATTATATTAATTGCAACCAGTTTTTTATACAAGGTGGGCTTAGAGACATCTTGGGACGCACTTCAGATTAAAAATTAAGGTTTAAAACTGTTAAAAGTTTCTAGATGCGAAATAGTAGAGCTTTACGTGATGTTGCTCCCAGTTTAATTATTACAATTTTATCCTTATGTATAAAATGGATCATGATTTGTTCGGATGGTTAAAACTTAAAAAGATTCTACCAAATTGGATACTTCTTTCTGTGGGTTTGTTTGTAATTGCTTCGCGAAGATTGAGAAAAGATCGAAAAATTCTCAACAGGTTGTGTTTTACCATTATTACTTTTTTATAGTAAATCAAAAATCTATTTTGGGCAAATCAAAGTTTGTCGGGTCAGCTTTATCTAAATAAAATGTAAATAAAGTTAAATCTACGTTTTTTAACATAATGAATTTAATTAATCAACAAATCGATAATGTTTGTTTTGGATATCTTAGCGATTCAGCCATTGGGGAGGTTTATATAGTTTCTCTACCAGTTTTAAATCGAGCCAACGGTTATTTTCATAATTAAGTTAGTAGACCAAGATACGCTGCTTGTGTTTATTATGCTATGGCTTAAATTTCAGTCGGTTGCTAATTTGATTTTACCTACATTATCAATTATCCACATACTTCACCATTTAATTAGGGTATCTGAATTTTCAAAATTTTTGTGTTAACGATTAAAAATTCTAAACAACTTAATTACATTTTTTTTTAATTTCTGAAACAGTCTTTATTCACTGAATTTCATATAAAGTTTGTTTTCAAATAAATATTGCAATAAAATAACACGTTTTATTCGTAGGAAAATTAATTTACTCGTTGCGCTCGTAAATCAAATTTATTTCTCTTGCTAGAAAAACGTGATTTCTCCTTACTTGTACAACACTATATTATTTTATCACTAAATGTCTAGACATTTAAATGCCGTTGGAAATCTAGCAAATACTACTCACAGTCTTGGCACAGAAATAACTTTATTTATTTATTTATTACAATTTCAAATTCGTTTAACGAATTCTATAAGTTAAACAATTAACGAATAGTCATCTTATATTGAGGAAATGAAATTACGCGTTTTCTTATTTGAATACCAAGCAGAATACAATTTCTTGCATAACTCGATTTTGTTAAATCCTAATGAACGCAGCCTGAATTACAATAAGCTTGGTTTTTAATGAATTTATTAAAAGTTTGAAACCGATATTTTTTCGCATTCTCAATGATTTTTGTTCTTTATCTTAGAAACGTGACAAAAACCTCAAGTAAGAATTCAAATCCACATATTGCAGATACGTTTTTTCTAATAATCTTTGTTAATATGAATCAACGGTTATACTAGAAGAAGTTACTTTTAGTTTATAAAAAGTGACAGAATAATCACATTAATTTGTGTGCAACGCCATATAAAAATCAAAGCAAATTCAACAAGTAAAACATCGATCGTCAATTAAAAAGATCAAACAAACTTCAAGGATTATAAATCACAAAGCTTATTTGGTTTATGAAAAATCCACAAAGGGAATGCAGTCATCGCTTTGATATATCTGCACACCACAATTAATGACGATTAAATTAGAAAATTTCGTATGTCTACAATAATTTAGTTTTATTTTTCAAAAAACAGTTAAATAAACCACATCGGCCCATTCACCATAATTGCATGTATGAATTTTGAAGCTTGTCTGGGGGGGCTTTTAATCTGTCATAAATTTGACAAAGATTGTCATCAATTTATGTGACATTGAGCCTTGGGCAAAAACAATCGAATCGGCATAAATTAATTTCTGTATAATAGATCAATTGAATGTTTTATTTTAATTGGGTCATGCAAATTACATTTGTGGTTTACTTAAATCACGTTTTTGTCGGCTTAATTTAGTTAGTTAAAAGATAACCGTTTACAATTAATTCTGCTTACTCGACCTCTGTCATTTGGTTAATATAATACCAAACTCGATTATAATTGATTTGTTCAAAATTGTTATTTATTGTTGGCCTATTTTTAATAAAATGTATAAAGAAATATTATAGCTACAGATGTTTCCAGTCTTTAAAATATGTCAATTTAAAAACAAGTAAATAAATCGAGAACTGCAAAATATAGTCTTATATATTCTGCCATTGTTTATTGATTCTGTTACATCTAAAAGCAAAACCATTAAACAATGGATTTACTTTACTTTGTGAAGAAACTAGACCGTATTAGAAAATTCTTACAGATAGAGAATATTTTTCCTTTTGTTTAATTTAAGAGATAAAGTTAAAATCATGTAAGATTGCGTATCACTCATGCTGAATAACTGCCTGAATTAATTTTCGTAAACGCATGTTGACGTTACCTATAATCTTTTTATTCAGGTTTCTGTATTACCGATAACATGTAATTGCAGCACATTTAACCAGATGTCGCTCATTTTATTAAATTCCTAGCGTTAATATGTATAAATTATGTAGTTATTAAACGCGTAATATGTACTATTCTTTGTCGACAAACCATAGAACATCAATCACCTTTCTAACTAACCTAAACTCTAAATTGTACACAACTTATAACATATCTACTTATTTCCTCCCCCTTTCTCTTCTAATTCTATTATTCTTTCCCTGCTTCTTATCACCTCCTCCATCCATCTTACTCCTTCTCCTCCCTCTTTTAATATCTCCTCTCTTTCCTTCCCCTCTTCCTTTAACTCCTCACATTCCCGACTTAAGTGTTTCAAGTTTTCCCACCCTTTCTCACACAGCCTGCACTTCTTTCTATCATCCTCCAACCAGTACCTATTTTCAGCTTCCTCATTTCCACATCTAAACCTTGCTACTATTCTTTTTTTCTTCAAGCTCACCCTCCCTTCAAATACCTCGGTATCCCTTCATTGACCAACTCCTCAATTTTTCTATTATATTTTAATTTCCTTCCACTCTCTTCTTCTCTTTTTCACCTCTTCCCTCGCATATCCCCTCTTTCGTAATTCAGCTTCCTGTCCTCTTGTCCATACCTTATCCTTCCATATCTTACTTCCCTCCACACTTTTTCACAATCTCCTTTTCTCCTCTTTTCTCCATACCTTCCTCATATTTCATTGATATTCTTCCCGCGTGTATTCTTAATTTTTCCATCTTTATTTCCTCCTCAACTATGTACCCCGGCGTCTCTCTTTCCAACCCTAATATTCCTTTCTAATATCTCTCTTACACTTTCTCCAACCTTTCCCATTCTTTCCATCCCCACACTTCCGCCCCGTATATCATTACACTCCTTATTATTCTTTTAAATAACCACCTCCTCCTAATTACGTCATTTTCAAACATACTTTCCCCCAATCCCCACACTTGGTATATTATTCTCCTTCCTTTCCTTTCTAACTCCTTTACATGTGCCTCCTCCTTATTGTCGTACCTCATTCTATAGCCTAAGTATCCCACCTCATCTATTTGTTTTACCACGTCTTCCTCCACTTCCATTCTTCTTTTTTCCTCCACTTTTCTCTTTTGAAAACCTAACATTTTTGTTTTCTCTACATTTGCATTCATTTTTTTCCTTCTATGAATTTCTTCACTGTCCCCATCATCCCCACCATTTCCTCCATTGTTTTTGCCACTACCACCACATCTTCCGCGTAAGCCAAAACCCATACTTTTACCTTTTCAATCACTATCCCCTCCCCTGCTGCCTACTCTTCAACGTCTCCTCCAAGATATATAAGATATAATATATAAAGAAAATAGGCTTGTGCTAAGTAGACACTCTTGTTTTAATTACTTGCTTGTCCAAAACCCCTCACTCAATTCCCTCCTCAATCTCACACTACACTTTGTCTCCCCATATACTTTTCTATAGCCCTCACCACATCCTCTCATCATTTTCCATAAGCTTTCTCTGTCCAAAAATAAAGCATAAACTTTCCCACTTTTCTTTTCGAATTCTCTATTCACTATATTTTTTAAAACGTATATTATAGTAGCATATGTTAACACGCTAAACTTCCTTGATATATTATAATAAGGTACATAAGCAAGTGTTGAATATAACAGATTAGAGGTTGTAAATGGCAATATCTCTAAAGTGTGTAACATATTAAACCTTTATATAAAAAAATGTTACATTAAAGAACAACATAACTTTGCGCTATCCACAAGTAATGAAACACACTTTATAATTGTCAATAATTTTAAAACATGTAGCTTACGTATACTTAAAATTTATCTAAATACATTTTTTGATATTTTTATATATCGAACTTACTCATAATAATACCGCACCCTGTATAACATGGTTTCTGGAGAAACGTATGTTGCTTTACTTTTAATTTCATTATAGGATGTCGCGTGACATGCACAGAATACACAGCTAAGTAGGTATTGTTTACTATAAAAGGCATTTCTGGTTGGAAACCATCATGGCTATACGAACTTTGTTTGTTGCTGCTCTGAATAGTTCCGCGCTACTGCATCCAAACCATTCTCTCAAATTTCTGAGCCAGGATATTCTGCGTCTGCCGACACTACGTTTTTTTTTGAATTCTTTCCTGTATTATGAGTTGCAGTAATAAGTATTTCTGTCCTCTCATTACATGTCCTAGATATTCGACTTTCCTTTTTTGATAGTTATGAGGACTTCTGGTTCACTCCCTATCCTCCTTATTACTTCCATATTTGTCACCCTATCAGTCCAAGTTATTCGTAGGATCCTTCTATAGCACCAAAGTTCAAAAGCGGTCAGTTTATTTATATGGATTTGTTTTAATGTCCACGCCATAAAGAAGAGTAGAAAATACGTTACATCGGAGTATTCTTAAACGCATTTTAAGGTCCACATCTCGACAGCTCAGGAACTGTTTGAGCCTAATAAACGACAGACGTGCCATCTCAATACGTGTCCTTATTTCTTTTATTTGGTTTATGCTTGATGTTATCCATGTTTCCAAGTGTCTGTACGCATCTACTCTTTCAATATCCGTGTTACTCAGTCGGGCGTCTCCAATTATTGATTTAGTAACAATCATGTACTTGGTTTTCTTTAGATTGATTTTGAGTCTATATTGATCACAGTATATATTAAGGCGTTGCATTAGATTCTGTAAATCGTCAATATTATCAGTCATTATCACTGTATCATCAGCAAAACGCAAATTGTTGATGATCTTCCCATTCACAGATATGCGTTCTGTGGACTCCGATGGTGCCCCCCCGAAATATCCCTTCACGATAAACATTGAAAAGCATTGGCGACTAGCACACAATCCTGTCGGACAAATAAATTTTTATCCTTCCTTATGCCCATGTCATTTCTGAATCCAAACTGGGTGTTTCCGATCTCGTTTTCAAGTTTCTTTGCAATTCCACCGTTTATAACTTTCAGAAATACCTTAAGCGTGTGACTCATCAGGGCTATGGTTCTATGGTCTGCACAGGATGTTCAATGATGTTTATTAGGAATTGTCATAAATGTTGATTGAAGCCACTGTTTAGGGAGTGTGCTAGTCCGATAAATTAGATCAAAGAGCTCAACTAAGACGCTGATACAGTCTTTATCGATGAGTTTTAATAGCTCGACAGGCACTTCGTCAGACCCCACAGCTTTGCCATTCATCATGTTATAAACTGTCACGTGACTGTAATTCAATTGCTAGATTTGCGCATTGAGTACGACTCCACTTTTTGGAATGACGTCATCGGTAATTATTTTAAATGGTACTACCTAATTTTTTTCGCAGTTTTATGTAAATTTAAGCATTCTGAGTTCAGACATGTGTCTGACTTTTTACATCGAAAGTTTCCGATATATTAATTTTTAAAATAAAACAAAAACTAAAGATTTTTCTTTAAAGTAAAGGTAAATAAACGATCGTTACCAGCTGTCAAAGTTATTTAGAAAAATGTTTTCACTTGTTTAAAAATACTTGAACAATATCTCTAGTTTTTATTTTAGTTTAAAAATTAATATCTTAGGAACTGTCAACGTCAATGTTAAAAGTGACACATGTCTGAACCCGGAATGCTTAAATCTACCAAAACCTGGAAAAAATATACCATTTAAAAAAATATCTATAACGTCGTTGCAAAAAGTAAAGTGGGTAAACAATTAATTTGAATTTCAAGAAATATGCGCTTTAAAAAAACAAAATTGACATGACGAGGATTTTTGTCGTAAACGACAAAGTAAACAAAATATGGAAAGAAGAAATAAGAGCATACCTTAGAAGAGGGAGTTACATGGCGGAAGAGGTAAGAAGATTGAAGGAGGAAGGAAGAAGGATAGAAAAAGAGATAACACAAAGGAACAAAAACAGTCAAAAACAAGAAAGAGAGATAAAAATAAAAGAAACAAAGTATAACACAAAATACAAATATATAATGGTGGAAGGAATACCAAAATATATTACAGGACCATTGAACATAAAAGAAAAACATATAGTAGATAGGTATAGACTAGGAAATGAAAATAAATATTGGAAAAAGATAAAAAAAGAATGTGTAGGATGTGTGGGAAAAATTGAGAGAATGTAGAAGCACATGGTAGATGAGTGCAGCAAATTAAAGAGTGAGGAAGTGAGAAGGAAGTTCTGCTAGGAGAAAATGGAGAAGGTATAAAATGGATAAAAGAAGTAGAAAACAGAATAAGATAGATGGCAGAAAGGAAGAATAATATAATAAAATCACCTAACGGAGGGATGCGGCAAAAAAAATTAATCAAATTAGTAGATATTTTGCAGATTTTGTTGTGCTAAGGTGGGTTTAGTTTTTAGTTTTGTTAATCGGATCAATTTGTTAATTTAAAAAAAACAAATAAAGGTTTATTATTATTATGTATGAAATATCTGCTTGCGTTAAGGGTCCTAAAAGTCTCAATAGTAAGGAGACAGACAGACAAAATGACACAAAGCAAAGTTTAATATGATAAAATATGTAGCTTTACTTTTTTGATACATCAGATAGCTCGGCGGTAGCATGTTTTTTACTTCAGTTTGCTATATTATAATCTAAAAATACACTTTATGTACTGACAATAGAAATAGTTTGGAAGGGTGAAATACCTAGTTCAAGGGTTTATTTTATAGTATGAGTGATTATAAAGCTTATTTTGACGGGACAAATATTTCCAGAGATATTAATACAATAGAGGTCATTATTTCTCAAATGGAGCACTTTGGGTAAAAGTAAACTGATCACCGCAAATGTTTTAATGAAGAAAAGGCAATTGACCTGTAATGGGTAATTCATAATAGTAATTTCTAAGGTCGCCATGTTACTCCTTCGCAAAATCTATGGCCATATTTTAGAAGCCAATTATAACAAGCAATTAGTTTACAATTGACCCAATTTTAGCCAGATTAATTAAATAAATCGAATATACTCTCAAGGTCGCCATGTTACTCCTTTGCAAAATCCATATCCAGGTTTTGGAAGCCAATTAGAACAGACAATTACTTTACAATTACCCCAATTTTGGCAAGATTAGTTAAATTAATCGAATACACTCCTTTGTTAGAAAAACTAAATTTTGAAATAAAAAATCAGATTATTCAATTTAAAAATAGCACTAAAACTTAGGTCTTATTATAGATACCAAGTTAAGATTTAAAGAGGATATTACAGCAAAGCATTCTTTTTATACTATGTACTCTCTATTTTTTTCTTTATGGTAAATATACGTATGTATCTGTTTAGTAAAAATATGTACAGTTCTAAATACTTGTAATTAAAATAGTATTAGTATAGTTTTTTTATTCAGGACACAATAGCGTTCAATGTTGTACAATGAAAGAGTTACAATTTGGTTTAATTTTTTCTCAACGCAATGTTCACTTGTGAATTAATGAATTATTATTATTATTACTATTATTAAAGGTAAAGGTAAGGTTATTAATGATGATAATGATAATCTCTTATAAACAAAAATTGACTTTTCATTTTTTCTTAATATAAAGTAAACATTAGCAGTGTCGCTCTCTCATGGGAAGTACTACATTCAACAAATAGAAAATAATTTGTAGAAATTTGTAGTTAGTCAGATGGCGGTTATTAATTCATTAACATTGAAAAAATCTATTAGCATCTTTAATGGCATGTGATGTAGATTTCTACAAATTATTTTGGTGTTAAACATTAAAATTCAAGTACGATGGCCCCGAGACCATTGTTTTAGCACTTCGTACAAAGAATATTCTTCAAACTCGGATTTCCTCAATCGATCAGTAGTTTGTCGACAATTACATCACTAAAACGAATTGTTAGCCATCAACAGCGATTGAAATAAAATAACACAAACAGAACCAAACACTGCAAACTGCCTGAAGTGAATTCTTCTTTCTAAATCGCAATCGCAAGAATAAAACCCGTAAGAATATTAGGTTTGCGTTTATTTTTCTTATACGCTCTTAGTCAATTATTTTATTTTTTCGAACAAAATGTTTTGCATCGTTGCACACTTTCAACACGCTTTTACACGTTGTTAGTATTGAGACGATGTGTAGTTCTGCGCTTATTTATAAATATATTCTTAATTCTCAATTTGTTAAAATTGTCTAGAACACTATTTTTAGTAAAACAATATAATTTTTTCATGATAACGAATTAAATGAATAAAATTGTTCTTATACAAATGTGGCGCCGCTTTAGATTAGTTGACGCCTGTTGTGACTAGAATCGAAAGTGTTCGCTCACAACAGTTTGTGAATTGCTATTGATATGCAAAATTATTACTTTATCAGATGTAGTTTGCCGGATATGTTTCGATGAACTCGACGCTGTGTGTTGAGCGATGCAGTGATGATTGATTGATTAACTCAACTGATTAACCATTGATGTGTGGCAAACTTAATTATGTGTACGTGTTGAGTAGGTCCTGCTGATTCGACAAGGTTGTGAATATTGTGCTTTCACGATTGTCATGTTGATAAAACGCCAAACCGTATGTTTGTATTTCGTTCTTGGAAAATTATATTTTCTTATGCGAATGTTTGGGGATTGCTGCTGGCAACTTTATACAAATAATATTAGAAAACACAAAATTTATTACAAAAATAGTGAACATATTGCAGTGATTGTATGATGTCATAA
This sequence comes from Abscondita cerata, assembly GCA_030710515.1. Classification (NCBI taxonomy): domain Eukaryota; kingdom Metazoa; phylum Arthropoda; class Insecta; order Coleoptera; family Lampyridae; genus Abscondita; species Abscondita cerata. The sequence goes on from JALBCR010000145.1 coordinate 572,162, forward strand.
TTGTAATGTATAGATGTAAATATAGGTGTAAGGTTTAGTAGTAAGATAGGATGTAAAGAAGATATATCGATTTTTGTGCGTACGTGATTGAGTATAGTGAAAGTGGGGAAAAGGGAGATGCTCTCGGGCAGTAGAGTACGATGGACGTGCAATTTTGAGTCCACGCAATAAACAATGAATGCACAATGTTCTTCGCCAATTGAAAAGAAGTGTTGTGGATCTAAATAGTTAACCCAGTTATTAACAAACAGTTTTAATATAAAACCGAGTTAAAGCCTGCATATCGTAGACAAAGCATGCGTATTGTTGTAAATTAGCCTGCGAAGTGATATAAACAATTAAAAGAAACATAGAACGATAAAGGAAGAGTTCAGCAAGCCGGCGTGTTTCGAGAGGTCATTTCCCTAAATCCACACAAGGTCGCACGTAAACGCACACATCGAATAGTTACCAGGTTAGTTAAGTTAGCATATAAAATTTCTGTATTAAAAATTAAATAAGAATGTAACTACAATATATAAATATTGCAAAGTCGTGCAAGCAACGCTACTTATGATTATTTGTATTTGTAAGAATTATATTATTATTTTCTATAAATTAAACTTTTGTTAAATCTTAAACCACGTTATTGTTCATTAAGAATCCAAGCCTTTTGAGATGTTATCAACCACAGAATTAAACAAAGTAAATTCATGCTCACATTCAATATAAAATTATATTTGTCTACATAAAATGCATCACCGCAATATGTTTTCGTGAGACGAAAACCTCAAAAAAAAAAAAAATGGGCTGGAGTATTAAAAATTGTTAAAAAAGTAACAATAGGCATGATGGTGTGTTCAGAACATTTTATAAAGAACGACTTTTTCTCAGGTAGGCTTAAGTATTGTGTATAAGGTACACTGCCGCTTAAAGAAGTTTGAACACGTACGGTCTTTTTTTTAAACGCCCATATCTCTACAAATAAATATAATCATTCGAAAAAATATTTTTTAAATTTCATACGCTATAGAAAAAGCAATCACGATTAACAAGGTTTTTTTAAATTAGAAAATCCTAATGATTTTTTTCACCAAAAAATCTACCTTTTGCTCTGTAAAATGCTTGAACTACTCTAGACATTATTTCAATTAATTTTTGCAAAGAGTTTGGTGTCAAATTATTCCACTATTGTTGCAAAATTTCCCAGAGATGCTTTTGAGATGTTGGACAGGTTCGTCTCACTCTTCTACCAATTCACCCCAAAGAAGTTCGATCGGATGGAGATCGGGCGACTGGGGAAGCCATTTCATTAATTTCAATACTTCATTGCGTTGTTTAGCTACAAGATAATTGGTGCAGAGTTTCAAAGTGTGTTTTGGATCATTATCATGCATAAATTCAAAACCACGGCCAATTACACGCAACCCAGAAGACACTGTATGATTGTGGTAATTGCTTTTCTTATAATTTCATCAATTTTTACCAAATCTCTAATTCCAGCAAATGAGAAACACCCCCACACTAACAGAACTGCCACCGTGTTTAACGGTCAACACCAAACAGTCTTTATGCATTTTTTCAGTTTTAGATCTTCTAACAAAGACTCGTCGCTTTTGACCAAACACTTCAAGTTTTGATTTGTCTGACCATAATACGTTTTTTCAGTATTCTACTTCCCAGTTTAAATGTTTTCGAGCCCATTTAAGACGTTTCCGAACATTACTTCTTCCGAAAGCTATGAGACCATGTTAACCTACTTCTTGTAGTCGACGTTTTACAGTACTAACGGATATTGTGTTAGGACGATCATAATTAATTTCTGCAGTTTTTTCGGGAGCTATCAACCTACGATTTCTTTTGCTAATTAATTTTATACGTTGGTCATCAGCTTGTGACGTTTTTCGTTGAAGTCCTGGTCGTGGTAAATATTTCCATATTTTTAAAAGCGAACAATAGTATCATTAATCGTTGATTTTGATAGACCAAGTTTTTTAGCAATCTTTCGTACAGAATACCCCTCTCTAAATAAAGTAAGAATTTCGGATCTTGGATATTTAGAGGTTTTCCACGAGCCATTTTTTCAATTAAAAAGTTTTAAATGTCTTATAAAACTATTATTTAAAAAAATATATAAAAACGTCAATTACGAGACTAATAGTGGATTTTTATTAGCAGGCAACTACTGAAAATATTCTATGAATCTTATGACCCCGAAAACAATGGCAACTAGAATAATCATTCATTTTAGAATATTAGGATTTTTTATGAATTTACATTACCAGGTGTTTTTATAAGAAAGTTGTAAATCAAAGTCATTACATTAAACGATAATTACATGAAAGTGTACGAAAGACCAAATAGAATCAGTTTCTAGTAATCGTTTAACACACAATCTGTCCAAAATAAACACACAAAAAATATTAGTAAGTGTCTGACTTCTATGAGCGGTAGTGTATATGTTGATAATTTGAGTTACAATTGCAGGAACTCCTTAAAAAACTAAAAGGTATTTAAAAATGGGGTTATCCCTTTCCAAAAACTTTCTGTTACATGTCACCAGTCTGTAAAAGCATGAGAAAAAAATAGTTTGCGACAGTAAAGACAGAAACACAGAGATAAATTAAAGAAGTAGGTACCTACATTGTTTTGCAATATATAATAAAATTTTATCTTTTGTTATAAACAGAAAAGAAGTTGAAGATGGAGTACAGGACCACATAGAAAATGTTGATGTGTTTACTAAAGAGGTTGTACCTGATGCTGCACCAAATAATGTTGCAGTCATAGTAGTAAATTATTTGTTAGAAGATAGAGATCTAAAATCACTTACGCGTGTTGATATGGAAATATTAAAATTTTTAAGAAAAGCAGTGGATATTGTACTTTCATATTTTCCCACTGTCAGCAATGTAAATATAGATACAAAAATATGTCTTGTGTTAATGAAACTGAAGCAAAACTTGAGCTTTATGAGTTTATGTGTGTTATCTAACGCAACGGCAGGAACTTTTTTCTACGAAACAGTTCAGTTATTGGCGTGTGCCTTAAAACCAGTAATTCATTGGCCATCGAAAGAATAAAATCTAAAGAGTATTCCACAATGCTTTCAAAAGTATGAATCTGTTAGAGTTGTTATTAATGCAACAGAAATACCCGTCCAAAAAAGGAAATGCTTGAAGTGTCGCATTCGAACATATTCGTATTAAAAAAAAACCACACTTTTAAGTTTTTTATATGTGAACACCAGGTAGAACTATTTCTTATTTTAGTGAACCATATTGTGGTAGAATTTCGGATAAAGCCATTTTCAATAATGAAGGTATTATCAACTTAGTAGAACCATTTATTGATACTATAATGGTAGATAAAGGCATTATGATCAAAAAGAATGTTTTGAGAATGCTATTAAATTAACCACCTTTTTTTACATGAAAAACAACAGCTGTCAGAGAAAGAGGCATTCGACACAGCAAATATTGCTTGTGCACGTGTACACGTAGAACGTGTGATCCAGAGAATTAAATTATTAAAAATCGTTAGTACAAAAAATTGATTGGTACTTAATGCCATACACTGAAAAAAATGTTAATCGTAATATCAAGAAACATCGTACATTGACTATTATTTCATCGTTACAATAAACAATTCAATGCATTAACAAATAAATATTAGTTAAGTGATAACTATATTAATTATAGTGATGAAACCTTTTAATTAAAATTCTGTTTTCTGTTAACGAAATGACTGATTGTAATAAGCAACATTACTTTATTACAATGAAAACTTTTTGTGTATAAATAAATTGTTGATTAATATTGTGAAAAAACATACTTGATACTATAAAAAAATTTACTGCATTTAAAAATGCATTCTTTATTTGATTACGGCTAAGTGTTACTTGATAAAAAGTTTCAATTGTGTTAATGTTATCTTTAATCATCTACACAACGATTAATTGTGTTAATAAAAATCTTGATACTTTTATGATTTCTAATTATCAGTGAATCAATGAACGCCTTTTTGTTTGAAAAAATTAAATAAATTACCTACTTTCTATGTGTTATAGCAACAAAACGTCATAAAATCATGGTAATTCAATTTATTTGATTCTATTCTTTTATTTAATAATTCCTATCAAATCAAAAGATGTAGTTATATTATTTATTCTTATATTACCCTGATTGCATATGTATACCTATTTTAAAAACTTTAATTCAACTATACTCTTCATTCTGCATTTCGCTGACAAGATTTTAAAACTTGTCATTATGATCAAACAACAACATAATATTACGTTAGAGGCAGATTGAAATGTAAAGAACCTGTCACGTGGTTCAATCTGCGCGAACGATACATTTGACCTTCAATTCAGTAGCGCCGTCAAAAATTTGTTTAAACGTGAATAAGGGTTTGATCAAAGACGTGAAACGAGATTAAATTTTGAAAAACTTCTTCAACACAAATCATAAAAATATAGACCTTACTATAAATGCATTTATTGGTTACAATTTAAATGAAATTACGAAAAAGTTTATCATAAAAATTAAATACCTCGACTGATATAATTTACAATTTGCAAAAACCGAAAGATACATAAAACAATATTTCATCTTGCTTGGTTGTTTACAATTAGTGTAGATCAAATGATTAGAAATTAGACATAAACATTAAACATCATCATCAGTATAGTTAATATCAGAATCACTGTCACTACTATCTCCTGTATTTACTTTAAAAACTAATTCATTACATGCATCAAATACATGTTCTTTCTGTATATATTCTTCCTCGACTTTCTTAACGTGATCACATATAGAACGCCATTCTTCTTGAGACACATTTGCAAATTTATCTCTCGTTAAGGTCTCGACATCTTCCATTTTAAAGGTAACATTATGACATGCTACCCAATTTTTTACTAATGCCCAAACCATTTCAATGGGATTTAATTCAGGATGATACGGGGAAGCCGCAACACAGTAACTCCTCGTTCTGCAAGCACAAGTAAATGTAGGGTTTGTCGTTTTGTGCATCTTTATGATTTCATATAACTCGGGTTTTGTCATTTTGTCATCAAATAATATGTTCCTTGCTGTTAGCCAATCACACATTTCACCTTTTAGGGAAGCAGTTGTAGGATCTTTCACGGCTTTAACATTATGGTATGAAGCATTGTCCATAACTAATACACAATTATCTGGCAAGTTGGGTATTAATTGTGTGTTTAACCATAACTTATAATTTTGATAGTTCATTTCATCATGATAATCGCCAGATTTAGATCCAGACTTAAACATAAGTAGAGCATTCGGTATAAAGCCATTTTCATTTCCAGCATGTACAATAATAAATCGTCTCCCTTTAGAAATAGGCGCCTTTAGTGTGTCATTACATCCATCAGTCCATTCTTTAGGAACAGTATGTGAACTATGAATGTACGTTTCATCTGTATAAACAATCGGTCGACCTTCATTGCGAAATCGTGTTATATTTCTCAAATATTTTGTACGAAGTGCTCTAATATTATAGCTTTCCATTAAAGCTCTTCTATTATCGGTAGTTTTTTTCCATCTACAGTAAAACAAGATTATTGTTTATACCTTAAACATAAAATTTTGTTCATTTACCTGAATCCAATTTTCTTTAAAGAACATTCAATGTGAATTTACTTCCAGTAAATGGTATTTCACATTCTCGAACTTTTCTAAAATCCGTTTAAGAGTTGGACGTGTTTTTCATGAATGTAGAAATTATGTATAGTTCTTCGTAAAATATCTACTTCATGGTTCGGAAGGTTTGTTTTTAAACAAGTTTTCGGCCTATTCTTTCGAGGACTAGAAAATGAGGTGCTTGCCCTGTGTCCACAGCTTCAGCTTCCTTAACAATGCGTTTATAGGAACTTTCAGAGATTCCGGTTGCAGCTAAGACTCTTTGTTTATAATTGGATAGTGGTATTATGGGATCTCCGTTAGCTGCTTCTTCTTTCATAAATTTTATAACATTTGCAATTAACTGCAATGAAAATTGTTAGTACTCAAAAATGCATTATGCATGAATAAACTATATTTACCTCTCTTGCTTGACTGTGAATGATTTGCCCTTTCTTCCCCAATTTGACGGAGTCTGCCATTTGAAATAAACAAACTAAAGTTCTGACAAGAACTGCTATTAATTCAATTAATTCGCAAAGTTTAACACGTGGAAAATATATAAAAACGATAATCAAAACGAAAGAACGAGAACGAATGTAGGTTGTAAGTTGCAAGCAAACAATAACATAACCTATCTTTTTACAAATCGTTCTTCCCCTTAATGCAATAAGTAGTCTCGCCCATTTCATTTTCGTTCGCGGCGCAGGTCACGTGACAGGTTCTTTACATTTCAATCGGGTTCTACCGTATTACGCGTATATTATTATTTTATTATTTGAACAACGCTTTCATAAAACTCATGTTTATTTCTTTCTTACACTATGGAACTTGTTTTTACTTGATGAAAAACATTCTTTGTGTTATGCACAATTATGAACACGCTGAATTGTCAAAAATGAAATCTTGCTATTTTGCGTCATGTTCCATTTTTTACGTTTTATAAACAGTGTCGACAAATAGTGTCCAAGAGTGGTCATATTAACATAGTGTTTTAAATCGAATCGTAAAGGTAAGTTTTTATTATCGCTTTTCATATTTTGAATGGCTGATTGTGTTTTACAGCGGTTTATATCTAATGAAAATAAACTTGACAATTTTTTTTGCATAAATGAAGTGCTTTTTATGCAAACTGAATATTAATTCCATAAACATTCTAGTTAAGTATTTTAAACGATCGCACGATTTAAAGATGAATTCTGTAATCAGATGTATCGAGTTGGGTTGTGACCAAATTTTTCAAAATTTTAGTAGTTTTAAAAAGCATTGTCATCGTAAACACTCTCGTTTAATCGATCAAATTACTGATACACATACAAGTCAACCTTCACACTCAAATTCACCTGTATGTCATGAGAAGTCATTGCTTAACCCTACTATTCAAACGCGATCGAATAATAATTTTAATCAAAATTTTATAGTCATTGATAAAAAAATAATCTACTTGAAGGTAAACCAGTAAAATTCAACTTTAATTTTCTTCAGAAACAATTAAAAGAATCCATAGCAAAATTTGTAATATCATTACATAACAATAACAATTTTTCTAGAAAAACCGTTATTCAAATTGAAGAGGCTACAGAAAAGTATGTCATCAATCCTTTATTAGATATATTTAAAGCATTTGCCGAATATACAGTGCGAGATCATAATTCCTTGTTCAATTATTTGAGCAATTTAGTTTTTAATTTTCTATTTAAGGATTTGTTGCATAAGTGGATACAAAATCAAAACTATTCAGATATCATTACCGAATTTACTATTAACAACGAGATTCTACCATTGCATCATTCAGGCAATGTAGTCTACAATGAAAAACGAACTAAAGGAATACTAATACCATTAAAATTTCAGTTTAAAAGATTTTTTGAAGAAAACCAATTATTAGAAAAAACCATAGAGTTCATGAAAAGTTTAAATGTTGGTAATTCTTCTAGTAATTTTATACAAAGTAAATTGTGGCAAAATAAAATTAAGTTGTACCCAAATAGAATACTAATACCTTTTTTTTTATATATTGACGATGTGGAAAATAATAAACCTTTAGGCTCACATTCTACTTTGCATACAATTTGTAATTTATATTATTCATTTCCTTGCCTACCTACACAAGACTTTAAATTAGACAACATTTTTTTATATTCAGTTATAAAATCGCAAGATGTGAAATGCTACGGAAATGAAAAGTGTTTTCAGCAACTTGTTCAAGAACTAATAGAACTAGAAGAAACTGGATTATACGTAAACATAAATGAAAATTCCAGTTTACATATTCATTTTGTATTAGGCTTAGTTCAAGGGGATAACTTAGGCTTAAATTCCTTTTTAGGGTTTAGTAAATCCTTTTCTAGTACTTACTTATTTGTGTAGACTATGTAAAGCAAATAAAACCGATACTCAAAAGTTATCAAATTTAACAAGAACAATTGAAAATTATAATACAGATTTAGAATTGAATCGTGACAATACTGGAGTTATGGGTGATTGTTTATTAAATACAATTCCTTCATTTCATGTCACTCAAAATTATTACTGTGATATAATGCACGACTTATTTGAAGGTGTTTGTCATTATAATTTTGCCCATGCAATCACATATTTTATACATGAAATGAATTATTTTACTTTAAATAAATTAAACTTACGAGTAAAAAACTTTGAATATGGACCAACAGAAATTGAAAATATTCCAAGAGGCATAGAACCCAAACATTTAGCAAAGAAGAAATTTAAAATGTCCGCTAGAAATCCTTATTTTTACATTATATTTTCCTCTGATGTTAGGAGATTTTGTTCCAACAGATGATCCAGTTTGGAATTTTATTATTAGTTTTATAGAAATAGTAGAAATGTTACTTTGTTTTGAAGTTAATGAAACAGGAAACTTTTGGAATATAAAATTCAAAAGCACAATACAGATTATGGTAATTTATTTAACGAAACATTAAAACCAAAACATATCACAACCTTACCCATTACCCAAGAGTTATTCGCGAATCTGGACCTTTGCGAAAATTATGGTGTTTCAAATATGAATCGAAACACCGACAATTCAAAATATATTCTCATTGTATTACTAGTAGAAAAAACATTTGCCTTACTTTGGCAAAAAAACAACGAATTAAAGTTTGCTAAGCAATTAATGCTTTTTGAAAATACGTATCAAAATTTGAATGTCCAAGACTGTCATAAAGTGAACAGCAACTATAGCGTAATAATATGTGACAAACTGAATTTAAATGATGATAGATTTTCAACGAACTTCGTTCGTTTATGAAATCGATTTGTCATCCTTGCGTCCGTGTGTGCGTCCGTCCGAGGCCTTTCTAATGGTCGGACATCATTGTGTGATACATCAATCGATTCAGCTTGGTGTCCAAAGCTTAAGTTTTGATGTGCATTAAAATCGGGCAACGGGGAAGCCGAGCCCCCGCGATATTCCGTCGAAAAAATTAAAATTTCAAATACGTCCAAAATCAATGTGTGGCATATATTTAGACTCCTCTGGCATAGCTGAGTTGAAATATCCTATCCCCATAAAATCGGGCCACAGATACCCGATGCCCTCGAGAAATTAAGTTTATTTCAAAAATCCAAATATGTCCAAAATCAATGTGTGGCACATATTTGGATAATAGAAAGTTAGCAATGACGGTCTATTGGCGCTAATTATAACTTTGCCATTCTTTCCATATTTGGATAATACGAAGTTCGTTGCGACAATGCCTTACATTTTCAACTTGTTACAAATGTTTATCCTATAATAATATTCAGTACAAAATTGGAAACTATCTGCCTGTACATTCTGGGGCGATATTGAAATTTATTTAATATTGGAGTTAGTGATAGTAGAAAAAAAAACATATGTCGATTTTTTGTCAAAAACTAAAAAATATTAGTTATCAACATCATTTCCTAGCGTACGAGGTGTCTTCTTTAGGAGAATTCTTTATGATAAATGTTGATGATGTAATTAGTCCTCCAGTTGATATAATAAAAACGCCCAAAGGGAAATCTACTATAAGACTAAAAGATTATTTTAAAGTTATTTATTTATTAATTTAATTACCTATAAGCTTATGTTTTATATAGTTTTTATAACTTTGATCTTCTTCATAATCAACTAATTTTATTGTACAATTAAATAACATTTTAAAGATAAAATCCGAAAACAGTCTGAATATGAATATTATGGACGTAAACCAGTCCGTGCCTGAACGCAGCACCAACAATTTTAGCAAAGACGATTTGTTGTACTGTGATCTGTCATTTGAAAATATTGCTGAAAATGTAACTTTCATCGGATCCCAAGTATTAACAGCACCACAAGTAAATATACATCTACAAGAAGTGCAGAAAATAATGAATTGAGAGAATTGGTTTCTAGTTGCAATCAGCAAGAATTATTGGAACATTTCTTAGGTATATACAGTATTTGTATTCTAGAAGTATATGTTTCTTTTTTTTAAATTTTAGATCAAAATATAACTTTGGATATTTTAAAAATTATTAAACGCAATCATATTGATAAGCTTTTAATGAAATTTACTATGGGGACTCACATTAGATTTGAGCACAATTTAGAGTAATGGCGTAATTCACTTTGCTTGCTATTGTATCAAGCGAATAATCCAATAACATCTACGTTGTCGAGCCCATCAATGTCACCTCTTCCATCATTTCCTATTTATTCTTCTCTACGATACGAACCATATTCAAGATCGGCAACTCCGGAGGATAATTTGAACGAAATCAGTTTATCATATATTTTGAATAGTTTCACAAAAGCATTGTTGTTGATAGACTTTTATACCAAACATCAAAAATTTGAAGAGGATCAAAGAAATATGCTAATTTAAATTATTGCAAGGTATTTTGAACAGTGGCGGCTCGTGGTCAATCATACTGGGAGGTCAAAAATTAATTTAAAAAACAGACATACATAAAAAAATATAAATAACTCAAATGCACCGCAAAATTTTTATACAATCTACAATTTTGTTCAAAATATAGCGATTTTTCGAAACATTCTCATTAAAATCTCTAAGGGATTTTCTGTAATCATTGTCTAGCTGTGTACGAATATCAACATTTCCTACGGTTGCAAAATTTACCGAGCATTTCATGTGTTCTGCAAACGAAGCATGTTTTTTTTATTTTCTCTTTTAAATGTTTTAAATCGCTTACACCGGATTTGCACTATAGCGAGTCTGACGAGTTTAGTTGTTTAATTTTCTGCACTACCGACATTTTCTATTATAGCGCATGCACACGCGAATCAAAAATAGTATTTTTACAAAACAACACAACAACAGTAAAACATATCAATATAAATTCTTAAATTGATTTAAAACACGCGAAAATCGAATCAAAAATCGAGCGTAGTTGTACACGCTATACGAAGTCAACGTAAACTGCGGGATCCGGCTCATGACCCAAAGTTGATTATTGTTTCGGACGTTCGCGTTTATTCGGGCGCTGCACGTTTTTCGAGTTTTCCGGGTAGATCTAATTCAATGAGGACAATTCGCACCGCCAGCCCAAGGTTGAAGAGGATGAATTACGAACGACGGCCGATAAATTTTAAGTTATTGTACTTGCGACTTAATTACCTATTTTAATAAAACACGTAATAATGAATATTTTTTATATATTGTCAAAATTTTGGGAGGTCATTGACCAAATGACCATATGGACAAGCCGCCACTGATTTTGAAGATAAAAACTTTAAAATGTCGTTGGCTACCAGTTATCGAATTGAAAAGGAGATATTATCAAGATTCCCAAGTGAAAGATTGGTAAGTTTTTATTTTAATAAGATCAAAAATAAAACAAAATTTTATTTCAGGAGTATTATAGAACGACCAAAAGAGGCAAACTTTAGAATAAGTGCCATAATTTAAAAACTTCTTTTAAATCAGTTGTGAAACAAAAAATCGACAGTTCAAAAGTAACTGAAAATGTATCAACCTCAAGAGAAAGGAAGGATTTGGGTATAAATTATAAACATCTATTTAAATATTATAATTTTTTTAAACATTTTTCAGTATCTGAATCAGACGTGCAAAGTATTATCGGTCCCTATCATTCGACAATCTTTCAGTAGAAGAATTTGATAATTGTTGGAAAGCATGTAGCGGTATTCAAAACATGGGAAGTACTTTGGAGATTTTAGAAAAATGACCGTTCTATAAGAAGGCGTCTAGGTTTCGATTGGCAAGTTATATTACTTGTACATGAAATATAAATAAAATAAATTAACAATTTTAGATTGAAATGGATTTTGACGTTGCATTTAAGATTGGCATAAATTTAGTGGAACATTGGGACGAAAACAAAGAAAAATTGGTTCAATTTTTAAATGAAAATATTATAGATAGAAATCTTAAAGGTTTACTAGAAAAATTTAAAGATAATATACCAGACGATAAAAAAAATAAGTAGTACTCTTCTCTATTTTATTTCTGAATAAAACACTTTTTTATTGAATATTTTAGATGGTTATGTTGCAGCTTTATTTTGGTGTATGCATGGTTTTGAAAACTTAAAAAAAATTAAAGTGAAGAAATAATTATTATCGTTCCTTTTTGTTTCTCCAACAGTTCAAGAAATGGAAGACCATCTTCAACATCTTCAAGAAACAAAAACTAACATCCAACCTTTCGTCTTTGCAATTGGAGATGATATTTTCAATATTTCTCAAATTTACGTTTATTTTGATGGAATTAAATTTAAATTCTTTAATTTTGTTAGAGCAGTAGATATATGCTTCAAAATAATATATTTGTTTAATTTAAACTTTCCAATACAATCCGTTATGTTTTGGAGTTTCATTGAAACTTTCTTTAACAAATTTAAATCTGTTCATAATTTTTCTAAGGTTCACATATTATCTGAATATCTATCTGAAAAATAAACAGCCAAATTGTTACAAATAAAAATGTTTCATTTATTTAGACCTACCACCCGAAGATCCTAATATTTCAAGTAGTGACAATCATAAAGGTTTCATTATGGTAATGTATAAAAGGGTTAGTTAGTATTAATAATAAGTGTTCATGTAATTACAAACGAATGATCATCAATAGATTACTATGAATTATATTTTAGATATTGAATTAATAAAGCGATTTCATTAAACGATGTGGAAATGCATTGAAATTATGATAATATTTATCAAATGAAAATCAATATTACTCAATGTAGTACGACGTATGCGTCAGGTGATAAAACTATTCATTGTTACAAGAATAAATATTTATTTTTTCTTTTAATGATTTTTATCATTGAATTGTAGTTCATTTTTATTAATATTACGTCTTTTCTTCGTTCAGTGTATATTGATGGTTGTATGAGGGTTGTATGTGCCCTAGTAAATTTGTCACGACCAATTCTGTCCGATTCGAAATTTTGATTACATATTTACAGACTTGATACATGAAAAAATAGAATTGATTTCAGTTTAGAGGGAAACATTTTTTGGGATAAGTGGAAATCTTGAGTTTAATGTAAACGTTTGTATTGAAATAAGGCAAACAAAAATTATAAACAATGTAATAAATATGAATTTGCAATTAATGAAACTAAATATAACATTTATAGTACGGCATTATTCTATTTTTGTAATAAAACAAGTACATCCTTATGTAAACTAAAAAAGATCAATAATATTTACAATAAGTTTTAGTTAATGTTACGATGACCAAAATTCAAATCAAATGGTATATCTATGATACTACATTCATTGTTTCTGCTAGAAAATATACACAATTTACACAAACTCAAGTTTGACAAATATAAGCCTAGTTGGATTTGATGATAATGTTTTTGTTTTAATGTCCATTTATTGTATTCATTCAAAAAGAGGTATGGCAATTCTGGAGGTATTCTTACATTCTAAAGGACACTTATCTTCTAATAGTAATATGTCACTAGCAGTTTGGATAAATCCATCTGGACTGAATGCTAAATGTGGTATTTTCACGTTAATCATCAATCCACTGTTGATAATTTCACATTGGTAAGTTTTTTCAAGGCTTTGTTTTGCAACACCTTCCATCCTTTTCCCATATGAGGTATTGAAATTTCCCTTAAATTTTGGAAATACGTATTTTGCAATTTTTGTATCCCAATCCCGAGGGGCTGAGGTTGAGGATGCAGTAATTCGTAGCTGCCTATGATCAAGCCATACTTTGTCATTATCATTTTGCAGTATTGAATGTGTGGTAGTATCAACTGCCTGTTGGGATGTAACCTGAACAAAATCATAATAAAAATGTATATGCATCGCTTCACATGCAGTTAAAACAAACAAAATATCCGTTTCACTTATTAAGGCTTTATTCAAATTGGTTATTTCTTCAATTTTAGCAGTGAAAACTGTTAGATGCGTCCTATTGTGACCGTCAACTGAAGTTTGTTGTCATTTTTGCAGCACAGAAATCACAGAATGTGGTACATCTGATACGTTTAAAAGATTTTAGTGCAATTCGTATGTTATTATCACATCAGGTATTCAGTACATATTATGACAATTTACCAGTCCTTAAATTTTAATTATTAAAGATTTTTTGATGTGCTTGGTCTAAAGCTCTTGTCGGAATTAAAACGTTTCTTTTTTGTTTAACGTGACAAAAATTAGGTATTGGGATTGCTTGTCTGTATTCATCTTTTATGGCAGAACATTTGTCTTTATATTTTCCCCAAACTTGTTCTACGTCAGTAGTGTTCAATGTTTCTAGTTGTTCTTGTCTTTAACATGTGACTTTAATAGGTGACCATATTAAAAATATTAACTTACCTTTTAGCATATAAGAGAACTGCTACAATAAGTTGGCAAAGTACTGCACCTGCCTTGCATGTGCAATGTGCTTTCCATTTACCTACGTCACTGCATAATTTGTATTTGAATTTTATGCTGGTTTGTAAGCATTATCCCAGCAATTCATAAGATGACGTAGTAAAACCTAAAGCAGTCCTTTTTGCTGTTTTGCAATTTCACATATAATTATATGGCCTCCATTTACAGTTGCTTCCCTTTCGGTAAGAGAACGCAGACGGTCACCAACAAACGTTACAATATCCACGATATGCACTTGCGCCATTATACTTAAAAAGATCTATTCACAAAATAAATCAAATCTGGATCTGGATTGCACCTTTTCACAGAAATAGATTATTGTTTTAAAAAATCTAAACTCTATTCATAATATTTAGTCCTTACAAAATGTATATTTTATGACGTTTCATTTTTTCTGTAGTTAATATAAAAAGTGAAAATAAAAACTAAGGCAATTCTTATTGTCAACGTATATATTTAGTTTTTGACAAGAATTTATTACATAATTATAATTAAGATACCAAGTTATAGTTTAAAATTAAATGAAAACTTTTTTTAAATAAAGGTATTACTATATAAATAAATATAAGAAATCAATAATGGGTGTGACCTCCATTATTATTGATACATTCTTGGAGGCGTCTGCTCATTGACGCTATCAAGGTATCAATATAATTAATATTAATCGTTTCCCATGCGGTATCAATGGCTGCAATTAGTGCATTACGGTTTACTGGTATAAAATTTGGCCCTTGTTGTCTTCGGATAACAGCAAGTATTCGAGCCCAAACATTTTCGATAATGTTAAAATCTGGGCTTTTGCTGGCCAGGGTAACAGCTCCAAGTTATTTTCTCGTATCCAATTGCGCACAACCCGCGAAGTATGAATAGGGGCGTTGTCCTTTAACAACAAAAATACATTATGAAAATGTTAATTCAACAGATCCCGAACTATTTTTGGAGAAAGTATAGTGAAATAAGAATACTTACTTGTTGGAAAATATAATCTTCGTCTGGATAAAACACTTCGACTGAAGGTTTCATAATAGTTTCCAAAATATCTAAATACGCAGCAGAATCAAGACGTCCATCGATAGCCCAACAAACTCCTGGACCCCGCGCGCTAACCCAACCCCACACATTCACAGAAAAATAACCACTTCGTTTTTAGGACATATGTGATTATTTTCGTAACGAGTTCCTTCCATTCTAAAAACTTTTAGTGGTCCATCGTTGCGGCTATTGAACGTTTTTTCGTCGCTAAAAATCACTCGATTCCAAAATTCCAAAGGTTCGTTCACATATCGCCTTGCAAATTCCAGACGACGTCTCATATTTTCGTCACTGAGAACTTCTTTCGCAGCAGCATTATACTTCTTTATTCCCATCTCCTTTAATCTTTTTGTGCAGTTATACGGCATCCGGGAAAATGTGTATCTGCTATAGCCCTGGAGTATGTAGCAAATGGTTGTTCTGTTACGTAATGAAACAACTCGAGATCTTGAGCACGTGTAGATACTTTAGGTCTACCACTTCCGATGGCTCTTTCAAAGTGTGTCCATTTTACTCGGTAATGCCCTACGGTGCTTTTTGGTATATCTAACATACGTGAAATTTCACGCACGCTACGGCCCGCCGCTAATTCCGCGCTTTCAAATCAGCACCGAGATGAGGTGGCATTTTCACAACACTTGAAATTTTAAACTAAAATGGAATTTACATTTCTTACTTTATTTATTGGTTCACACTACCCCTTCTCAAACAGTAGGTAATTGTTTATTTATTACATACTTCTAATGACCAATGTAACAACCCTTAGAGCAATATGACTCAAAGGAAGTAAATTAAACAAGCAAGGATATTCTATTGTTATTGAAACTTATTCATAAAGTAAAAGCCATTTCCTTATAATGCTAATGGACAGGATTTTCTTTTAAGTATTAAGATTACAATAGAGGACTTATAAACTTTCGAAAATATCTAATTATAAATATTTACACTGCAATTGCGCTTTTCCTTAATAATTTCTTAGCAATAACATACACGTTCTTGGTTTTAAGTTGTCATAAATTTGATATGATATAAATTTGTGTTTCTAATATTACATCACAAACTAATCTTTATTCGCCAAAAATTGTTGCTTAAGTTGTAAAGCTTCGTACACACCTGAACAACAAACCGAGCAACAAACATAACAACGAACCGAAAGTCAAACAGAACGACAAACGATCTTTTATGATTTCCACAATCCGAACAACAAACGGAACGTTTGTGCTGTTCCCATAATTATTTTCAGTAGTTTTCAGTTCATATATATTTATTATTGAGAAGAGAAAATTGCGGAAAACAAGAAGATAGTGCCAACCAAATTTTTACGCACAAAGAAGAGTAAAAATTATAATTTACTTCGCTTTTTTTATTTTGGAAATTTCCCGCCCAAATGATGCTAATAGGGACATCATTTTTTTCTTGCATTCTTAAACACTGATTAATTTAAAACATTTTTCTTCTGTCAACTCCATAATATTACCTAAAACACAACAAACCCACAAAAGGGAGGACAAAAATAAATAATTTAATTCTCCCGCATAAGTTTGTTCGCCGTTTTGTTTAGATTCGTCCAAACCTGCAAACGCATTCGCGCGCATTTTCTTTGATGTCGGAGAAAAACCGACAAGTTGCGGGAACGCCGCAAACCGTTCGTGGAACAATCAGGACTTGCGAATCTGTTCTAAAATTCGTACGTAGCACCGTCCAAATTAATGTTCCGATTGCCGTTCGGTTCGTTGTTCTGTTTGTTCCTCGGTTTGTTGTTCAGGTGTGTACGAAGCTTTACAATAAGCATATTAATATGAACTATATCTTATGAAAGGAGAGTTATGTAACTATAATTAACGACTTAACGTTACGTTAGTAGATTCCATTTACTATTTACACATATTTTCTTGGAACATTCGATAATTAACTATCGGGATATGATGACCCTATACTTCGCAGGTTGTGCGCAACTGGATACAAGCAAATAACTTGGAGCTGTTACCCTGGCCAGCAAAAAGCCCAGATTTTAACATTATCGAAAATGTTTGGGCTCGAATACTTGCTGTTATCCGAAGACAACAAGGGCCAAATTTTATACCAGTAAACCGTAATGCACTAATTGCAGCCATTGATACCGCATGGGAAACGATTAATATTAATTATATTGATACCTTGATAGCGTCAATGAGCAGACGCCTCCAAGAATGTATCAATAATAATGGAGGTCACACCCATTATTGATTTCTTATATTTATTTATATAGTAATACCTTTATTTAAAAAAAAGTTTTCATTTAATTTTAAACTATAACTTGGTATCTTAATTATAATTATGTAATAAATTCTTGTCAAAAACTAAATATATACGTTGACAATAAGAATTGCCTTAGTTTTTATTTTCACTTTTATATTAACTACAGAAAAAAATGAAACGTCATAAAATATACATTTTGTAAGGACTAAATATTATGAATAGAGAGTTTAATGATTTTTTTAATAACTTACAATAATTAGTAGGTTAGATTTATTTAAAAATAAGTAATAATCAGTCAACCCAAATAACCATGTTTAGTTTTTGATTTAATTTAAAAGTTATTGCTTGTAGACGTTTTTTAAATCAAAATTATTTCTAATTTTATTTTGTAAACATTTCCTAAACAAAATTTTGATTCGATAATTAATCGAGCTATGGTGTTTAATTAGCGATACCTTCAAATATATTCTTTAAAGTAATCTAAAATATTATAAGCAACGTTTAGTTACTCAATTTTAAGACGAAAAGTTCATATAAACATGTGTGATAAGTCTTGTCGTTAATGAGATACCTGGTGTTAAATTGTTTATAATAAATCAGCTCTGATTGTATTTGAAATTAATTTTTCCTGGTGACGCTACTGGTTTTCGAAAAACATGCTTATTCTAAGTGGCCTTTGGAATAACGTGGTTCATGCATGATGGAGCTCCTCCACATTTTTCAGTGATTGTTCGCGAGTTTTTAAATAACGTTTTTCCAGACCATTGGATCGGACGAGGATCTCCACACTCGTGGCCCCCTAGATCACCGGGACATAATCCTCTGGATTTTTGTGTGTGGGGATATTTAAAATCGCTCATTTACACAACCCCGATATTAAACGTACAAGATCTTCAAAATCGTATCATACAAGGCTGTAATGTTATTCGTAACAATCCCGGTATCTTCGAACGTATTCGGCAATCAATTAGACATCGAGCAGATGCTTGCATTTTAGCTGCAGGTGGACATTTTGAACACATGCTCTGAAATATACTATTTTTCCTTTATGTTTAACACATGTTGTTGCTTTTAATAAAATAATAAAACATCCTGTATCTCATTAACGACAAGACTTATCACACATGTTTATATGAACTTTTCGTCTTAAAATTGAGTGACGAAGTGCCCCATATAATATTTTAGATTACTTAGGAAACACCCTGTATATTCTTTAAAGAAAAAAATTAAGTAAGCAACGTAAATTACCTATTTTCTAAAACGTGCTCACGAGGGAGGTCCCCGCGGTGATGCGCTCCGAATTGACCCAAGTAATTGTTTATCGAAAGACCTTCCCCTAAAACTAACTTATAATTAACATTAGCACGCAACGCTTAATAATTTGGTCAGCGCGATTTTTTGAATATGTTTACACAGAACGTCATCGCCAATGTAAACAAAGCAGGGATAGTCCTCAAGTACCAATATGACTTTATTTACGACATGTACATGCATTAGAAGTATCTATAGTTCTGTATCTGACTTCATGAGTCGAAATATGACATTAGAGAAAAAATAAAATTTTTGAAATATTTGCAAAGGGGGGATCCTTGGAAAGTTGATTTTTCGTGGGTTATTTCCCATAAGGATTTTTCCAAATTGCATTTTGCAAAAATTCAAAAAATCGCGCTGACCAAATTATTAAGCGTTGCGTGCTAATGTTAATTATAAGTTAGTTTTAGGGGAAGGTCTTTCGATAAAAAATTACTTGGATCAATTCGGAGCGCATCACCTGGGGGACCTCCCTCGTCAGTGTAATGATTCATTCTACAGTCCTTCTATAAGATAACCCCTGCTGAGACTACCTGCTGTTAGAATTGTAAATGATACCCTTAAGCCCGCTTCACAATGTGCAAACTTTTGTTTACAGAAATTGTGGTGTCCAAGTTTTAAATTTCATGAGTGTACTTATTCTGTCTATGATCTAGTCAATCGTGGAAACCCTGTATATTGGTAGCATTGACCTAAACTGTTGTTTGTAATTCTTATTCAATCAGGCACACGATTGCGTATGTGAGGTAATGTCAAGTTTTAAATATAAGAACATAAGTTCCTAACATTTATTTATGTATTTAAAACATTTATCCCGGATGGTTGATTTAAGCTTTAATTTTTGTTTTTTTCGTTTAAATTAAGTACATTCACATCACAAGAATAAAGAAAATTTTATTTTCCTAAATCTGCATTAGAAATGTGAAAGAACATGTTAGGGTTAAGGTCCAGATGTAGCACAAATTGTAGCGCTTGTTCCGAAAACTTGGTCGTTTCCGGAAAGTTAATAAACATGTACTTAAATGTATCAATATTTCCTCTAAATTACACCATTATTACTATGTTTAAACAGATTTACGCGTGAAGCGTTTAAATAATAGAAGAATAAAAACATTTGTTGCTCCAAGATAAAGTAATTTTTATTTAAAACCAAAAGTCATTTGTTTAAAGAAGTGATAAATCAATACGCGTTGGTCAAAACAAAATTACTATTGCAAAATAAATTACAGAAAATCAATGGCGGCTTGTGCCGGAATTCCGCAATAGCACCGAAATTCTCTTGAGATGCGAACGTTACAATTCACGCTCTGATGCTTTTCACGCCGAAATTTAAGGAAATCAATGTAATACTGGTCTTGATTTTCGACGTTAAATTGCGGAGCTTATTTTTAAAAAGAATAAAACGCTTTAATAATTTCAATTTAAAAAAATATAAAAACAAAACGTACCTGCGTAATAATACTGTTCTCTTTCGTGAAAGTGGTGATGCCTCATGCTAACGTCGTCATCTCCAGGTTGATGAAGTTGCGGAATGAGATTTAACCAGACGGCCATTTTGTGGCCTCGGTAGTGGCTCTTCATTTTCGGCTTTAAGGCTGTAACAGAATAAACTTCTTTAAATAAAAGTCGGACCACCCTTGACAGTCTTTATTCCTCCTCTAATTTGTGACGAGATTTAAAGAAAATATAGATGCAATAATTTTTCGTTTCGGATAATCCATAACGCAAACACGTAGGTACGATTAAACGAAGTTTTAAATCGGAAAAAGTTTGTTTGTTGAATTAAAACACAAGCCAGTGATAACGCCAATAAAAGCATAGAATCAAACATTCATCCGAAAGTAGTTGGTAGACCTGCCAATAACAAAGCCACGATACTAACAACAAAAGTTTGTTGAGTTCGGAATACAATGGCCAATTATCCGCTTTTATAACTCCCCGGATTCTAGTTAAGTTGAATCGTCCACTAGAACATAGGTGAAGAGTAGGACGCGGTAATGAAAGATAGGAAGGGGTTGTTGCGATGTATTCATAAATTACACAATAATTTCCGGAGCCAAAATAGTCTAGAAATTAATCACGGAGGGTTTTATATGAAGTTTTAGCACAGGTTGGAAGATTTATATTGCATGTTTTAGTCGGGCGATTAATATTAAGATAATCCTTTGTAAACTGAAATGACCTCAACTATGGCACAACTGTTGTTGGAAAAATTTGATTTTCCCCTGGACACAACTGAAAACAAACGGAAAGAAACAAAAAATCACAAGAAAATTCCTGTTTTATTGAAACTGTTTCGGTTTCGCTATTATTTGCTTCAGTTATTTTATAAAAAAGGGATTCCTATAGAAGCTATCGCAACATAAGATACGATACCTTCACTTTCTTAAGAATATCCGATTTCTGTTAAGAAATCCTTTTCACGCAGTCGGATTTTCCAAACGTAGAATAGAAAATGTATATTTATGACGAATGTGAAAGTTTCCTAATTGCAATGTAAAACAACATAGGGATAGGTATAATTTTTAATTTAAATGTTAACTGAATGTAGACATAAAAATATTTTTGCAATTAACAGTTTCAAAATGACTATGATCAATATTTTTACGTTAACAAAATAACAAAGAGTAAGGTAAATTTAAATTAGTTCTAGTAGGTTATTATCTTGTCTGCTTGCGGAAAGTATAATTTGTACTCAATTATAATATTAAATATTAGTTTGTTTCTAAATTTCTTAATACTAGATTCTAGAGAACAGGAACTAAATTCTTTTTGGATTTATACGATCCATCTACCGAACTATATCTATTTTTTCTTCAAAGAACTTTTATTAAATAAAAAAGTAAGCTAACAAATATCATTGTTTTTCTTAAAACGGAACAGGGTTTATCAACACAGAATTATTGTGGGTTAAGAATAATGCTTTGATTTAAAGCATAATAAATGTTCTTCGGATGTAGAAGTTTTAGAAGAATCATGGTTGTTTTTTGTGGGTTACATTTCTTCTAAGATTAAATCAAATTATGTAAAATGTGTCCTTAAATATTAGTAAAATGTAAATTTTAAGTTTTTGAAAAATATGTTTAAAAAAATCTTAAAAGTAACATACACAGGGTGTCTTAAACAAAGTGGCCTATTAGACGTTTATAGAGAACTAATCGTATTTAAATTTTGAAAATTTGTGGTTATATATTATTCGTACTGATCTTTAATTGTAAAATATTTTCGTTTATATTGTACTTCCGGTTGTGCCGGAAATCTACATTAACTTCTTTATCTTAAATAGAATAATTTTGTTTTTTATGAGATTTTTGTATTTAGCTCCTAATTTGAAACAACTTTTATTAAGGTTTATAATATCTACTTCTCATAGTTTTTGAAATATCGTAAAATTTTAAAAAATATTGGTTTGTAGGGTACTCTTTAAAAAATCATATTTAATAATAATAATAATAATAATAATAATGGTTTATTGGTTCCACAACTATAAATATATATTTATTTACAATAGAAGTAAAAGGATACCAAAAGGAAATCTGTCAGACTAGTTTCAAAAACCGTCTGTTAGTTCCGTTAAGCATACCTTGAGTTAAATCAATAGCTGACTATAGCCGTATATGCACCTATTTCATTGCCCGTCGCACACACCGACCCTCGCCGCCTTCACGAAGCGATAAAATAATTCAACGACACTCGGAGATTAATTTGTTTAAAATTAAATTTCTAATTTTGACTTTGTAGGTATGGAAAGACAGCCTGAAACATGTTGAAGGTATATTGCTATGAACTCTGTAGATATTATAAGAGAAGGATCTTTTAAATATTTGAAGTTTATGCCTTGGTATCTGAATTAGGTCTTTACGGCGGATGTTAACATTGTGTACATCTGTCCGGAAACGGACTTTATAGTAGAGATACGGAGGAGTTTTATTAATCAGGATCCGAAAACAAAGACTCGCCCAATGCAGAAACCTACGTTGTGACATGTTTAACCATCCACACCATCTTAGTGTATGTGATATATGTTCACGTTTTCTAATTCCATAAATAAATCGAAGACATGCATTCTGTAATCTTTGTATTTTCTTACCATCAGCGGCATCGATACAAGGGTGATATACAACATCACAGAAGTTTAACCGAGATAAGACTATGGAATCACAGAGCATAATTTTTAGTTTTTGGTCAAGAGAATGTCTGTTGGTATATAGCAATCTTAGCGCGCCATAAGAACCTTGAAGAACTTTAGTTATATGAGTTTTATAGCGAAGCTCCGAATCAAAAACAACACCAAGATTTTTACATATTTCTGTGAGTGGTAGCAATTGACAATTTATATAAAGTTTAATATCAGACTTAACCAAATCGCGCAAATTTCTATTACCAAACAACATTACAAGTGATTTTAGTGGGTTAAGTGTTAATGAATGACATATAGAGTAATTGTATATGTTAGCTAGATCTTCATTTATATACAACAAAGCCCTATCGAGTTGCGACGAAGGAAAAGAATAATAAATCTGTGTATCATCCGCGTACATATGATATTTGCAATGTTTTAATGTATTCGATAGAAATGAGGTATATATTAGATATAAAATTGGTCCTAGAATAGATCCCTGAGGAACGCCTGAGGACACATTATACGGGCTAGACAGATTTGTATTAATTTTTACTTGCTGTACTCTATTACTTAAATAACTACGAAATAAACCCACTGCATTTACTCCAAGGCCAATGTAATGAAGAATAGCTAGCAATAACTTATGATCAATAGAATCAAAAGCCTTGGAATAGTCCAGCATAACGAGTAGAGTAAGTTTGCCTTCATCTGTCGATCTAAGTATATCATCCGTCACACTCAACAAGGCTGTAGAACAAGAATATCCTTTGCGAAACCCGGATTGATTAACAGGTAGAATGTTGTGAGTATTTAAGTATTTTCGAATCTGTGATGCCATCACCTTTTCACAGATTTTTGATAAAGTAGGAAGGATACTTATTGGTCTTAAGTCATTAAACGATTTAGGAGCACGAGTTTTAGGTATTGGGATTACTATAGATGCTTTCCAGCAGTCCGGAAATACAGAATTTGTAAGACAATAATTTATAATGTGCCGCAAGTAAGGAAGAATGTGAGGACAGCAAAGTTTTATAAGCCTTATACTTAGATCATCAGCACCAGTGGACAAAGACTTAATGGAATCGAGAACCTTGGCAACAACAGGTTCGGTCACTTCCGAAAATTGAAATTCTCTAGATGCTACACACAATTTATTCTTATTATAAAATTCAATAAGATTCTCATCTGGTAAAGATTTATGAACAGTAAGGAAATGACAATTTAAATGATCCACATTTTGCAGACGCAGAGGAATATCAGGACGCCCCATTCCTTTGTAAATATTGTTCTTTTTAAGGTCTGACCATAATTGCTTAGGAGTTTTAGTTTCAAAAGAAGTTTTTAAGTAAACGCGTTTCTCCTTGCGTACTGCAAAAGTAGCATAATTCCTTAACTGTTTATAATATGACCAATCTTCAAGTCTCTTGAATTTTTAAATTTACTATAAGCCTTATTACGAAGTGAAAGAATTAACTTAACGTTATCTGTTATCCAAGGTGCTGGTGGTCTGTTGAAAGATCTAGTAATGAAAGGGGCGTGTATGTTAAATAAAGATAGAATCTCATGGTTAAAAAAAGAAACTTTGTCATTTACATCATTCATGTCGAATATATAATAGAAAGGTATCGATTGCAGATCACTAGTAAATCTATTTATGTTAAACTTTTTTAAAACACCTGAAGGTTTTCGTCACCTCAATATTACATATCGATTCTAAGTCTAGCTCACATAATACCAATCTGTGATCCGAAACATCATGCATATCTACAACGCCGGCGTCGATAATAGTCGAGTCACTACAAACGATCACGTAATCAATTAGCGTTGCAGATGTATTTGGAATTCTAGTAGGAGAAGAGATGATTTGTGTTAAATTGAAGGATTCCAAAATGAATTTTTAAAATATCATTATCGTGGCTATTTAACGCGTCTAAATTAAAATCTCCCACACAAACCACCTCATCTGCCGCAAATGTTAATCTAGATAACACTTCTTCAAAATTAGATAAAAAGTCTGAAATATTTTTATGAGGTCGGTAAATAATTCCTACTACAATATTTTTATTATTTAATTTAATTTCTAGCCAAACCTGTTCAATAAAATCCGATATCTCTTCATAAAGTATTGTAAATGTGTAATGACTCCGTAAATAGAAGCCAACACCACCTCCTCTCCCAACTCTAGCTAAATGACAAAAGTTATATCCTTGTAAGGTCACAATGTTAACATCACTATTTTTTTCCATCCATGTCTCAGAGATACCTAACAAATCAAGCTCCATATCCTCCAACAGTTTCCATACAGAATCCAGATGCGCCGTTAAGGAACGAACATTTAAGTGAGCAAATTTCATCTACAATTTAAAGTATTGTTTATACATACAAGTATTTAAAACAGGGTGTCGGGTTACATCACGTTCAAAACCATGATTTTGATATATCGTGATATGCACTGCGAAAATCAGTGATCTGCAACTATATAAATTGAAATTATTAACAATTATGGTAAGTACGTACAAGTGGTGCAATTTCAATAAACAGAACCAAAAAAACTTTTATTAATTTTTTTTTGTCTTAAAGGTTTTTTTAACTTTATTAAAATAAAAAATATATATTTGGTTTTCTTATAACAGAAGCTTTGTTTTATTCATTACTGCTATCATTGATTATACGACGGAGTCAGATTGGCAAAGCTTATGGCAGCTTTGGAAACGCAGTTTAGAATTAAAAAAATTTCAATGGATGGCGCTGCTAGTACAAAATTATCTTGTTAGAATTTGATAAGCAAAGTTACGCACCAGTTCGATTATCGAGACTCTGATATGATAGAACTGAGTCTGCGAAGCTAATTATGTCATTGTTTGTTATGTTAAGCAACGTCTTGCGGTTTTAAATTTCAATGATGTTTAAATGCAGTCAAAACAATAAACGTAGCGTCGATCGTTCTTCTAATACAAGGACAGACATTAAAAACCACCATTCAAAGCAAATCAATTGTATAAAATATTCCAGATGATTTATATTGCAAAAATAGTAATGCTTTATACTTAAATATTAAATAATAGGTCGTGTGTTTGGAAGTAGCTCACGATTAAAAAATACGCTTGACTTTCCAATAATTATTAATGCGTCGAGTAGCAGAATTGCCAAATTCCGTTACTCCAGATAAGTCGTAACTTTGATTATATAAATGAATTAGGTATATAAACAAAGCTCGTGCTGAGTTGGAGAAGAAGTTGTAAATCGGTTTTTTGTCATTTTTACAACTTGTGAGAAAGTTTGGATTGCGTCATTGTTTACTCAACGCGAACATTATATACCGTTTGCATTTTTTCAGCGCTAACAATTTGAATCAGCGACATCAAGCAATTGAATACTGTACTACAAAATTTAGCGATGACAATAACCTTTTTAACGAATTTGAGCGTTTGAATGCAGTACTGCAAATACTTCAGTATCGCCGCCTGGTGGCCGAATGCGGTTAAGGTGTTTCCAATTTTTATACGGGGTTTATCAATCTGACTCCGTCGTATAATCAATACTGCTATCAAAATATGTTCAGTGTATTCAGGACGTCCACCATTGATTCTCAAAGTAAGCCAACTTCAAATAGCAACAATTCAATTTTAAATTAAACCTACTAAATATTATTTAACAGGTTAATTCAAAAACTTAGTTAGTTCGGTACGTGTTGATCCACCGTACCGAACCAATTTGGTTCGAATCTTCGAATCAAAGTATACGATGTAAACACGTAGGATCGAATTAAATGTTAGCGGGAAAGAAAAGTGAGGTTAAGTCATCTTATGTATGGATTCGTGAAAGTCTGAGATTATTATTATTTTATGTAGAAAGGTTATAAATAATTTATTATAATTGAAAAATTACAAAATAAATTAAAATTAAGATTAAAAAGTGAGGTTAAATACAAACGGGATCAAGTTGAGATGGTGTAAACAGGATCGAACTAATAAGACAACTAACCGGTACCCCAAACTAATAAATATACGGTGTAAACAAAGCCAAAATCTGAACAGTAGGAGGAACAATGCATTATTGGTAATATTTTAAATCCTGTAAAATGGCTTATAATTACTCTAATACTGATATAGTAAATTTGTTTTATATCCATGGTAAGTATGGAAGAATAATCAGCAGAACATGTCACATTTTTAATAAACGGTATTCAAATTTACCAAAAATAAAAAAAAGTTTTGAAAATTAGAATCAAATATGTGGCAATACCGATCTATCAAAACACCACGTATAACTAATAAGCCGCTACCTTGAGTTTGACTTATTACAAATAAATATCTTATTACCAATGCATACTTTTTCCATAGTTAGCTAGAAACTACCACATTAAACATATTTTTTTCAAAAATACGTAATAACTTGTAAACCGTATGAGATGAGAACAAGTAATGCTCATATCAATCGATCACAAACAAATTTCTGAATCAACCTGTAAAATA
This sequence comes from Abscondita cerata, assembly GCA_030710515.1. Lineage (NCBI taxonomy): Eukaryota > Metazoa > Arthropoda > Insecta > Coleoptera > Lampyridae > Abscondita > Abscondita cerata. The sequence continues at coordinate 599,831 of JALBCR010000145.1, forward strand.
ATATTTAGTATGTTTCATTTAAAAAAAATTGACTTGTTGCTATTTGAACTTGGCTTACTTTGAGAATCAATGGTGGACGTCCTGAATACACTGAACATATTTTAATTACAGTAATGAATAAAACAAAGCTTCTGTTATAAGAAAACCAAATATAATTTTTTATCTTAATAGTTCAAAAATATGAGTTAAAAAAAACATAACATAAATCAATAATTTTTTTTAAATTTAACTATATTTCAATAACTATGAAAAGTAGCTACTACAAACTTTAATAAGAGTTGTTTCAAATTACGAGATAAATACAAAAATATCATATAAAACATATCATTCTATTTAAGATAAAGAGTTGATTTCGACTTCCGGCACAGCAATACAAAGAAAATATTTTACCATTAAAGATCAGTATGAATAATACATAACCACAAATTTTCAAAATTTAAATATGATTAATTCTCCATAAACGTTTAATAGGTCACTTTGTGGTGTAGAACTTTTCGTAACAACTTTTCGTAACTAGTTAGAAAATCAGTTAATATTTCTCAAACCATGTTTACTGTTTGAGGTTATATGGATAACATCCGTTTAGCTTTTTAAATTGATATATACAATAGAATGTATTAATATGATATCGAATTAAGCACGTTTACTCTGTTTTTGTCAAAATTAGAAAAATCTTGTATGTAACACGGAACGAAACATGATTTTTTAACTCATGTGATATTGCGGATTCGCTTGTCCCGCAATTATCACATTCGTTAAAAAAATCATACTTTTCGTCACTGATTACATAAATAGCTATTATTTATTTATTTCTTCATTATGATAATAAAACAGTTAAAAATCTCTAGTTTTTGTATTATTTTAAAAATTAATATCTCAGGAATAGTCAACGTCAATGTCAAAAGGTGACACATGTCTGAACTCAGAAAGCTTAAATTTATCCAAAACTGAACAAAAAAGTATGTTGTGCATTTAAAAAAAATATTGATAACGTCAATGCAAAAAGTAGAGGGTAAAAATTAATTCGACTTTTAGAAAATTAGCGCTTTGAAAAACAAAATTGACGTTTTCTTAGGGTTTTAGTTGTAGACGATCTGGAACTTAGATATATCCATTACTCCAGTTTAAACGTTCGCACAGTATGTTTAAAGTAAATTTCAATCAAAGCTAACTTGATTTTTTTCAATGAAACCACAAACTTTTTTTATTGGAGTAAATTCAGAATTTGATCATTTTTCCAAAGATATAAGCATGTTGGTATTTACCGTTTCTATATTTCTTTTTTATTTAACAGTTTCTTATAATTCAAGTTATGTTTTAATTTTTAAAAAACTCTTAAATTAGTAGGTCGTGAAAATGAATCAAGTATGCCAATTTGATTTTGATATTACATATTATTAATTGCTTCTAGCATCCGTTTCCTGAAAGGAAGCGTCATTCAAAAAGAGAGAAACTTCTTGGAGAGGTAGAACGTGGATAAGAAATGATGGATCACTACATGGATCAGGTGAACCCTAATTTTTAAGATGGCTAATATCATCAACTTTCTTGATTACTAGATTGTACGAAAATTGTCAGTTTCGTATATGGTCATGGGAAAATTCACTAAGTTTATTCAAGGTATGGTATAAGGAGAGGAAAAGGACACATATAAAAATTATAGGCCAGTATCAACAGTTTGTAATCTATTTCGTATCTTAAACAAAGTAAAAATCTCTTACTGTTAGACAGTAGTCACAGTCACCTAGAGAACAGGGGACATGCAGATACTATACCAACTTGTGTGGACATTGGTTCACACCATATGTTTTTATTAATCTTTGACCCGTTAGCTTAGCCTGACAACCTCGTGATATCGTAGAACGTCCTAATAGTAATTACCTACAAATTGCACCAAAAATTTTTCAACACATTACAAAAAGTTATTCGATCATCAATGTCGACAAAACGTTAACTTAAAAATTTGTACAATTCCAAACAAATTCACTCACAACTGAAACTTGTTAGAGAAGCAATAGAAACAAGAAGGGTAATAAAAAAGAATGGTTTTATCTTACTAATATGTGGAAAATCCTGTTACACCAAACTGTCACGGTCACTGAAGCAAGAAGAACACCTTCGGGTGCACACGATGCTTATATAAAAAGAAGGTCTAGCGACAGAAGATGAACGGCGAAACGTCGAACTCAAGTATTAATACACGGTGAAACCGGAAGAAGTTACTTGTAATGTTTTACTATGTCTTAGTTGTTTACAAGGAATATTAAATATGAGCTTCATAAGAAGGTTTGGACAGTTGATACTATTGTTTACTAATTTGATAAATATTAAATCAAAATAATTTCTTCCAACATTAACAGCCAAATTTAAAATAAGATGTCACAAGGTTAAAGAAAGAACGTACACAGTTTTTAAAATTTGTTTTGCATTGTTTGAAGAATGAGAGTCCAAATAATTGTAGCTTGTGAACATGTAGCCATGTATAGTACAAGATTATGTAAGTATGTCGATCTGTATAAGTACAATGTATTGATATTTATAATTTAATGCAGTCTACGAAAGAACAAAATGTTAAAATACTTTCAAATTGTGAGCAAGCAAAAGAAAGTTAGAATATCATTAATAATAAAAGAATAAAAAAAGGACCACTGTAGGAACACTGTGGCACACCATTGGACTGTAAAAAAAAACAGGGCTGAAGATGTAAGAGTCACTGTTTGAGTCCGTCCTGTTAAACGCCTAATTAACAGATTAGGAAATACTCATTAATTCCATAAGCTTCTAACTTCTGTTGGAGAATGATAGTAGTTTTGAGATAATTTTTTAACTTGAGACAAATATAGAACTTAAAAAGTTTAGTTAGGAAAGACTGAATGAAAATACTGCCAGACAAAAAATTCTGGACACCTAAAATTTACCTCGTGTTTTAGGCTAATTATCTTCTGAACCATTGGCTCGATTTGGATGATTTTTTTTTAATTGTAGTCTGATCTATTAGGAATGTTAGTGTGTAACTGATTCTTGAATGAAGTTAAATTTTCATTGAATACAGAGTGTTACAATGAGTCTGTGGTATTTTTTTAAAAACACCCACTAGAATATATCAGCAGTAGCAGCTAATTAGAGTTAAGGGATAATTACAGCCTCATCTGATTTTAACATATTCTTTCTTTTTGGTCGTTTTCCTATCTCTGCTATTAGAGAAGATATGCAGTTTTAAAGAGCGAGATCCAAAACAAAAATTAATTTTTAAACCCAAGGTTAGTAACTCAATAAGAACAAGAAGAGATAAACAACTACACGATATAAACAATAACACATAAACAATAAATTACTAACGGGTGTTACCACCGCGAGCTCTAATGACTTCCTGCAAACAACGTTGTAGTGGAAGAAATGTATTACGTTTGCAGTATTTGGTTCCATTCCTTCTGCACCGCCACCCTTAGATTATTCAAAGTATCCGGTCGGTAATGTAGACCTCTGACTCTTTGATCAAGAAAATTCCACAAGTATTCTAAGCAGAGTATTCATAGCAGAGATAGGAAAGTAAGCAAAAAGAAAGCAAATGTTAAAAACAGATGGGGATATAATTATCCCTTTCATCTAATTAGCTGCTACTACTGGTATACTTCACAGAGTGTTCCAAATTTTTGAAAAAAACTCATTGTAATACTCTGTATTCAATGAAAATTGAACTTTCTTGAAGAATCAGTTACACACTCATATTCCTGATGGATCAAACTACAATTAAAAAAAAATCATCTAAATCAAATCAACGGTTCAGAAGATAATTAGCATTTAAACGTAAGGTAAATTTTAGGTGTCCGGCAGTTAGGTCTGTAATTACATACTTTCGATTTGTCGCAGATTTTAAGACAGGTATGTACTACATAAGGCGCTTTTCAAGATTGAAAAAAATACCCTTATTCAGAGACAAATTAAGAATATAATGTAATAGATAACAAGTGAGTAGAGACAGCATTGATAAGTAATGAAGGTATGTTATCTACACCCGAAAATTTCGTGAAATGAACGGATAAAACTGCATGTTCAATTTTTTCAACAGATATAGAATAATGTGGGTCAAAGAATTAGAGAAAGGAAAGTTGATCTCATAATTTACAGATTAGGTTGGTAGATAAGTAGATTAGCAGATTTTAGAATTTAAATAAATTATTTTATTTGATACTTAATAAGAAAGTTTGCATAGAGTCATAATCTTCTTCAGAAAAATTAAATTGAATATATTAATAAGTTACAAGTAAGTTGTTTATATTATCTTCAACAACTAAATTAATATCTAAATCTAGTAATTCTACATTAAATATTGTAAAGAATAAGACAAACCTTTCACATTATTTTAAATGTGATTACAACCTTAGTTTCTGATGATGGATGCGAAGTTTCAGAGTCTTGTTAAATCTCCACAAAAAGTGAATTCATGATTAGTTATCTAAGTTTCATTAATTTCAATAATACTGTATAATACGGTCTATAATACTAGTTCACTTATTTTGTACAATTGCAAAAAAAAACTAGAATCACTTGGAAACTATTTCGTTATTTTGGTACTCTTCAGGATACAGCAAACTGTTTACAAATGACTAAGATGCGACTGTCTAACGATTAACCAAAGGTGGGTGTAATTTATCTAAGACAAATAAATAGCTCGACAGCTAGTGTCACAACCTCGTGCTAATGAAGCACGTCCGAATAGTAATCTATCAAAAAATTGCCAACAGATATGTAAGAAACCTCATCCACTTCAATTGTGGACGTACACTGTATGATTTATGATTGTTTTTACTTACACAATTGTGGGCAAAAATTTTTGATTAAACATTAAAGATGGTTGAAAGAGCTGAAATGAAAGATAAATTCGTACAAAAATTAAACGAATGAATAAAAGATGATTCGAGTGTAGAGCCACAATTCTGCCAGTTTATTAAAAATAATGCTTCCCACAGTGGTATACTCCTTATGATGTAATGTTTAAGGGGCAGGTTCGTTTGGATTTGAAGTCATCATTACTGTCTAATGAAGTACTTTAATCTTTGCACTAGAAAAAAATTTTAAAAGTGTGTTTGCAGAAAGAGATAATGGAACAAATCAAGCCACTGGTGTATTAGAAGGTAGTACTAAAACAAATACTACCACAAATGTCATGGAAGATGGCAATAAAATAAACGCAGCGACAGATATCTTGTGAAATATGTTCTTTTTGCAGTATTCCATGTAGTACAGACTATGCATCCAAATTCTGTTAGAAGTCTTTCCACAATCGTTCTGATACTAACAAACGTGTAACGTAACGACAAAGTATTGTTAAATGTATCTAACTGAAAAGCCATTAATACGAACCCTACCTGCTACCTACTACTCTTACTATGTTTCTTTTAGAAGAGTTGAAAATGATAGAGAAAATGCATTTTAGAAAATATAATTTAAACGAAAGTTATAGACAATTAAATTGCCAACAACTTTCTGTCATATCTTTTTTGTATAATAAATATTGGTGGAGTTATTGTTAGGACAATTAGTGTCACTTGATAATAAAGCAAAGATGTGAAAATTTTCTAAATATTCCAAAATTCGAAAATCTATAACGACCTTTGGGGGTCGACAGATTATGCCTAAAATCTAATCAAATCTGTGATATAAAGTTTTATAAGCAAAGCTTTGTAGCAATTGGACCGGCGCTTTTTCTAATATCTTGTTTACGAATGATAGGTAATTGACTTTTGAAGTAGGAGCACTAACAGCAATTCAATTGTTTATTTCGGTAACGGCAAAATACACAATACTCATTGATAAATAGAGGTCTGATGAAGTGTGCACCTTAGCACACGAAACGTTGCCGAAATAAACAATTGAATGGTTTTTGGTGCTCTTTCTTCAAGAAATCTAATTACCTGTAGCCAATTTGCCGATGGCACTGAAATTAATGAATGCGGCAACGTTGTAAATATAACTTAGGGTAAATTAGATTGTAAGTTGGCAACACAGAAGAGAAGAGCGCGAGAACAGCGTCAGTAGCTAATGTACACGCTTTGTAAAATTAATAAAGATTTGCTCGGTAAAGCCTACAACTTCAGGTGTGGGGTCACAGGAGGTGCGAACATACTGATACGGAGGTATACAGAAGTTAGTGGTGCGATAATACACCAACGCAAAAATGTTAGCTGGAGAAAGTGAGTCGACGACGGAGGTTGTTGATCCTCAGGTTGATAATAGTATGGAAATGGAGGGTGCAGCGGGGCTGTTCTATCTCCCTTTTCTATTAAAGAATTAATTGAATCAGTAGTGCAAGCTACAAGAGTGTCAGGGGCTCCAAATGTTAAGATTGAGCATCTTTCGGCGCTTGTGCCATATTTCTCTGGTGGATTAGATGAGGACATTCAACACTGGTACGAAAGAATTGCTACAGTGAGAGATACATACGAGGTTGATGTGAAAACGTTGAAGCTGGTACTTATCGGAAGGTTGAAAGGCAATGCATTAGCATGGTTTCACAGTAAGCCAACATATGCTTCCTTGTCATATCTCGACTTGAAAAATGAAATGATGGCTATGTTTTCCTGTAAAGAAGATAGATTGTTGTTAATGCGTAAATTTGAAGGGAGGCGGTGGAGACGAGGTGAGAAATTTGCACTCTACTTCAGGATAAAGTGATGCTTGCCAATAAGCTAGCCCTGTGCGAGGAAGACATAATTTCATATCTTATTGATGGATTTGATAATCCATCCCTACAAACGCAGGCTAAGATGAAAGAGTTTCGCCAATTAAGTGATGTTCTACGTGTAATGAATTCGATTTCTAACCAAGAAAGAATCGGGGTACCTGGCAGCAGTCGCCGTATAATGTCATCACCACCTGTTCCTCATGTTGGTCAAGCCGTCAAGGCGAGAGAGCAGTTTAATACTGCTGTGAAGTGCTTTAATTGTAGCGAGATGGGTCATTATGCTTCTTCCTGTCCGAAGCCAGCCAATCCAAGGGGTTCCTGTTACAAATGTGGTGACACCTCTCACATTAAGAGCAATTGTCCGAAAATTGATCGAAGAAGGGTTGCAGCTGATTCCACAACTAGGGATGACTCAGATGCATTGTTGGTAGAAGACACAGAGGCGTTGAAACCATATAGTATTACTGTTCAGGTAATTGAATTAAATATTGTGTTAGATGCTTTAATAGATACGGGCAGCGCAATATCTCTGATAAAGGCAAGTTTGGTTCCTGAAATGTTAAGAGGCGCTTTGCCTGAGGGATTTACTAATTATCAGGGTATTAATGGTAGCCCGTTGGAGATTTTAGGTCAGTTTAGCTGTTCTTTAGTAATAAATGATAATATTAGGATAAATCATAAATTTTATGTTGTGCCAGATTCAACAATGTCAGTTTGTTGTTTGTTAGGCCGGAATTTTACGTTAAATTCTAGTTTTACAATTATTTTAAATGAGAAAGTTACTATTCATCCAATTAACAATGACTTACCCGTAAATCAGAGTCTTGAGAGCTACACTACCTTGCCAACACAAAGTAAGTTCCCATTTAATTCAATGTAATCGCATCATAGCTTAATTCGTAATTAATTAATTTTTTTAATTTTATTCTAAAAAAAAAAAAAAAATACAATCCTTCCAAAAATTTTCTAAATACTTAATTAAAAACACTTATACAATTAATTTGTTGATATTGATTGATTAAACATTGTAGAAAAACTGTTCGGACAATCTGTAGATTAATTGTTAAGCATCTTATTCTTGAAAACAATTTAAGAAAAATAAATAGTATTGCAATTATGATGCCGCGCGATTACATTGAATTAAATGGGAACTTACTTTGTGTTGGCAAGGTAGTGTAGGCTCTTAAACAGGAGACTGATAATGTTGCGAGCAATGAATTGATGTTAATTGATGTAGGGAACGATTTGAATTTGGATTTAGATGTTAATGAAGAGGTCGCACCTAGTTACGTTCATAGTTTCGTTGAGTTGTATAAGGCTGAGTATTTGAGCGTTCCACGTAGTAAAGAACCAAAACTAACTTTCGGCGAGCATTCGGTTGCAGGATGGTCACTCTATGTTCTTCTATAAACCTAGAAGGTTATCCTTTGTTGACAAGCATGTAGTTAACAGTATTATTGAGGATTTATTGACTAGGAAAATTATTAGGCCTAGTATGTCGCCATACGCGTCGCCAATAGTTTTGGTAGGTAAGAAAAACAGTTCGAAACGACTTTGCGTAGACTACCGTGATTTGAATAAGGTGGTCATAAAGGATCGTTTTCCGATTCCGTCCATAGACGATCATTTAGATAGCTTAAGGGGTAAAAGGTATTTCAGCAAGTTAGACCTAAAAGACGCATTTTATAATATTCGATTGGACGATAATTCGTCGCAATATACTGCATTCATAACGCCGCAGGGGCAGTATGAATTTTTGAGATTACCATTCGGGTTTTGTAACAGCCCACCGATCTTTGTTAGATTCATTTCGGAAGTTTTCGTGACTTAGTTTCTAGCGGAAAGATTTTAATCTATTTAGATGACATAATGGTTGCGACCGTTACGATCCAAGAAAATTTGGATACATTAAAAGATGTTTTCGTGTATTAGTACAAAACTTGTTAGAATTAAGGTCGGAGAAGTGCAGTTACTTAAAAACTAGTATGGAATATTTAGGATACAAAATAGATCAGAAAGGGATTAGCCCTAACCCCGAAAATGTTAGAGCAGTTGTTAGTTATCCTGTGCCTAGAAATGCAAAGGAGTTGCATAGTTTTTTAGGACTAAGTAGTTACTTTCGTAGATTTATCAAAAACTTCTCAATAACGGCTAAACCGCTGTTCGATTTAATAAGAAAAGATGCCAAATTTGAGTTTGGAGAAACTCAGTTGAAGGCGATGAAGTCTATTCAAGATCATTTAATTAGTGAGCCAGTGTTAGCCATCTATTCTGTTTCGGCGGAGACACAACTTCATTGCGACGCAAGCACACACGGTTTTGGCGGGTGTTACTTCAAAAGCAGGAAGATAAAAAGTTTCATCCTATAAGTTACTTTAGCAAACGCACGAGCGATAACGAGTGCCGATATCACAGCTATGAGCTAGAGTGTTTGGCCATAGTGTATTCTGTAAAGCGTTTTGAAATTTATTTGAAAGGGATTCATTTTACCATCGTTACAGATTGTAATAGTATCAGTATGACTTTTGCTAAAAAGACGTCGTTCCGCGAATTATGAGATGGGTACTTTTTGCAAGACTTTAATTATAACATACAGCATCGTGCTGGATCGCGTATGGGACACGTTGACACTTTAAGTCGCCTTCCCGCGGTTATGGTTATAGAAGATAATCAATCCTATTGAGTTCACTTTAGCTCTAAAACAAGATGCCGATGATGAAATTAAATCAATTCGGGAGGAATTGCAAATTCGTCAATGCGCCAACTATGAATTGATAAACGGGTTGGTGTACCGAAAGTATACCAATAAACTATTATTTTACGTTCCTCGGATCATGGAGTTTGATGTAATGTATAAGTATCATTCGAATATGGGGCATTGCGGAGTAGAGAAAACGTTAGAGTTAATTTTAAGAAGTTACTGGTTTCCTAAAATGCGGAGTAAAGTCAAATGTTTCATTGAAAATTGCCTTAAATGTATTGTATATACGAGCAAAAGTGGAAAGAAAGATGGATTGCTGCATGCGATCCCCAAGGGGGATATTCCTTTTGCCACCGTGCACATCGACCATTTAGGTCCACTTGGAAAAACCGAGAGTAACAAACGACATATTTTAATATTAGTTGATGCGTTCACTAAATTTGTCAAACTATACGCTTGTAAGTCGGTGGATGCTAAAGAGACAATCAAACATGTCTTGTTATTTTTAGAAATTACAGTATACCTACGCGCATTATTTCGGATCGGGGCACTGCCTTTACGTCCATAGGTTTTGAAGAGATGTTGGCTGAAAAGGGAGTGCAGCATGTTAAAATTGCGACGGGCGTTCCACGCGGCAACGGCCAAGTAGAAAGGGTTAATCGTATAATAATTCCTATGTTGGCCAAGGTATCACCTACCTCTAGTCGTTGGGACGAGGTACTGGATAAAGTCGAATTTGCTATTAATAATACTATTAATAGGGCCACAGGGAATACCCTGCAAGGTTGTTGTTTGGTATCGATCAGAGAGGAGATATAGATGACCATCTACGTAACTTTATATCAGATTATTCAGTATGTGATTTGAACAAAGCTCGTTCGGAGGCTGTGATTCAAATAGAAAAAGCTCAGGCTTATAATACTCAATATTACAACCAGTCTCACAAAAAGGCTAGAGAATATAATGTGGTATGTCGTAGCTCTCAATAATGTCACGACTCCGGGTGTTAATAAAAAATTGTTACCCCGATATAAGGGTCCATACGTAATTAATAAGGTTTTGGGTAATGATCGTTATTTTGTGAAAGATGTGGAAGGCTTTCAACTAACTCAAATCCCGTTTGAAGGCATATTTGATGCTGCTAGCTTAAAACCGTGGTCAGTTAACAATCCTTCCATATCTGCAGTTGTTCGAGGCGACCAATTGTCAGGTCAGCCGAGTTGTAGCCAATTTGCCGATGGCACTGAAATTAATGAATGCGGCAACGTTGTAAATATAACTTAGGGTAAATTAGATTGTAAGTTGGCAACACAGAAGAAGAACGCGAGAACAGCGTCAGTAGCTAATGTACACACTTTGTAAAATTAATAAAGATTTGCTCGGTAAAGCCTACATACCAATCATTAGTTATATTAAGGAGGAAATAATTACCCAATATCTTGTTTACATACGAAAGGACGGCCGTGGGGCTACCAGACAGAAATTCAATATAACTTACTTTAAGTAAATCATATAGAAAATATAGAATTAAGAAAATTTTAATGAAAATGCCAAAACAAATCAACATCAATCTAACATTTTTTATTTTAATCAAATTACTAGTTTCGATTAAAAAAAAATGATTATGGGCCATGTATAGATTAATATAATAATATTCCACGTCGTTTACGTAAACATTTGTTTTGACATTTTCATCGACTTGACACAATGCTTGACACCAATACAACAATGGATCTGAACTTCATCTCAAATATTTGTCATTAAAACCAAAAATGCTTCTCTCAATTTTCCAGCTTAACCCGTTTGCCTAAATTATAATCAAATTTTCAGTATTACGAAAAATGGCAAGTTTCAAATCGAATTTACATATGGATGGACGTTTACCCTTAGAATATTTTTTTTTCATTCATAATAATTTAACGTCGAGAATAATGCTTGATTTTAAAAATCTCTCATACTCACCATTTTGACAAAAAAGAGTAAGGTAAAAATAAATAACTCAAATATTAAAATTACTAATTATAGGTTCAAAGGATTATTATAATGAAACCAAAAAGGATATTTAAATTTAATTGTAATTATAATGATTCCATCTGTTATTTAATTTAAATAAAATCGATGCTATGACAAATTCAATATGTATTGTTAACATAAATTAGCTTCAAATAAAGCACCGCCAAATTGTTAACCTAAAATTTTCATTTATTCGATTATTTCAAAATCACTAAACATGCATTTGACAATCAACTATAAAAAATAAACCACAATTTCCGTAAAGTACTTTGTTATAATAAAACGAAATTAATTACTTTTATTGATCGAATCGAAACTATAGACGGCTAAATGCAAAACGCTTATTACAAATTGCTTAGTAAAAAATATAACCGCCATTGTAACCCAGTTTTGACATTTAAAAAAAAAAGTTATTAGTTATGTTAAAGTGTTGTAAATTTTATAGTTTTAATTCATTCAAACCAAGCAAACCACTTTAAAATGCTCATTGCTTTGTCATAAAGTAAAATTTTTGATAATACAAATTTACTTTGCAGACATTACATATTTTATGAGACTCAATTCAATGTTTTGTTTAAATAAGAATGGAAATAAATATTTACAATTAAAATTTATAATTTGAATTTTAATGGTAATATTTCTTTAAACAACAACAAATAAATACCTTAAAAGCTACTTACAATTAATGATTCCATAGATCAAAGCTTTGTTTATAAAACGGGCGCTCACTCTAATTTCCTTTTCGCCAACCATAAATTCGAGTTGTATAAAATCATAATCAAATGTTAATTATAATGTTTATTTGTTACAGATTGTTTTAATTTTTAATATTTTGAAATTAAAAATATAAATACAAAATTTTATGTTGATTGTGACGAAGTAAATATGATTTACAAAATCTCTTCTTTTTATAATGTTACTAATTATCCCAACATTTGGGCCTTCTTTTAGGAGTTGGTAAAAAAGAATTTCAGTCAAAAAGACACCGTGTCCTTAATTGTGCCGGCGTTTCGACTGGCTAGGCCTGTCTTTTTCAAGGCAGTCTGTGTATTTAATAAAAAGTACAAGTAGTTACAAATTAACATAAAGTTATAAATTCCTAATTGATTTCATAATACTAACTGAACATCAACTTATTAAGCCAAGAATTTACTAGAAAAATATTTGACTAGAGATAAAATACATTACCTAAGGGGTTGGTGTACCATCAATGACTGATAAAGAGTTCCTCTTTGGTATAGAATAAAAAAAATTGTCGTTAAAAAATATAAAAAACGGTACAAAATAAATTTTACGTATAGGAACAAACAGAAATACACACGCACAATGAATTAAAAATTATGAATGCCAGTATAGATAACTTAATACAAGAGAAATTTTATATATTGACAATAACAAGGTCAAATTTTGGTATTCTGTTTAGATTATAATTTTTATCACATTAATTATTGTATGTTAGTTAGGTTAGGTGGAGGGTAGTATGTTAAATTAGTTCAGATTTAGGTTAGATAATGATAATTGGTGGTGGTTAGTAGGTTTTAATTTTAGAAATTAGGTTTTTGTACATATTAGTTATAGTCCGTGGGCCCGTGACATAATGTGTCGGGAAACTTGTATGTCAGCTTATTAGATCTTAGGTGTAGAATGCTATGAAACGTGCAGATCCGCGATATGAGACACAAAAAAGTTCACCGTTAGATTTGGGCTCATACAATATTAGATGCTGTATATTTTTTCAAATTGTACGTCAGCTTTTTTGCAGACATTTTTTTAAGGTATGGTTTAGTTACCAAAGCCAAAAAGCTGACTTTCATTTAGACCCAAACGTTCAGACCCATACAATTCTCATTACAATGTGCATTGGCAATTGTATGGTCAGATTTTTGTAAATAGCTTTTCTCGATGAAATATCATCGAATTTCAAAAAGCTGACGTTTTAGTTAAAGCGGTGAAAAGTTAAAAGTAAAATAAATCCGGAAAATGTCATAATTCAATTCTTTTTTTAATACTCTGCCCCTCACCTCCCAATTCGATTTTAAAAAAAGAGAAATTGTTGGAATTATTGGTACACAACGTAAACCAACGTCAAATTCAGAATTGATTTTCCGGAAAATCGAAAAATTGTTATTTTTTTCATTAATAATATAATAAATGCTTCTCTTGGATTTTCAGATTTCTCAGTAATTTTCTAGAGTACAAAGTTTTTTTTCTGCACAGGTTGACGTTTGATAAGAAAATTCCTTGGGATTTCCATATCACAAAAAATCCGTTTTTTGATTTTCCCAACTTGTGAGCAGAAATTTTCAAGAGTAAAAAATCAATAATTATTTTATTTTGCGTAAACTGTTTAAATGCGCAGATGTTTATGAGATGATTGACCGGAAAATCGTCTGGAAAATTAAAGTAGTAATGTATTATCATAAAAATTCGATTGTAACAGTCGCAACTAGCAAGCAATAATCTCAGGATTAAAGGATTGTTAAGTCGTTTTTACACACCGGTAAATTTTGGAGAACGTGGTTTCTGGAAAATTTTCCGAAAAATTGAAAAGTTGTAATATTAAACATGAATCCGCGCAGTTTCATTGAAACAGAGAGTTTTCAAGAGAAAGTGAGTGAATGTGCGGTGTAGCCTAAACGTGGAAATTTATATTTGCAATAATAGATTAAGTAAACAGTTTTCAAGAAATTGAAAAAACAGTATTTACCGATAATTCAGTAAGAAATAATTTAATTGTTTATGAAAAAATTGACCTTTTCTCAAGAGTTCAGAAAAAAAAATATTTATCGAGAGTTCTGCAAAAAACGAGATGTCTTGAGAAAAGTACTTTTTGAATAATTAAAACATTACCTGTTTTTATTATGATTCTCATATAGCTTTCTAACCTCTGTAAAAATAACATTTTTTCGGTTTTCCAGAAAATCAAATCTGAATTTGACTATGGTTTACGTTGTGTACCAATAATCCCAATAGTTTATCTTTTTTTAAATAGAATTGGGACTTGAAGGGCAGAGTTTATTTTTCTTTTAATTTTTCACCGCTTCAACCAAATTTTTTAAATTCGATGATATTTCATCAAGAAAAAGCAATTTACAAAAAAGCTGACGATACAATTGCCAATGCTTGGATCTGGATAAAAACGTGGTTCCATGTATAAAACTACAATGGAATCAAAATCAAAATTATGTCTTTCTGTGACGTGATGGGTAGACAAACCAGTAGCATCTGTCTCTTTTTTTTGCAATTATATTGATAAATTTTATTCTATTACCCAGCTTCTGTTTTGTTTGTCCGATATACACCATATTACAATTAGCCCATCCCACCTTATAGATAAGGCCAGATTTATCAAGAGTTTTAGTTTTGTTCTTCAATTTTGTATAAATTTTATTATAAATCGTGTTGAGATTATACAATACCATTTTTATGTTGTTATGTTTATTTTATGCAGATATGAAAGGATTTTCACCGTCACAAAAAATGAAGACATCAAAAACTGCACAAAAAAACTATATTTGTACACGTATTTCGATATCTATGCTATCATCATCAGGGAACTGGTTAAAATAAAAAGTAAAATAAGCTCACATATACTAACTGCGTGTAACGCATCGTTACGTCTCATTGATCTCTATATAAGCTTGAATAATTCCAACAAACCTAATTCGGGTTGCCCTATTTCCGCAGAATAAACATAATTAAAACCCAATAGAAGATTTTAGAAGATGGATACAGATGCGTACCTGACAGAAAAGGGAAGAGAAAAAGGATGACATTGAGGGGTTGTTAAAGAAATTCAGAAAACCAAAGGACTCGAGTAAAGAGAACAATTCAAAGAACGGTGTGAACGAGGGCTGAAAGAAATAATAAGCATAATAAGAGACTTGCCGGTGGGCATAAAAGAAATTAAAAGAGATTAGCACACCAACAACACTGAGACCAAAAATTACAGGAGGAGATAAGAAAACACAGGGAGGAGCAAGGTGAATTTAAAAAGGAGGTAAAACAACAGAAATAAAATTGCCAGATATGAAATTAATAATATAAAACCAAAAATGAAGATACCTTTGGTAGGATTTTATAAAGGGAACTGGGAGTAAAATTAAAAGTTAAAACAGCAAGGAAGCTAACACCCGACACCTGCTTTATCGAACTAAACAGTAGAGGCGAGTATAATAATGAGTAATAAAAACAAATTACAAAAGGAACAAGAAAACTCGAAAGCTAGGACACTACTACAGTAGAAGCATAACAGATCAATGCAAAGACCACAAACAAAGAACGATTAACAGAAAAATGCAAAGGACAGAAAAACGGGTAGACGACTGACACAATGACAAAAACATGATAGGCACTTAGAACGTTAAAAGTTTAACAGGAAAAGAAAGGAAAATAGAAGACGAATTTGAAAAAAAAACAGGATTAAACTTTTTGGCTATACTTAACAGAAACGAAAAAGAAAGGACACGGGAAAAAAAATTATAAAATAGAAACATAATTTTATATTGAGGGTCCCACAGGGTAAGTGAGGATGCATTACAAGTATAAGATAGAGAAACAAATTGCACAACAAACAATTTATAAATGAAAGAATTGTGACAGTAGAATTAAATGAAAAGACAGACACACTTACAATAATTATAGTATACGACCCAACTGAAAACGACAAAGCGGAGGTTAAAGAAAAATTCTGGAACATACTGAACTTGAAAGAAAGAAAAAAGAAAAAGCGAAAGGAGAAATTGTGATAATAATGATAATGCAATAGAAACAGGTTATCACACGACGTAATAGAACAACACGGTGAAAAGATAAAGATCAACAACGGTAACAGACCTACCTAGTTTTAGATAGAAAATCAGCTAATTGTGGTAAATACTTAAAACGAACATAAAGATTTATAGAGAAATGAAAGCAGGAACGATAAATCTATAATTTATTATATACTAGAAGAAAAATAACACAGGAGGAAAGTGAAGATATCTCAGTAAGAGTGGGGCGCAGATATACAGTGACCATTACCTACTAGTGGTAGTAGAGGTATTTGCCGGTTAAGAAACCGCATCCTTCCTTTTCGAGAAGAAGGTTCCTTAACCGGCAAATGAGTGACAGTTCCTCAAAGCAATTGTAGGCGGAGGTTCTTTAACTGGCAGATGTGTAAGAGTTCCTCAAGGCAAATATAGGCGGAAGTTCCTTGGCAGACAAATGAGTGACAATTCCTCAAGGCAATTATAGGTAGAGGTTTCTTAACAGGCAAATGGGTGACAGTAGCTCAAAGCAATTGTAAGCGGAGGTTCTTTAACTGAAGATGGGCAAGGGTTCCTCAAGGCAATTATAGGCGGAGGTTCCTTAACCGGCAAATGGGTAAGGGTTCCTCAAGGCAGTTGTACATGCATGAAAAGATGTTTCGATTTTGGTTTTAGGAAGATGTTAACAGAAGGAGGTTCTTTAACAGGTAAATAATTAAGGGTTTTAGGAGGCAATTGTATATGCATTGTACGTGTTATACTTTGTGGTCTTAACAAGCATATCCTTGAAAAGGAGGAGGTTCCTTAACGGCAAATACCCTCCACTAATGGCAAAGATAAGGAAAAACTATAGAAGGAACATAATGAAGTTTTAAACTGTAACTACAAGGCAATACAAACATACGAACTAAATCAGAGAGGAAACAACAGGGAAATACCAACAATAAATTAACAAAAGTATAGAACAATAAAGGAAAAGAGTAAAGGAAGGGATGTAATACACACATGGAATATGGTAAAGAAGACATGTGGAACAAGCACTATACGAAAGAACAAAAAGAAACAGCTCGGTGGACACCGGAAGTCAAGTCAACAATAAAAAAAACTATGGAAAAGAAGGACAGCCTACGAAAACAAGACAGGCATATGACAATTGCAAAAAACAAAGAAAGAGAGTAAAAGACCTAGTTAAACAGAAAAAAAGTAAAAAGAGGAAAACGTTGGGAAAACGCATGGAAGAAAATAATAAATGAAATCAAAACTATTATACAGGACATTTTAAAGAAACAAAAGTAAAGGAAAGATGGACTTTAGCGAACTACTAGGCGAACAGAAAGTTCGACAAGAAGAAGACCATGCAGAATAAGTAAAGTAATGGAAGAAATTAAAAGAAATAGATAATGAAAGAAATCAAACGACTGAAACTTGGAAAAATAGCCGGAGTAAATAAAATTAAACCTGAAATGCTCAAAGTAATAGCCATGGAAATGTTATTAAACCTGTACAATAAAATATAAACAAAAGCAAAATCCGACAAAAATGGGAGGTGGAAATTGTAATACCCATATTCATAAAGGGGAACTAAATAACGTGAAAACTGTAGAAACATAACTCTACTTAGCGTGGTAGCCAAGGTCTACGAACGTATTTTAGAAGAGAAACGTGAATTCCGGGAAGGGTATGGCATCCAAGACCACAATAAAATATAATACTTATCAAAGAAAATACTAGAACAAAATTTGGAAACATACATAATCATCAAAAACCTTTTGATAGGATACCTAAAAATGAAATATGGACAATATTAGAAGAAAATGAAATTAATACACTTAATAAATACAAGCACAACAAATGTAAGAACAAAATTAGAATAGGGACAATGAAAACAGAATAATTCACAACGAAATAAGGTCTCAGACAGGGAGCATACTAAATCCTACCCTCTTTATAGTTATTATGAACGAGGTTATCAATGAAGCTAGATTGAGAATCACGAAAGTGGGTATAAAAATTTAGGACGACTTTGAATAATGGAGTGCGTATAAGCCGATGACCAATTCTGTTTAACATGGGGAATTTGTTAAGTCCGATTTATATGTCCCCAAAGTGTTTTTAGGATATTTCCACTATCAGAACATAACAATGTCTACTAGAAAACGTTTTACGTAATAATTTCTAAAAATGTAACCAAACAAATTAAAATATTTGAAAAGATGTTTAATAATATTTCACGTATGTGTTTGTGTACATATACACCGGGACTGTGCCTGAAGGATGGAGAAATTTAAGGAGTGGATAAGGAATAGAGAAAGTTACTGGCCCAGCATTCACCTGCTTATAAGAAAACCTCGGAAAAACTTGCTTCGCTCTCGTGGTGTTTCGTAAAATACGTGTCATGACTCGGCAAGTCATAATCGATTATTTTCGATGCTCTTGTGATATTATAACTGATTATATAACTCATTGTTATATGATCCAATAGAATTATTTAATTTTTCATGGTTACGAAGTATAAATAAGCGAATATACCCTTAAAGACGTGATATAATCGTTTTGGTGTTTTGCCTCCTCCATAAGTGTAATATTTCCTTGGAAACATTTGTCAAATAAAACACCAAATAAAATAGTACTTGTTAGGTTTTGCCGGATTAATAGATTTTCCATTAACATTGCGTTTTATTTCGTTATATAGTCGTAACGAATACCACTCGAGCATCAAAGACAATCGTTATACTTGCCTCCTCACTCGTTATACTTGCTTCCTCACATTCCTTAAAACACCACTCGAGCTTTGCTCTCGTGGTGTTTCGCAAATTACGTCTCATGACTCGGCAACTATAATCGATTATTTTCGATGCTCTTGTGATATTTAATTGAGTATTTCATACAACATGTAAATACCCAAGTTCATGTGCATAGAGTAAATATTTTTTAAATTCATAAAATGGGCTATTAATTATCAAATTTTAGAAGAAAAATATCGACACAATCAAGGTACAAATTTTTTAATTTTTTTTTTACGTTTTTACCAAATCTCTGTCTTGTATTTGGTCGCTCCTCGCCCCTAGCATCGTACCTTGCTTTCATGCGTTGCCCAGCTAGCTCGATATTCTCAGACGCCATGGCACGATTTCTCGCCAGCTGACTGATTGCACCTGAATCCAGTTCGCCACCGCCAGTGTTTAAAGAATGTAACAAACACCTTCGCCTCCCGAAGAAAGACCACTGCTAGCGAGGTTAGTACACTCTTTGGTAAGCCAAACATTAACGCCGCTGAGGACGACTACCGAGTGCTCGCATTCGGAGTGTTGTTAATCCCCCACCTGTTTTCTGTTTCAACGCTGGCCACCAACGCCTCCACTTTGGTGCAATTTGGCCTCTCTACCTGACCATTTGCTCTAGGATTCGGAATAGAATTCAGCACCTGTCCTACACCTTTTTCTGTCAGAAATTCCTTAGATGCCTTGCTAGTGAATGCTAATCCCCTGTCACTAACAACTCGCCTTGGGTACCTCTCTCGACTTTAAGATTGCCTCCGCGGCTGCTAAGGTTCTGGAAGGTTTTCCTACAACGAACTTGGTAAAACCATCCACCACCAAAAACAAGTATGCATTTCTGCTACCACTACGTACAAAAAGACTCAGATGATCCACATATACTGTGTCAAAAAGAATCGCCCGGTTTATAGGATGTAGATGCCCCTCGCCTCGTCCGTACTTTGATTTTGCAAAAACACACCTTAAACATGTCCTTGTGTACTTACGGATGAAGCGCCTTATTCTAAGAAACCAATATGTTGCTTTCACCAGCGCCAAACACCTTTAGAACCCTTAATGCCCCACCTCATCATGGTGCAGCCGCAGAAGGTTGAACTTCGCCATGGTAGGCACATATAGTCGGTCACCTTTCAAAGTTCTGTACAATCGCCCATTCTTCACCTTGCATGCCTCATGCGATCACCGGTTCGATACTCCATAGCAAAGTCGCATCTGAAACCACCACCTGGTAACACGAGATACCAGATTCTTTTTGAGCAAAGTCGTTCTGACAGCCACGCAATTCGTAATTACCTTAAAGTGAATCCCCACCAAGTAGACTCTGAATCGTTTTGTAGACTCCACAACCGCCAATGTTTCCAAACCATAATTATGATACGACTGCTCCGCCTGAGTTGTCGTCCTGGTCTTAACATACCATCATGTTTTACACTTTGTAAACGGATTCTACTTAAGCCTATTTCATAAGCACCTGTGTGTAAATCAGTTTCCAAACTGCTGTCGTACAACGTTAAAGTCGGCCTGGAAACCAATGCTTCCTTCAAACAGTACGCCCGCTGTTCATCTTTACCCCATCGTCATAAAATATCTGCCTTGGTGAGGTTGGTCAATAGCCTTGCCACCATAGCAAAATCCTTCACAAACTTGCAAAAGTAAGACGCCGGCCTTATAAATTGTCTTATACCATGTACATCGCCTGGAGTCGGACATTTCGCTACAGCTTCAGTCTTTCGTTTTCTTGAATGTACCCGTTTAGCTGAAATTTCATGACCTAAGTATTCCAAACTGCTCATCAAAAAGGAGTACTTTACCAAATTCAGCTTTATACCAACGTTCTCCACCAAAGTTAACACCTTCTCCAAAAACTCTAAACCCTGAGCCTCTGTGGACGTCGGTATCAAAACGTCATTTATATACGCCAACATCTTTCATACCTCAAAGTGCCAAGTACCTAGTTGATAACCCGCTGAAACACCGCTAGAGAATTCACCAGTCCAAACGGCACTCTCAAATAATCATTAGTGTCCATCAATTGCCTTTTTATACATCAACACCTGATGATATCCCTGCGCCGAATCTTGAGTGGTAAAATATTCCTTACCCGCCAATTTATCCAGTTGATCCGTGATTCTAGGTAATAGATACCGATCTTTTACTATAATTGCCTTTAACGTCCTGTAATCGACACACAGTCTCATCTCGCCTGATTTTTTGGAAATTAAAACAATAGGATTTGCATACGGGGAATTAGTATCCCTTACAACGCCAATAGCCGGCTTCACCAGACGTCTTACATCTTTCCGCTCGCGCCTTTGGGCAGTCTCGACTACAGTGAGCCCCCAGCTCTTGGCAGTTATAACAATCCACCAGACCGTCACTTGGTGAGTGTCTCAGCTTAGAAGGCCCCGCTGACGCCTCGTGTCGCCTACGTCCGACGCAGGCTTGGTCGCCTTTGACACAAAAGTGTCCATTCGGGAGATAAACCCTGCGTGCAACGCCTCAGGGATTGTATACCAGCCTGCATGGGCATTCACCACCAAGGGCGTTGGCAATCCTCTAATAATGCAGGACACCGCCTAAACCGACCTTGGCGGATATCGTAAGCTTTTCACGGTAATACGTAATAAGAGTTTCGTCCGCGAGCTTTTTTCGGGCCACCAACTCTTCTAAAAGCAACGCGAACTTTACCCGACTAGGGAACGCCTCTTTCCCTTCGCCTGTCCCTCTAAACGGTTAATCATTACGGTGGCGCGGGGGGAATGTAGAATATCTATCTCACCTCCTGAAATAGCATCGTCATCGGACGTGCCCGCCAACGCATTCTTTTTGTATTCCAAACAAAAACATCCACCTATTGTACTTACTCGGGTTCTCCAAATCCCACTTCTGATATGTTAATAAAATTATTTTAACAAAACTAAAATATGTTTACACCTGCTCTTTAGTGGTTTAATACAAAATAATCCTTAAAGAAAATATATTTCACAAAAACGCCCTAGCCGCCATTAATACCATGAATGTTCTTAATTCCCCCACACGGTTTCGCCAACTTATTGGCCGCGAACCTTCTTGGTGTAACGGCTGCCAACCGCCGGATGGTTACGTCGCATTTTCCCCAATGCGATAACAATTTATTTATTCGTATGGTACATTATTTTTATTACATTTATAGTGTGGTGACAAAACCGTGTGCAATTGCCAACAGCCGGCTTCACCAGACGTCTTACATCTTTCCGCTCGCGCCTTTGGGCAGTCTCGACTAATGTGAGCCCCCAGCTCTTAGCAGTTATAACAATTCACCAGACCGTCTCTTGGTGAGTGTCTTCGCTTAGAAGGCCCCGCTGACGCCTCATGTCGCCCACGTCCGACGCAGGCTTGGTCTCCTTTGACACAAAAGTGTCCATTCGGGAGATAAACCCTGCGTGCAACGCCTCAAGGATTGTATACCAGCCTGCATGGGCATTCGCCCCCAAGGGCGTTGGCAATCCTCTAAAAATGCAGGACACCGCTTAAACCGACCTTGACTGACATCGCAAGCTTTTCACAGTAATACGTAATAAGGGTTTCGTCTGCGCGCTTTTCTCGGGCCACCAACTCTTCAAAAAGCAACGCGAACTTTACCCGAACTTTACTGCCTCTTTCCCTTCACCTGTCCCTCTAAACGGTTAATCATTACGGTGGCGCACTCCGTCTGGGTCTACCCGTAAATTTCACCTAGCTGGTCGATTTTGGCCAGCCACGCTCCACCTTTATTTGTTTTTTATTAGAGTCAAACGCCTCGATCGCCTCTTCGGATAGTTTGACCATTGATTTGACCCTTGGTACTAGTGCCGCCGCACCCGTCGACTCCTCCTATTGGAAGTCTGCCAATTTGCCGTAAAGCAGCGCCGCTTCTCTCCTAGAAGCTCAGGCAATACGCCTATCTAGCTCCGCGAGGGAGATTGTAATTCTTGCGGTCCCGCCGTTTCGGGGAATGTAGAATATCTATCTCACCTCCTGAAATAGCATCGTCATCAGACGTGCCCGCCAACGCATTCTTTTGTATTCCAAACAAAACATTCACCTATTGTACTCACTCGGGTTCTCCAAATCCCAGTTCTGATATGTTAATAAAATTATTTTAACAAAACTAAAATATGTTTACACCGCTCTTTAGTGGTTTAATATAAAATAATTCTTAAAGAAAATATATTTCACAAAAACGCCCTAGCCGCCATTAATACCATGAATGTTCTTAATTCCCCACACTGTTTCGCCAACTTATTGGCCGTGTACCTTCCTGGTGTAACGGCTGCCAACCGCCGGATGGTTACGTCGCATTTTCCCCAATGCGATAACAATGTATTTATTCGTATTGTACATTATTTTTATTACATTTATAGTGTGGTGACAAAACCGTGTGCAATTGTGAATTGGTTTGTCTTGGCAAAGCATTTGCTTTAAGGTTAAACCCAAACACGTTAACCCTTACCAACATTAGTATTCATATATAATAATATTGATGTGTAAACAATATAGAAGGTAAGTAAGAACATAAAATATAACAGCACGGTCATTGCATGACGATATATAATCAACCGGTTCAAGCGCCAGTCACGACAATGAAGAAAATAGTAGAATAAAAGAAACAAAATAATAGAAAAACAGATAATCAGGACAAAGAATAAAAAATATTGCTTAACTTCAGATGTCCTTCAAATTAGTAATGTGAATCTTTTTTCAACTACTGCCCAAAATACAAAATAATACTGTTAGTGCATTAAAAAAATTGATTAACTAAAATTAGCCGAAAATTTTTCACAATTTAGTTTCCAATCCCCTGAGTTTTTACAAAAAAATTTACAGCATAATTAAAATTCTTATCATTTTCCAGTTCTCCTGATTAATTTATCATGTAATTAAATTTTTTTTTGTGTTTTTATCTTCTATTTAATTTAAATACAAATGGTATAAAAACACGGAAATTGGTTTTTCATTTTTGCATGGTGTAATGATTGAGAAAATTTATAAGCGCGACAAAGTTTTAATTCAATTACGGAATTATCTATAAAACAAATTCAACAAGAGACAAAATATATTCAGATCGTAACAAACACAATTAATTATTTAAATCCCTAAATACTTTTCAATTTAACTTTTTGATATGACCCGGCCATGATTCTAAAACTTTGTAAAAGTTCGGAATGCTTTTCCTAAATTTATTATTAACGAGTTTTTGATTTATTCTATTTTTAACATTTTACGCATTAAAATTATTTACAACATAAACTTATTAATTTATTCCTTTCGATGTATAGAAAGTTTCAAAACAAAATAAATGAGCTTGGGTGCGAGATCACAATTTTTCAAGTTTAGTGAAGCTTTATTAGAAACTCGAACTAATTTTAGATAAGTACCAGCAACAAGATATCAGAAAAAAATGTAATATGACAAAATAATTTTATTAAACTTTGATGATACTCGAAAGGAGTTGGGCTAAAGTTTTAGTGTCATATTCCAAGCTTTTTGGATTCGGATACGCATTCTAACAAAAGGTATTAAGAAGTGAAAGTAAGATACGCGTCGTATTTGGTACAAAAGCGTTAGATAGCAAACAGCTCATTTATTTTAGTGAGCTATTAATCTTCAACAGCTCAATCTTATGCGATAGCAGATTTTCAGATTACAACACCCTATAGAAATCCATAAAACAAAACTTTTCATTGTCACTACCAAAAATCAATTTTGATGCCGACTCTATTTTATTCTAGAATTTGGAAATGCATGTGCCAAAAATTTGTAAAGGGTTAGATAGGAAAAGAAACTAACTAACGCAAGTATCCCCTGTGTAAATAAGTTGTACAAGACCGGGAAGTGCACGCAATTTAATGGCTCGTCAGGGAATTTTTTCTGTTTTTTATCCTCTTCCGTTTCTGTACAATATTAATTAGTTCATTTTCGCGCCACAAATACCAATTCTGCTTCAACATGCTAATTTTAAATAAATTTTTGGCAAACATTCAAAGTTAACAACGGTCGCTTAATGTTACTACTTTACTGGAATTTTTGTCTGTCTGATGGTTTTACGCTTGATGGAAAAATTTTGCGGCGCTAATGCTTTTATTCGCTGGTTATATTAAAAGAATCAGCACTAACACAGAACAAGTTTGTGTATGTAATTTTTATGCTATGAGATTTATTTATTTTGTTTCAGTTTTCACGAGATCTTTTATTTCTTATAAATTAATAAATATAATTTTTCCAATTGCGTGGTATAATAATTATATTATTCAATTCAAAATGAATTGAGTAATATTTTATCAATACCTTTGTTAAGTGAATTTATCGATCTTATTTTTCATATTTATTAAATTAATAATGAATGCAATTAAAAAAGTAGCGGTTATTCCCCTTGTTCAACAATAGACTGTTTATACAACAAATTTGTATAATAATAGTATATTATACTATACCATTGTTCGTCGTGCCATAATTCCTTCCGTTGAACAATATACCCATTATACAACGTATTTAATATAATATTTGTTCCAACAGCATTAATTTAATAAATGTGAAACATTTTTTTGCTAAATGCAGTGAACTGACACCGTGTGCCTCTGGTAAGACGCAACATAGGAATTTTACTATAGAAAAAATTGAATTGATCAACTAAAACTGTGAAATTCCCGTATAGACGTATACATTACAATTAATTGTTATTGAGTGTTCCTTATAGTCTGCGTGCCCACCGACATAAAGTATATAACCAGCTGTAAGTTTTTGAGTGGCTTAATTACGTGTAGTCTGACAACATGTCATTTTTTAATCTTAAAATTTCAACTTGTTTGAGTTGGAGGACACCCTCAACGGTTCAAAATTTTTGTCGGACAATTTTTTTAGCGCGTTTCACTAATTTTTCCTTAAAAGTGGGATATCAACAAATTTTAAAAATTATAAGACAGACGTTTTCCAGACGAGATTATGAGGAAACGCCCCAGATTCGAGAAAAACGATAGAAACATCTTGTCGGACTACACGTAATTAAACTTACAGCTGGTTATTTATAAATAATACTGTTGTGTATTTCACATAATTAAAATGAACGTGGCAACAGTGTATCTTTGTGCAACTCCAGGATTATTAGAATTAAGTATCAGATATAAATATACTCCGGCACCACGTCAACGTTTTGGCATAATAAAATTGTTCTACAATTAATATGTTTCTTTATTAACTTAAAACGTAGTAATTGGCGACGATAAAAATTGGATATTTATGTGGAACGTAGTTATTTGTTAATTGAATGGAATTGAAAATTTGGCGAAGGTCATATAACTTCGCCTGTGTTAATTTTAACCATAATTACAAATGCTGTAAGTTTAAAAAATTCAAATGTACTAACTGTAATAGGTTGTAATAGAAGGTGATTTACAGTTCGATACGTTATTTAAATTAGATGATGATCGTTCAAAGCCTTACCATTGTCCAATTACTGTAAACGTGTGAACGGTATTAAAATTTCTTTTGAATTGGACACTGGGTCAGCACTAACAGTAGATATCAGAAAAATTGTATTTTAAGTATTTTTCTAAGTTGGACGTTTATGAAACTTCTACAAAATTTAAGTGTTATGATGGTAGTATAATTAAACTCATTGGGTTTTATAGAAGTAGAAATACAATTTAAAAGGTGTTAAGTTAGATCACGAATGTTTATAATAGAAAATGGGGGTCCACCTTTGCTTTAGGAAGAGATCTAATAAATATTTTTGGTATAAAATCTCAATTCAATAGCATAAACAAATTCGACAATGTAGGGAAACTGAAAGTAATGTTAATTTTATAACTACTAAATATTCGAAATTGTTTGACAATAGCTTAGGTAAATTAAAAGGTTCAAGTAGAAATTAAGGAAAATGCTTCCCCTATATTTGTAAAACCATATGCTATACCGTATGCATTGTCACCTCCTTTTGGCGAAAAATTGTTTTGGTTCATAAAGCTCTTTGAATTGGATTAGACTATAGTTTTAAAGTATTTCATTTCATTGCAATGAACGTGTGTTCATGGTCATATCTGCCGGGATGTTGTTTTTGGTCATTTGATATATTTTTTTTGTGTTCAAATCAGTTGGTGTAGCTGTAGAGAATCGCGTTTTCGTCACGTTCAGGCAATTAGAGTTTTTAGGAAATGTTTATTTCAATAAGTTTCACGCTTGATTTCTTCGAATTTAATCAATATACATCGCAGTTTGTTTTGTTATTTCAAAGGTTTCTTTGTTTAATCCCAGAGAAACAGTCGGTGGTTGTCGCCTTTATCAATTAAATTAAAGACTTGTTTTGACTAAGTGAATAAATAACGAATCCGTACCCATCGATCTAATTTATGAAAAGTAATTTTTGTTTATTATTTCTGAGAGAAAATGTTAGCGCGTTAATTTTTTGTAATGTTCTTTGTGTAGGAAATGTTAAGAGGGGGGACTCCCTTACTTGATTATTGTTAATAGTTTTAAGTAAGTCTTTAAGCAGATTCACTAAGGGTAACATGTAGTTATTTGTTATGTACTTAATTGTGCGGATTAATGTTGTTAAGAATTAAACAACCGCCTAAGTACCATAAGTGCCGAAAAATGTACACTCATGAAATTTAAAACTTGGACACCACAATTTCTGTAAACAAAAGTTTGCACATTGTGAAGCGGGCTTAAGGGTATCATTTACAATTCTAACAGCAGGTAGTCTCAGCAGGGGTTATCTTATAGAAGGACTGTAGAATGAATCATTACACTAAGCACGTTTTAGAAAATAGGTAATTTACGTTGCTTACTTAATTTTTTCTTTAAAGAATATATTTGAAGGTATCGCTAATTAAACACCATAGCTCGATTAATTATCGAATCAAAATTTTGTTTAGGAAATGTTTACAAAATAAAATTAGAAATAATTTTGATTTAAAAAACGTCTACAAGCAATAACTTTTAAATTAAATCAAAAAACTAAACATGGTTATTTGGGTTGACTGATTATTACTTATTTTTAAATAAATCTAACCTACTAATTATTGTAAGTTATTAAAAAAAATCATTAAACTCTCTATTCATAATATTTAGTCCTTACAAAATGTATATTTTATGACGTTTCATTTTTTTCTGTAGTTAATATAAAAAGTGAAAATAAAACTAAGGCAATTCTTATTGTCAACGTATATATTTAGTTTTTGACAAGAATTTATTACATAATTATAATTAAGATACCAAGTTATAGTTTAAAATTAAATGAAAACGTTTTTTTTAAATAAAGGTATTACTATATAAATAAATATAAGAAATCAATAATGGGTGTGACCTCCATTATTATTGATACATTCTTGGAGGCGTCTGCTCATTGACGCTATCAAGGTATCAATATAATTAATATTAATCGTTTCCCATGCGGTATCAATGGCTGCAATTAGTGCATTACGGTTTACTGGTATAAAATTTGGCCCTTGTTGTCTTCGGATAACAGCAAGTATTCGAGCCCAAACATTTTCGATAATGTTAAAATCTGGGCTTTTGCTGGCCAGGGTAACAGCTCCAAGTTATTTGCTTGTATCCAGTTGCGCACAACCTGCGAAGTATAGGGTCATCATATCCCGATAGTTAATTATCGAATGTTCCAAGAAAATATGTGTAAATAGTAAATGGAATCTACTAACGTAACGTTAAGTCGTTAATTATAGTTACATAACTCTCCTTTCATAAGATATAGTTCATATTAATATGCTTATTGTAAAGCTTCGTACACACCTGAACAACAAACCGAGGAACAAACAGAACAACGAACCGAACGGCAATCGGAACATTAATTTGGACGGTGCTACGTACGAATTTTAGAACAGATTCGCAAGTCCTGATTGTTCCACGAACGGTTTGCGGCGTTCCCGCAACTTGTCGGTTTTTCTCCGACATCAAAGAAAATGCGCGCGAATGCGTTTGCAGGTTTGGACGAATCTAAACAAAACGGCGAACAAACTTATGCGGGAGAATTAAATTATTTATTTTTTGTCCTCCCTTTTGTGGGTTTGTTGTGTTTTAGGTAATATTATGGAGTTGACAGAAGAAAATGTTTTAAATTAATCAGTGTTTAAGAATGCAAGAAAAAATGATGTCCCTATTAGCATCATTTGGGCGGGAAATTTCCAAAATAAAAAAAGCGAAGTAAATTATAATTTTTACTCTTCTTTGTGCGTAAAAATTTGGTTGGCACTATCTTCTTGTTTTCCGCAATTTTCTCTTCTCAATAATAAATATATATGAACTGAAAACTACTGAAAATAATTATGGGAACAGCACAAACGTTCCGTTTGTTGTTCGGATTGTGGAAATCATAAAAGATCGTTTGTCGTTCTGTTTGACTTTCGGTTCGTTGTTATGTTTGTTGCTCGGTTTGTTGTTCAGGTGTGTACGAAGCTTTACAACTTAAGCAACAATTTTTGGCGAATAAAGATTAGTTTGTGATGTAATATTAGAAACACAAATTTATATCATATCAAATTTATGACAACTTAAAACCAAGAACGTGTATGTTATTGCTAAAAAATTATTAAGGGAAAAGCGCAATTGCAGTGTAAATAGTTATAATTAGATATTTTCGAAAGTTTATAAGTCCTCTATTGTAATCTTAATACTTAAAAGAAAATCCTGTCCATTAGCATTATAAGGAAATGGCTTTTACTTTATGAATAAGTTTCAATAACAATAGAATATTCTTGCTTGTTTAATTTACTTCATTTGAGTCATATTGCTCTAAGGGTTGTTACATTGGTCATTAGAAGTATGTAATAAATAAACAATTACCTACTGTTTGAGAAGGGTAGTGTGAACCAATAAATAAAGTAAAAATGTAAATTCCATTCTCCAAAAAATAGTTCGGAATCTGTTGAATTAACATTTTCATAATGTATTTTTGTTGTTAAAGGACAACGCCCCTATTCATACTTCGCGGGTTGTGCGCAATTGGATACGAGAAAATAACTTGGAGCTGTTACCCTGGCCATCAAAAAGCCCAGATTTTAACATTATCGAAAATGTTTGGGCTCGAATACTTGCTGTTATCCGAAGATAACAAGGTAAATCGTAATGCACTAATTGCAGCTATTGATACCGCATGGGAAACGATTAATATTAATTATATTGATACCTTGATAGCGTCAATGAGCAGACGCCTCCAAGAATGTATCAATAATAATGGAGGTCACACCCATTATTGATTTCTTATATTTATTTATATAGTAATACCTTTATTTAAAAAAAAAGTTTTCATTTAATTTTAAACTATAACTTGGTATCTTAATTATAATTATGTAATAAATTCTTGTCAAAAAACTAAATATATACGTTGACAATAAGAATTGCCTTAGTTTTTATTTTCACTTTTATATTAACTACAGAAAAAAATGAAACGTCATAAAATATACATTTTGTAAGGACTAAATATTATGAATAGAGAGTTTAATGATTTTTTTTAATAACTTACAATAATTAGTAGTTAGATTTATTTAAAAAATAAGTAATAATCAGTCAACCCAAATAACCATGTTTAAGTTTTTGATTTAATTTAAAAGTTATTGCTTGTAGACGTTTTTTAAATCAAAATTATTTCTAATTTTATTTTGTAAACATTTCCTAAACAAAATTTTGATTCGATAATTAATCGAGCTATGGTGTTTAATTAGCGATACCTTCAAATATATTCTTTAAAAAAAAAATTAAGTAAGCAACGTAAATTACCTATTTTCTAAAACGTGCTTAGTGTAATGATTCATTCTACAGTCCTTCTATAAGATAACCCCTGCTGAGACTACCTGCTGTTAGAATTGTAAGTGATACCCTTAAGCCCGCTTCACAATGTGCAAGCTTTTGTTTATAGAAATTGTGGTGTCCAAGTTTTAAATTTCATGAGTGTACATGTGTTCTAAGATTGTTAGTAGTAAATTTCCTAGTTATTTGTATAATAAAATTCATTTTCAATCTGTTGTTCACAGTTTTGGTCTCCGATCGAGATCACTTATTACTATCCCAAAACATAGAACAGAAAAATTCAAGTCGTCCTTCTCTTATCAAGTGGCATATATAATTAACCAGTTAACGTCTGATTGGAAAGTGTTATCGCCAAATTCGTTTAAAACTGCATACAAAACATTTTTATTGTCTACCCAAACGTAACATCTTACAATTTATGAATAAATGGAAAATTTCAGTTTTATATTGTGCTTATATGTAAATTGTTATATCTAAATATGTGTTATGCTAAAGTTTCTTTTACTTCTCAAAAAAATTAATCAAGTTTTGGTGTAAGAACAGCAATGCTGAACATCGCCTTGTGATTTAATTATTTTGTTTAACAAAGAAAAATAGTTGAATAAAGAGATTATATTATTATTATTATTATTATTATTGTTAAAACCAAAAGTTTGGCTAGGTCATACTTTTATTGGCCTGGTATAAGTGAAGATATAGAAAAATTAATCTCAAACTGCGAAATTTGTTTAACAGTACATGATAATCCGCATAAAATAGAGTCAAAATGATACCACAATCAGGATGATGAGTGTCCAGCAAATGCAAATCAAATAAAACAACTTTTAAATGAGGCACTTACTAGGACCTGGATTGTAAGAGGTAGAGAAGTTACTTGGCCACTAAGATTACCAGACATGTCCCCTAACGACTTCTTTAAGGGCCAGTTTAATAAACAGTATGCATTGCTATGTTCAGCTGTCTTTAAGATATTAGCAATTTTTTGATGAAACTACGCTGTTGTTCCAATTTTATCAAATAAACGCATTGTTGTGATCATAGCAACTACTACTTACTAATAATTTATTACAAATATAATGTGTTCACAATTAGTAGAAAAGTTAAAAACAAAAACAAAAATGTCAAAATAGTCACAACCGTTGTGTAATGTGTGGCATTCATTTTTTATTGTTTCAATTAATTTGTACAATTTATTATTAAACTATATCTGCATAATGCTGTTTTTGATGGCGAGACTGTTCTTTAATAGTTTTGTACCTTTAGACGTGTTGAGCCATTTCTGACGACAGAAATAGAATTAAATTTTATGGTCAGATTGAAGAACATTTTGCATTCCTATTTTCAGATGTTTTTACGTTATTAGCACTTTTTTGACGATTTTTTTCTAATTTTTTTTCCAGAATCGCTTTGCGTCTATTGTCGACAACGGGGATAGAAATATAATTCTACAAAAACCCAGGTCGAGAAAACGTCAAGTAATACAAAAAAAAATTACCTAACACGACTTCTTTCC
Organism: Abscondita cerata; assembly: GCA_030710515.1. Lineage (NCBI taxonomy): Eukaryota > Metazoa > Arthropoda > Insecta > Coleoptera > Lampyridae > Abscondita > Abscondita cerata. The sequence goes on from JALBCR010000145.1 coordinate 632,046, forward strand.
TATCTAAAAAACTGCCCAACATGCAAACCTTTCTTATTCAGGCTATCTACAATATGTCGCTTCGCGATATTTCAAACTATTAAAAATCATTTGCAATAAATCACAAATAAATCAAAAACAACATTATGTAGATACTGTTCCATGACGCAAATTGAATAAGTTAATTAAAACAATACAAATGTCACGCATTACATAACGACAGAAAGAACTTGGTAAATAAAAATAAAAACTGTAGACACCTTAAACATTTACATTAATATTATTGTGATTAATAACTAGTGGTTGCTATAGTTACTTGTAATGCGATAATTCAAAAATCGGAACAAAAGCTTAATTTCATCAAAAAACTAAAGATATGAATGCGTAATGTTAATTAAACTAGCCTTAAAATTAAATTCTACATCCATTTATGTTGTCAGAAATGGTAGCTGCTCTTGGAAAAAAAGGTAACGTTTTGGCCTGTAAAACCATTCTCGCACTAGCAAAAGGTCAGTTTGTGGCCTAGTGATACGAATAACTATAAGTTTAGATATACGTTTGAATGGTTTAGACAATGTTATGTTTGAAGTTAATGGAACATTATTCTGGACTTCCATTGTTTATATTTTTAATAGAATAAACACAACGTTGCTTGATTGCTATTGAATCTGCAATACTTCAGTATTCACCTGAAGACGATTGCAGATTTAATAGCAACCGAAACATTGTGTTTATTCTATTAAAATGAAATATAGACAATGGAAGTCCAGAATAGTGTTATAATATTAGTTCATATGTGTTATTTTTGGTGGTTGTCGTATTCAATAATTATAAATCTATTTCAGTATCAATATTACATTTTCAAACTATGCAAGTACAAAATAAAAATAAATATAAAAATAATAAAATTTATTATAAATTCAGAAACAAAGTGCACACAAAACCGACAGAGAACGTGTTTCAATAGTAAGCTATCGACATCTGCAAATTGATGAACACTTTTTCGGTTACAAGTTTTCGTGCAGTTTTTGATTTTCGTTTTCCTTAGGTAGAAGATGAGTTTGATAAGAAAATCGTCAAATAAGAATAATATATTCTGTAATAAGTTTGGAATATGGCATTCCGCATAATTCCATGAGTGTAGAATAGCCATTCTAAACGTGTTCCAGACTATACTTCTTCTACGCCAGAGAAAGAGTGAATCAATACAAAAATTAAACAATTTACACAAGTGATAGTTTTGTTCTCTATTTTAAGTTGGTAACTTTTATTTGTAGTTGCTGACTTTTTAATTTCAAGAGCAATGCTTTTTATTTTGCAATTTATTAATAATTAACAATAATAGTGTTTAGTTGGTTTAGTTTTTTAGTTATTATTTTATTACAAACGTTTATTAAATAAATTTGCTCGTGTATGAAGTTAAAGTTGCTTTCGGTAAGTATATGATTAAAAAAATAGTTTCGAACGTTTGCAATTAAAAGTAATAGTCTAAGATCCGGCTGCAGAATTAGTACGCTTATCGAGTATTTGCTAAAAATCTAATTTTTAGATACATATATCAATAGGTGAATATACAGTGTAGCCCATTAGTGCGAGGAAGGTGGATATCCTGGAAAATATTTGGGTTACAAAAAACCTTTGGCAATAAAAGTTGTGCAAATCAATGAGCTGCACATTTTAAAACTATTTTTGTTTATACAGGGTGTTCCATAAAAGTGCGACATACCAAAGTTATATTTTTTTAAACAGAACTAACTCATTTTTTATTACAAATTTGCATTCCTTGGTAAATTTTAATGTAATTTTATGCATTATACATAGTGTCTAAAATGGAGGGTTTTCGCATTATTTTACCTTTTCCGGAAAAATTGACGTTTCGAAAAAATTAAATAACTAAGTTATTCTAGAATTTATCCAACTGCGATTTTGTAGCTTTAATACGCATTAGATGATTGATTCCTTATTTAATTTTGTATCGAAATCGATGAAAAAAAGTAGAGTATCACATTTGAAAAAATCGAGTTTTTGTGGTTTGAAATTGTCTTGCTTGGAAATTAAATCTTGGACACCCTGTAGAATAATTGTGCATAATTGCGATAAAAATATAATACTTCTTTTGCGCACCGTCCCAATTTTATCGCTATACCTGCAAAGGTAACGACAGTATATGTCGTCAAGTGTGACGTTACAAATGTAAGAAAAATATCGTAAAGTTAAAATACTTGAAGAATGGCTACAGTTAGGTATAGGAAATTTGTCTGAAATTAGCTGCAAAACTGAAAAAAGCCATATGTAATCATATTAGAAATAAAAGAGTATGTGCTCACTTCCGGTGTTTCCGGAAGTACCGCCATCTTGAAAATATTTTTATTTGAAAGATCACAACAAACTTGAGCCAACAACAAAATTTTGGAACCATACGATTTCCCTATCCCTAGATTCTTCTAATGTACGGTTCCAAACAATCACCCTGTATAGGGTTGCCTTGTAAATCTGACCGCAAATAAGGTAGAGTGAAAGAGAGTTATCGCGTACATTACTCTTTATACCTGTCAAAGCTAGTGTTCTCAACAGAACAGCTACGACGTTATTATTTTGACGTTTGACCACGCAGAATTAGTAATAGACAACGTTATCTAAAAATTCTCAAATTTATTAATGCAAAAGATAATTAAAAAAATGAAGGCGTGTTTTCTGTGTGGTACAAAGTACAACGTTCTTGGTTTTGATAACGCATCAATTAAAAAGTGTTTGTTAATGTTATTATTGTATCTACGAATGATTTTGGATATCATGGCGAGTGTCTAAAAAAATTACAGTTTAAAGCAAAAATCTAAACAAGAATATAAAGATTTTTGCAAAACAGAAACTGTAAGTAAAATGTTTATTAAACTTAAGAATGATTAAAGTTACACAAGGTGATCTAGAACGCCGGGAAAAAACTTCACTGTGTGATTCCTATGATTAATTCAAACAAAGACCTTCAAATAAACATTTGACCGAAAATGCTTTTTAACGAAACTGTAACCCTTCTACGTTTACTACATGTAACACTAAATCAATCAATTAATCAAAACAGGCTTATTTCGTGGAAATTGGATTGGTTATGGAGGTCCTATTGCCTGACCACCAAGATCAACAGACTTGAACCTACTGGACTTTTATCTATGGGGACATATGAAGCAACTTGTGTACAACGTGCCAATAACAACCCGGGAGCAGTTGCCGGAACAAATACCGAACGCCGCAAATGAAATAAGAAATGAGTCTGATGTGCTGACTAGAGCCAGTGATTTATCTCATCCGTCGTTGTCATGTTTGCATTCGTGCTGAAGGAGGACACTTCGAACACTTACTTTGAGTTCACATTCAACATTATAATAAATTTTGAAGGGCTATAGTATATTGCAATAATAATATTATTTGAATATAAAAAAACATTTCTAGAAACAAAGTTTTATGCAATTTTTCTAAGGCATAAAATTTACTTTGCAGGAAGGATCAAGTGCTACATTGGACGATCAACCAATTACACTTTCAGTGGAGGAACAGCTGAGAACAATTTCTTTAAACGAGCAACCAAGTACATCTGCACTAGAGGACGACCATTTTCACTCATTTAAAAATTGGTCATCTGCTTCTACAACATCCCAGCAAGCTTTTTCATCAACAATTAAAACAAAAAATCAACTTGTGACCATGTTGAAAAAAAGTTAGTAAGAGACGAAGTTATGTATCGTTCCAACAATCTGAAGCAACCGTTGAAGAAATAAAAACAATAGCCGAAAAATCAAATGATTCAAAACTACTAACAAAACTAGAGGGTTCTCAATCTGTTGCTTATCATTTAAACTGTTTGTTATCCTATCACTTTTCACTAAAGCGACAAATTAAGGAACATCCAGATCCAACATATTGGCACAATTCCATCAGTTAGTATTCAATGCTATTTCAAAAATTATAATGGCGGAAATTATTGAGAAAAATCGCGTGGTGTATCTCACTGATTTGTTATCTCACTATAAATCATTGCTATTTGAATTTGGCAAGATCAAGTACGCATTTACAAGAATATCGTACCGAAAACTTAGAAAACAAAATTATAAAAGGTTTTGGCAAATTTAATTACTGTAGAGTTATTCATGGAGACACCAAAACAGTATAACATGGACACCTCACAATTAGCTGCCGAAGTGGCCAAATTAGAGTAAACTGAATTGAATCGATCGAAAGATGTTGTTTACGAGTTGCGAAATTGTATAACATCTCCGGAAAGTTCGAAGTTGGCAAATAATTTAATTGCGGAGGATGTCATTCTCGGAGAATGTAGTATTCCAGAACAACTATTTAATTTCGTGTGTGACTTAGTTCAAGGACCAGATATCCGTCGTAAGAATTCAGGTGACGACTTAGTAAAAACAAAAACTGTGTGTAGCGATCAGATTTATATTGTATCGAAAGGCAGAGTTAAACCGTCAAAACATCTTACCTTTGGGTTAGCAATGAAATCAATGACAAGCTCAAAAAAAGTTCTTACGATATTAAATAGATATGGACATACTATACGCTATAATTTAGCTGAAAATATAATAACTGAGATGACATACAGTTCTCAAACAGAAAACAACGTAATACTGGCCGGTATAAGCAGAGTTAATGGGCTAAGCACGCACATTGCTTTTGATAATTTTGACCGTTTTCTGGGAAAGACACTTTGCATGATACGGTCGGTATCATTTATCAGTTCCGCAGTAAAAATAACGCATCTAATAATATGGGAATTTGTAATTCTTCTAATTCAGAAACTTTAGGTCCGTACGTCCAGGAAAGTCCTACGGAGCCTGTTGCTAGAGCTTGTAAGACACGGCGTTTTGAGGTACCACCAAAGGAAATTCGTCCTTTTGTCGAAACACCTTTTACAAGTATGACTTTCCTTCTATTAGCAGCATTTACTGGAACAATAGATACTCGTCACTCAGAAAAAAAATTGCAATTAAGAAAGATTTGGTTTGGAGTATGTTTTTAGTTGTTAAGAATGGGAATCAAGAACAAATTATAGCTACTTACGATTTAGCAATAGCCAAATTAGCTATGCAAGTTTAATATACAAAAAAGCCTAAATTTGATAATGTATTCATTAATTTAAGCGCATTCCATACGCAAATGGCTTACTTTAAAGCAATTGGAAAGTATTGACTCCAGTGGGTTTAATAGAGATTTTAGTTAAAACAGAGGCACTAGCGGGAGGTTCAATTAACAGCTTCTTAGACAGTAAACATTTTAATAGATGTAAACGGCTACATCCCTTGGTTTTTGCTGCTTTGCAGATTCTTCTTTTTAAAAATATTTGTCAAAAATTGACACGGATGATGTTGAAACATTAAATGAAGATTTAAACGCGGTAATGCATACTTCATGTGGAGTCAATGAAAAGATTGTTTTACCTGATTCATTGCATAAAATATTAGAGGGGTACAAAGAGTTCCGCGAAATTACACTTCATGGTGGTCATGGAAAGACAGCTCAGTATTACTTACAATATACAGTAAAACCTCTATTTTCGGCCACCTCTTAAAAACGGTCACCTCTAAAACCGGCTAAGTTTTCAAAAAACCAATTATACGGAAATATTTATATTAATGAGCCTCCTAATAACGACCCCATCTCGATAACGGCCACGGCCACTTATTTGTAAACTATCTTGAAAAAATATATGTAATTCTACCTCCCATTTCCGACCATTATTAAGTAAGGTCATTAGTAGACAACAGCTTAGGGTTCAAGTTGTGCATAATATATAATTGCTTCATTGTGTGAGGCTGGAGTAATTACCAGTATTTAAGAACGGATTTAAAGAATTTGTTCGATTTACAATACACTGTTATTACAGAGAAAGTGCAATTAAAAGGCTCATTAAGCTCACCCCAAAAATCGTACTTTGCGTACATAGTTTGGGTTAGTATGTTCAACAGTGCTGTTACATATAGACGTACAGAAAAATTACAATGTCGGTAAAAAGAAAACGTTTGTCTCTTAAAGAAAAAATTGATATAATTGTGGAAAGTGATAAGTTCAATACCAGTGCTAGAAAGTTGGCTTGTGTTGGAAGAACACAAGTTAATGATATTTTAAAAAACATATGTGATTTAAAAAAGCTATTTGAAGAAAGTTCCAATACAAAGCAGAAGAGAAAATTTCCTAGAACTGAAGATTTAGAAATTGACCGAGTAGTTTATAATTGGTTTTGTAAAGCTAGGAATAAAAATATCCCTATATCTGGACCTTTAATAAAAGAGAAAGCATTGGAAGTTGCGGAAAATTTAAAAATGATGGATTTTAAAGCTTCAAATGGGTGGATTGAAAAATTTTGTTAAAGACATAACATAACCTTTAAAACAATTTGCGGGGAGTCAGCTGATATTAACCTGGACACTGTTGAAGCTTGGAAAGCAAAGCTATCAGTAATATTAAAGGAGTATTCATACAAAAATGTGTACAATGCTGACGAGACCGGACTTTTTTACCTTGCGATGCCGAACAAAACGTTCTCTTTATAAAAAGATAAATGTAGTAGTAAAAAAACTGCAAAACAAAGATTGACAATTTTATTTTGTACAAATATGAAAGGTGATAAGGAAAATCCGTTAATCATTGGAAGAAGTAAACACTCAAGATGCTTTAAAGGCACTCATATCAACACATTGCCCTTAGAATGGTTATCTAAAAAAAAAGCTTGGATGACGGTAGAGATTATGACTTCATCTACTAATTGTGATATTTTGACCGTAAGCCCCAATTTAAGTATTCAAGATGTAATCAGTGAATTAGACTATAGTAAAGGCTGTGATTCGAACAATGAAAGTGGTGCAGAAGAATCCTAAGTTTTTACGTCAAACATTAAAGATATAGGTGAAGTGTGTGAAAAACTAAGAGATGTGCAAAGTTTTCTATTTTCTAATGGTAAGAGTGAGCTAGCGGTAGAAGTACTCTAAATTTTATCAAAATGCGAATCTTCTGTTTTACAAACTAAAATTAAAAATGTAAACAAACCTCAATACAAAAATATTTTACAAAAATGTAATTTAATATTATGTGTATGTATGTAATTAATTATTGTAATACGTATAACGAGCAATTAGAAAATAAGTATATATTATGTAAATGTATGTATTATGTATTCAATATGTACAACTCTTCCATTATTATATTGTCTAATTATTTAATATTGCATCAGCACATTTATAGTTATTTTTTAATGCAGATATATAGTACCCTATAGCAAACCGTATTATGTTCCATACTTAAAAGATTTTAATAAACAACACATAGAAAGAAATTTTTTTCCCTCCCAATAACGGCCACCTCCATATACCTGTCAGTTTTGCAGTAAATTTTAGTGACCGCTATTTAGAGGTTTTACTGTACTGAACTTGTCAACATATATCATCGATTTTCCAGAAGTATTCGTTGGAGTAATTTTGACCTCTACTGGATTTCTAGTTTTGAAATGTGTTATTACTTTTTGCATTATTCCAAATGGGTTACTATGTATGTAAGTAACTTAATCAAGTTGAAGATTGAAACTTCAACTATAATTAATGAATTTCGCGAAGACGTATTTGGTGTTAAACGCACAAAATGATGCAGATCACCTGTGGACTTGACCTTAGAGCAGTCGATTACTGCTGATGCTGGTAATACTTTGACTGGTGTCAGTCATTTTACAAATTGGACAGCTGCTTGAAAAGTCATAGTGGCAGAACTAAAATTATTTCTTTTGTAAAAGTAGAAATCGGATTATCAGAAGCAGATGATACTTCTTATATGTAACAGAAAAATCGAATCGAGAAAGACAGCAAAACTTTAAACAGTATTGTTGAAACTATGAAGAACACAATAAATCCCTTTTCTAAAAACTTAGACAAAAATATTTTATTTAACTTGTCTACTGGTAAAGCGGCATCTTAAAATGTTGCTAATTCTTTACTCAACATTAAGTTTTTGGGTCAAGAACAAAAGTTAAATTGTTTTCAGAATTCCTTGAAGATTCTAGAATATTTGTGGGACCAATATCTCGTAATAAAATATATAACTTCACTTTAGATTGCGTTAAAAAAAGTATTAAGAATACCACCGGAGACAACAAAACATTAATTAAAATGAAACGAGATGTTTTCGGAGCAATTGCTCGAGATCAAAAAGTTGAAATTGAGTACTGCGGTCATTCCCTCTTGCACCTGTACCTCCTGCACTATTCCACTGTTCAGGCTACATGATGAAGACAGGCAAGTCAGCTTTAAGTAAAAAATTGACGTCAAAGATTACATCAGCTAACCCCGAACAAGTCGACATAGAAATAGTTGATGGTTTCTATTATTACTATCAAATTGACTCTACTTTTCCCCAAACTTTTGGAAACGTGGCAGAAATTATATTAATAAAATTATGTTCAAAAAATGCCCAGAAAGTACATACCTGTATCATATTATTTGATAGGTATTTAACCCCTTCTAATAAAGTTTGCGAACGACAAAAAGCTCGATGAATTTTTGTTTTAAAAAAGCCTTGGTTAAATTCTTAGCTAACCACTGACTGGGCCAATGATTTGTTTGCTGCAATATTAGGAAATAAAAAAAATTTTGTTACTGTTGGAGAGCAATGTTTTTCATTTTGTTCTCTCGGAAACCTAATAATGAAAAATAAAGAAACTGAATTAGCATGTAATCATCAAAAAGCACATACGAGAATTGTTAACAAACAGAAAAACACCAAAACTGCACCAAAACTTTACTCGAACACGTGTTTGAATTTGAACGAGAATTGAGAAGAGTCCAAGTGAAACCTTGAAATTTGGACAGTACGAGTTGCCACTTGTAATCGATATTGCAAAAATAATAGTTTAGTTGAACACTATAAAGTAAACTAAACAGCGTAGCGTAAAAAAACGCATTATTGCATCGTAATAGCTGCTCAAATTCGCCATTTGAAAACTTGGTCCCCAATTTATTCAGCGTAGAGTTAACATAGAGTTTCCACTATTGTGATCTATTATGAGGAAACTCATCAGAAAGCACAGTAGTGAAAACCTAATGTCAATATGTTAACTCTACGCTGAATAAATTGAAGACCAAGTTTTTTAAAATGGCGACTTTGAGCAGCGGTAATGGCGCCATTATTCATTATTTTGAGAAAAGCAAGCCGTCACATTTCTTAGAAAAGCAGGTACTATGATGTGTAGAATTTTCATAAGAATCGATCACCTTGGTGGCAAACCATATTTCATCGTTTCACTTAGACTTGCTCATAAGTAAAATATCTGAACATTAGAAAATTATGGTGGAATCAGCAGACTGCCATTTTATTAGGTAATATGTATAAATTTCCTAAAATGCAAATTTGGTTAGCAAATAGTACATCTAAAAAAATAAATGATAAAGACAAAGTTTGCAAAAAAGGTACGGAATTATCAATAAAATTAGGAGCAAACTTAAGTCTTGCACCTCCCGCTTTTCGTTCATTCACGGGTTGCGACTACACGGCTGCCTTCTTCAACAAAGGGTAAGTTCGACCCTTGAATGTATTTATTAAGCACCCGAAACTTCAACAAGTTTTTGCATCTTTGACGAATCCTAATGACATCTTTGATGAAAGCAAAATTCAAGCAGTTCTAGAGTTTACGTGCCTTATTTATGGGCTCACAAAGTCTCAAAGTGTAAATGCAGCAACATTGTATTATTTAACAAAATTTACGCATCAAAAAAAAAATAATGAAAAATTTATTAAAAAAATTAGAGGTTTTGACTCAATCCAGATTCCACCATGCTGAAAATCTTTAAAACAAAAATTGTTGAGGACAATATTTGTTAATTCCATGTGGTTAAATGCCGAATTATATCAAGTTCAGGGCCGAAAATAATGGCTGGTTACTTGTAGACGGTTTTGTAAAACCAACATGGTTCTTGGGAGACTCAGCTCCAATGCAAGTTGAGAGTGTGCTGCGCTATACCATGAACTCTAATAATCAAAGTGATTATGATATTTGCAGCGATAAGTGTGGTGATAGTGAAAGCACTGATGATTCAGCTTTTTAATGACTGGCGTTTAACTTCATTTAAGAATAAATATTCTGTCGAGTTATATAGTTTTAATACAATTAAACAAAATTTTTTCAATTATATATTTTTTGGAGTATTTATTAAAGCCCAGTGGTACAATCCCCGCTTAAAATAAACTTTGGTTTAAGTTCCTAGGGGATAATTGTTGTCACAATGCTATCCTTAGAAATTAAATCATAGTTAACTTTAAGCGGAGATTGTACAGTCTTTCGCATTTATAGTGGCGCGGTTAAGAGCAGGTGCATGTATTAGTAGTTTCACTTTAATTGCATACATATAAACAAAACAAAATGGGATAGATTTTGCTATTGTATAGGTAGGCTTGGTACCGAATTAACAAAACTGAGGGCCTGAAGCTATAATTTAAAACTGTAAACTACTATGCACATGATGATTTCATAAAAGTTGAACTTTCATCTGCAGTTAGATAAAATATAATAAATTATTCTTCATAGTAAAATTAAAACTATAATAGGAGATTTTTAAAACTGAAAGTTGTGATGTTTTTTGACTCAGAAATTAAACTTTCTCTGATAAAACAACCATTTTTATCATCACAATGGTTTAAGAGGTTAATCAATGTATTGTTATTGAAAATATTTGTTTTTAAGTCAGAAAAGTATAAAATGCACGTTAATGTAGTTAATCAAAAATTACTGTGACAAACATACCAATTGTTTTTTACTTATCAACATCAATAAATGGCTAATCTGGTATTTGCACATTTAAAATAAGGTCTTGATTATTTAAATGATGTGTAATTTGTAATGCTTCCAAAATTGTAGTTCTTTATAATTAGTTAATTAATGGTTTGATTCCAAAATATGTTTTGCAAAATTTCATTTCTTTAGATTTTTATTTTTAAAAGTGATCAAAAGTTCCTTATATCTTACTTCAAAATTCCTAATATTATATTAACATGTTAAATTTTAAACTCCTGATTATTTTAAAGTATTAATTTTGTCCTTCTCGTTGAATACTAAACGTTTACCTGTTTTAAATGTCCGAAACTTTATGAATCACCCTTTGCAATAATTTACAGTTTCAAGTTAAAGCATTGGTTATAACTTCAGACCCTAATTTGTTAATCTGGTGTTGAGTCTACCTATACAATAGCAAAATCTATTACATTTTATTTTGTTTGTGTATCTTCGTAATTAAAGGGAAATGACTAAATTATGTACCTGCTGTAAACCGCGCCATTATAAAGGCGGAAGACTGTACAACTGACCTTTTAGTCGTTCCTACTACTGTTTGCGCCGATAATGAAGAACACTAGTCATTGACGCATGCAAAATAGCTTTAAAGCGTCGTACAGCTGGCAATTGCTCTCTCTCACTCTACCTTTGATATTTAGCATTTTTAACAGTCAGCAACCCTTATTTATGACCAGATTTACAAAGATAACCGTATATTATCGTAAACAGAAAAAAATTAGCTTCCATTTAATATATAAACAATAATTGCACATCATGAACGTATAAATGTAACCAAGTTATACTTGTTTACACTTGGCTGCGATGAGGTGCGGCCAAGTGTGCAACGGCAATCGTGAATTTTTAAAGTATCTTCATAAATTGCTGTCATAATACAACATTGCTGTGAAGTGGATAATATTTCCTTTAAAAAACAAATGAATGAAAATTTTGTCCCAACAATCAATTAATAATAATTTAATTAAAAATACTAGCGGCTACATTTTTATAGGCAACCTGGTAGATATATATTCGCATATTCATTTATGTATGTAAAAATTAGGTTTTAAGCAAATACTCGATGAGCGTACTAATTCTGCAGCCGGATCTCGTACTATAATAACTTTTCATTTGATTGCATGTGCTCAACCTGGTGTAAGGGGACATTACGTTTAGCTTTGAAGTGTGGCAAATATAATCAACTCTCACCTTTTCTTTCAGCAGTCCTCCGATTAATATACAGGGTGATTCATAAGTAATGGGCCAAATTGTAAATCTACGTTCAGAAGGCCAAAATAATAAAATTTTCATTAACAATAATGGGTCTTAGTCTGCTCCTTACTGAGATACAGGATGTTAAAGCTAAAAAAATAAAATAGATGTTTGTTAATAGATCAGCTACTTTTCTACATAATGACTTAAAAATTGGGTATGAACTGGTTTTTGTAAAGGTAAACAAGAATGTGTGAGAGAATTTGAGTTAACTCGTAGATGTCGCCACATGCGCCATATGAATTAGATGAAATCAGGTACATTATTTTACAACTTACTTAATTTGGATAGCCTCATCATTTCTGTAGAAAAAAGCTATACTTTTTTGATCTTCAAAATATTAACGATTTTCGAGATATTTGAATTTTACTAATTCACTACACTACATTTCACGGTGGTCGGCGTAGCATTAATCTGTTAAAACACTTGATTTTCATGTGTGGGGTTACATGAAATTGATGGTCTATGCTGAACCTATAAATACACGAGACGAGTTATGGAATAGAATTCAAGATGCAGCCAATTCAATACGAAATAATCCTGCTACATTTCAGACAATCCTTAACCAAACGATTAATGCGTGTATAAATGCTGATGGTGGCCATGTTGAAAACCTTTTGCAGTAAGTCATAATTAAGCTTAAATTTAATTTAACTTTGCACAACTTTAACATGTAGGTTTTGATAAAAGTTGTCGTAAGTGGTCCTGGTTCAAGTCTCTTCTAATGTTGTATTTCGTTTTATTAACTGGCGCACAATAAATGTGTTTTATTGCCAACCGTCAGTAAAGCCGTCAATTATCAGATTGATTTCCGGAAGTAAACAAACAGTTTACCTTATCCTATACCAATAATGTACTTTATCTGCCTCGCGGCAGATAAAGTGACATATGAGTCTGGTAAAGTGACATATGCGTCAGGTAAAGTATTTTGACTTTGACATTATTCGAAAATTATTATCTGTCAGTGTCACGCTTCTCCCTATTACGGCTCGATAATAGTTTTCTTGTAATTTATTCATTACAAATTATGGAAGATATTCAGTGCACGCCACCTGAAATTGAAGAGAAGTCATTAGAGACGTCTTTAGAACTTCTGCCAGAACCATCACTTTACACGGGACATTGTTTCCGTCGAACATCCGCCACTCTCTTTGCCAACGCAGGCGGTAGTAAAGAAAATTTGAAACGCCACGGAGGATGGAAAAGTGACACGATTGCAGAGTCCTATGTTGAAGAATCTGTGCTCAATAAAACAAAATTGCGAAGAAAATTTTAGGCGATGATCCAACTGACAACTCAGTTATCACCAAATTTAAAAAAGAAGATTTGCACATTTTCAATATAGATAATAACCCTCAAACGTTTTCAGTTGGAACTCCTTCGACTTCAGGGATTAACTTTTTAATGCATCAGGGTGTACGTTTAATTTCAATATAACAAATAATAAGTAGATTTGCTGTTTACTTCGTCTCAATAAAATGCAATTAAATATACCTCAGTTTCTTATATTCCGAATTCTAAACAGTTGGCGATAAAATTTTGTAAGCACCACGTCAGTAAAGTGTCTTTATCGGACGAGTCTGAAATTATGAGACGAGCGAGAGAAGCGAGCGAGGCGAATAACAGGCGAATCACTTTACTGCCTTGGTACATAAATAACTATTATTACGTAATTTTGTACGGCTTCATTTTAATATTATTATCAATTATCAATTACGGTTAAGTAAATGTCAACATTCCATGGCATGCTTGTGTCTTAACAGATTAATGCTACGTCGACCACCGTGAAATGTAGTGTAGTGAATTAGTAAAATTCAAATATCTCGAAAATCGTTAATATTTTGAAGATCAAAGAAGTATAGCTTTTTTCTACAGAAATGATGGGGCTATCCAAATTAAATAAGTAAGTTGCAAAATAATGAGCGATAAAAAATTTGTAGCTGATCTTATCTAATTCATATGGCGCATGTGGCGACATCTATGAGTTAACTCAAATCCTCTTACACATTCTTGTTTACCTTTACAAAAACTAGTTCATACCCAATTTTCAAGTCATTATGTAGAAAAGTAGCTGATCTATTAATAAAAATCTATTTTATTTTTTTCGTTTTAACATCCTGTATCTCAGTAAGGAGCAGATTAAGACTCATTATTGTTAATGAAAATATTATTATTTTGGCCTTTTGAACGTAGATTTACAATTTGGCCCATTACCTATGAATCACCCTGTATAAGGATTAGAATACTAGTAAAATTCTGTCGAATTGTTACTTATGCTAATGAATATGAAGTTATTGGGATTATTTCAACAACCTTTTATTTATGACAAATGTCTTTTAAAGTTTTTTCAATTTTTAAAGAATTATTTTGATGAAGTCACTTATTGCTTTTAAACTTTGTGCTGCAGTTTTTTTATAATATCTCGTGCTTTATTAGTTTAAAGTTGGTATGTGTTGGACATGGCTGTAAATGTGTGGTGTATCTGATTTAACATTAAATTATGAGACTACCCCTCAAAAAACAATTTTTGGCTTTTTTTGTTGTATTGTACAAGGCTATTTTAGATTCCCAATGATTAAAAAAATATTTCAGATTTTAACCACAACATCAATAATAAAGATGAACTTCCAATTACAAACTTATTAAATTGAAGATTCTGTTTGTACATTAACACGCAAAGTGCCACAATGGAAAGTTAAATTAACTGTTCATTGTAGCCAATTTTTTTATTTCATAATTACACGTCATTTATGTTGCGTACAGCTCTAGTAACCGCACATCGTTAAAAAATATGTTGTTTACTTACGAATTTGAATTTTTTTACTGTCTGACAGCATTTGTCCCCCGCGGCCATAAAGACTTAAAACCGTCTTAATGGCTGCGGGGGACATGCGCAGTCGTCATAACAATCAGCTGATTATTGTCATTCTTGACCGTGAATTATTCTGTTGTTGTTGTCTACAAATTTCTATAGGCTTTCAGGTGAAACGTCTCAAAATCAACAATAGGTGCTAGTGTATTTGTTTTGAAAACTGCAAGTGAAGGTAATATTTGAAGTGTGGGTACATCAATAAAATAAACCTTTTCATAACTCAGAACAGTAGGACAATGTCATACGAACACGAACAAGAACACCTTTTGAAATTGTGGGAAGAAGTGCTGTCAGCAGATGAAGATGTAGAAACTCCTAAAAAAAGAAGAAAGATTGTTGTTCATGAAAGGACTGAACGAGCTAAAAAAACCCTTGAGTTTAGCGATAATGAATGCCAACCGTCTTCGTCGAGTCAGATCAACTATACACAACATCTACCACCTTCTGATGCACATCAGCCATCTACATCATTTGGTTGTGATAATATTGATGACGTAATCCAGCAAGTAATTTTGCAGAACATAAATTATGATGAAACTGAAACAGAGGTAAATGAAAAGGGCTCTGAAGATTTGAATTGGAATCTCGTGACTGGCTTATCACAGAACACTTTTCCATTTATCGAGCTAAATCCCGGAATTTCGAGTAACATACGATAATTATGAAAAATCCCCATACGACTTCTACAAACTTCTCATTACAGACGATACATTCCACTTGTTTTCAACTAATTTGTATGCCCGTCAAGAAAAAGACAGAATAACTACACCTCGATCTCGTATACAGCAGTGGAAGGACACAAACCAAGAGGAGATGGAGAAGTTTATAGGTTGTCTCATGAAGATGGGATTGTTGCATCTTCCATCAATTTCCTCGTACTGGTCTAAAAGTACTTTGTACCAAAACAACCTAAACACCGTTTTACCTCGAAACCGATTTTAACTCTTATTAAAAAACTGGCATTTTGCCAATAATGAAAATACTAACAATGATAGACTGTATAAAATCACACCATTGCTGCAAAAGTTGAAGGAATCTTTCCAATCTAAAATTGTTCCTGGTGAATTCATTTGTATTGACACTTGTACCATTCAAGGGACGTCTAAAATTTAAACAATACATTAGCAATAAACGTCACAAATTTGGCATAAAATTGTTTAAATTATGCCTTGATGGGGGTTACTTACATGATCTGTCCATTTATTGTGGTCAAGAGAAAGATAATACCCATGAACAAACAGTTCCGTCTAAAGTAGTAATGAATTTGAGTAAAGAACTTTTGAACAAGGGGCGTACAGTAGTCGTGGATAATTATTATACATCTATTGAACTAGCCCATGCATTATTAGCAGAAAATACTTATATTTTGGAAACTTTACGCAGTAACAGAAAAAAAAATCCAAAAAATGTCATTGAGAAGAAACTGAAACGAGGAGAGGTCATTGCAGAAGAAAGTAACACTGAGATTTTTGTTGAGAAGTGGAGGGATCGTAGAGATGTACTAATGCTGAACACAAAGTTTCCCCCAGAAATGCTGACAGTTAGAAAGAGGTCCGGAGATGTCAAAAAGCCTAAGTCAATACTCGAATACAACAAACATAAGGCATATATTGATATATCAGGTGTGTATACATATACTATGAGTAAGTCAAAGTAAACAAAACTTTTCTAACCTCAATATTATTTTCAGACCAGATGAAATCTTATAATTCGTCACTGCGGCGGGGAGTCAAGTGGTATCAAAAGCTGGCTATTGAACTTGTGATAGGAGCCGCTATTGTGAATGCATATTGGCTACATCGAAACGTGACTAATAATAAAATGACAATTACTAAATTTCGAGAAGAGGTGATAAAAGGTTAGTTCAGTAGTTACTATTTTTTTTTCATGAAATCATTAAAACTGAAAATATTTATTTTCAGGTCTTATACACCGTGCAAACCAGAGCATAATGAAGAAGTCAATTGTGAACATAGACTGATTGAAGAAGATAAACGATAATCATGTTCTTCTTGTTATGCAAAAATTTCAGCAACCTCTGGTATAAGTATAGCCAAAAATAAAACACCAAAAACCAGATTTAGATGCGAAGGGTGTGTGAAATACTTCTGCTTGAATTGAATTGAATTCGATAACAATTTATGTAAAGCATCCTAAACTATAATAAAGTCTAATCGGCAAACATATGATAGTTTTATTACGGCATTGTGATAAAAGCGACACAACTTTTTTTGTGAGGGGTCGACACTAAAACCAAGCATATTAGAATGTTGCCATAACTATTTGAAAGTAATGTACATATCCCAGCGTTGATCTGTCGCATATACGCTGATCGACGTCGCTACAACTGAAAAATGTCCTGCGGGACAGCGTTTGTCCCCCACGGCAAATTGAACTTTATAATTTATTGTAGAATGGGGGACAGCGTTTGTCAGACACGGCACTATAGGTGTTAAATATTATTAATCGTTGTAACAAAGATGTTTGTTTAACCTAGTATGTCGATTACAATACTTCCATCAACGAATGAAAATCTGACAATAACTAAAACTTTTGTATTTGTACGGTTACAATAAACTATGAATTTGTATTTATAATTGATTCGAATCGCTGTGATATATAGGTACCTACTAACATATTTCAAACAACATTAAAGTTTTTGGAGGTTACATTTTTTGAAAGTTAATTTTACGTATGCACCTTTAAAAATGTGTTATACTAGAACTTAAAAATTAAATTGTGTCATTAATACCCGATATTACTACAATTAAGCATCGTTAATGAAATTTGTTGTAATAATTGTTCCCAAACGTTGCCGTAACAAGTGCGAGAATATTCTCGCACGGTTTTTTTAATCTGTTCTGTAATTGACACTGAATCCAGAGTAGGAGTAGAATGAACAAAAATATTGAATCACAAATCCAAAATATTTTCCCGTTGATTAGACTTTTAGAAATATTGAAATTCATTAAAACCAAAATTTTCATTTAAATTAACGTTGACAAAAAATGAATTAAAATCATTTCTGTTCAAAATTATAGCAATTGACGTCACTATGAAGTTATTATTTACTTTCAAAACATTAATTTACGTTGATCAATATTTCTAGATAAAATGATATGAATTATTAAAACGGAAAATACAAACGGTACTCCATGATTAAAAATCACTTTTAAGAGCAATTACGTTTTATTTTTATTATTAGTTATTTTTCTTGGTATTTAAAATTGAAATTACATTCACACGCGAACAAAGTAGTTCCGAATAGTTTAATTTGATTATTAAATTCTATTCAAAAGTATTGAATCTTTTGTGAAGTCAATCTTCAAAAAGACACAAAGCATTTGTGTTGGTTACAGAATGCGAATGGAATTTAAGAAAAATCCAATTCTGTCCGAAATCATACGTATGCTTTACTGTATGTATAAAAAAGCTCAATACTCTCTTTGATGTTTTATGAACTGTTTCATTTTTGATTAAATTAAATTTGACGAAATTTATCTGGTTTCATTTAACTTTTGATCCCAAAGACATATATTTTCACGCAACGCAAACTTTTCAGACGGTTTTGTATATATAATTTTATCTCGGAGAAGAAATCAAAAACATTTTAGAAGTGTAGCTAAAGCTAATGTATAGTGAAAGCTCTCAAGTGACGTTTGATAAAAGGCAGGCAATATTTCCTTTTTCCTACTTCAAGCCAATCTTATGGTGCCTGTTACCTGTTTCCGCCGATAAGATCGTTTAAAATTTGCAGTTTGATTTTTTTTTAACAAAAAAAGAGTTTGAAACGCTACTTTTAAATTTTTGCTTCCGGTCGTTCGTCGACAATTTCAAATTTAATAAAAAACAAATTATATTCTATTTTTATTTCTTCAGATTTTTATTGCAACTACTTTCGCTGGCGATATTGCTGTAGTTACAGTTATTCTTAAGTGCACTTTGCTTTTGGCGTAAATATACATTACGTCATTCCAGCATGCGAGAATTTTAAATTATGTGTCTGAATAAAGTTCGATACATTAAACATGAGAAAGTTGGAAACTTTGAAAAAGCTTTCTTTGTTCACAAGGTAGTAGACTTTTCTTACTGTAGACTGAATTAGATTAAAATTTACGTCTTGAATCTACCTTTCTACACTTTAATGTTTATTAATTGCGATTGCTTTATAACGAGTGTTAGGTTTAATAATATAGTGTTGCAAATGAAAAGCCATCTCCTGGTATTACACGCAAATGGTACTTTTCACCAAGAATAATTTATGATCATTTCGTGTTACGTAGAAATGTTCTTACCAAACAAAACCTCAAAAAGTTCCCACCTGGCCGAAGTTTCTAACATCCCTGCTATTGTCAATAACGTACCCTGCTTATATAATATGCAGGTTATAGAAAATGTAATTTACTTTTGTTACTTAATTTTTTGAATGTAATTTATGGCGACTATTATACCTGGTAAATTATTTATAGTACTACAAAATTATACACATGTTATATGTCAAGAGCCGTGTAATTCTTCTTTTACAGCTTTATTTGCAGAGTTACAAGAAAAATCGACATGATTCTCATGATTTTTAGTTTTTTAAATAGAGATAGAGAAATCAAAGAAAATGAACAAAAAGTGGGGAACAGAAGATAGAGAGCTAGAAAGAAAAAAGAAGGAATAGAAATGATTCAAAGAGGAAGCGAGAACCAAAGATATAGGTGAATGAATTGGCGAAGAAATAGCTGGGGATAAAAAAAGAGTAAAAGCAATATCGAAAGAAATAGTAGAAACTGCTGACTATAGAGCAAAAATTGAGATACTTACAAATTTATATTAATGAGGATATGCTAAGAGAGGATGGAAAAAAGATTAAAATTATATTAAAATATCCGTAGAAGAACAAGAAATGATATGGGATGATAATAACAACAAGAGTACAAAAAACTAACAAAAAGAAGGAGAAGAAATATAAAAACCAACAACCAGGCCAACAGTAATGGTAATGAGATAAGAAATAATGGACAGATAGGGATAATTTTTTGGAATGCGGCAGAAATAAAAAATTAAAGAGAAGAGTTTTGGAGGTATGTGAAGAATTTTGACATGTTGGCGATATTAAAAAAGATCTGAAACCAACCAAGAAAGATATAGAATAATTAAAAAAGAGGAGAAGAACGTAATGATGGGAGAAGATTTCAAAAATCAAAATAAGTAAAGAAGAAAATAAATAAACAAAAAGAAGTTGTGGAATTATGTAAAGAGAAAATTTGAACGATATTGTACAAAAATGTAGAGGATGGAGATGTGAGGGAACGAGAAGTTATTGCACGAAATAAAAGTTTTAAAGTCATAGACAGAGATTAATTCGACCATCAACCGTTATATGTGAAGTGACATTTATAAAAAAGAAAAAGTGGAGGAAGAAAGTTTTAAAGTATCAAAAACAAATGGAAAAAAGTAAGAAAAAGATGAAGTAGCAGAAAGAAAAAAATAATAAAAAACGCAGAAAAATAAAGTACAAGGTACGATACAGAAAGGAAAAAAATAGAAACTAAACTAAGGAGTACAAGAAACTAAAGAAATATAAAGCAGATTAGAGGAGATAATAAAAACCTAAAAATTGAGAAAGGTAGATTTTGATAACATCAACCGAAGATAATTATGGTTAACAGTCACAAAAAAACAAGTAGACAAAAAAATAGTTACAGGAGATATACAAAGTAACCAGGTGTAAGGTGAAGATAGAGAGGAAAGTAACTTTGGGCTGCAAAAGGATTAAGACAGGGATGCCTTTCCAACCCAATTTTATTTGAGCGTATATAGCAAACCTGGAGGAGGTGTAAAAAATCAAGGTAAGAAATAGTAATAGGGAGTGAGAAGGTTTGAGTATTAAGTTACACTTATGATGCTATCATTGTGGCTAAGGAAAAAAAAATGAAATAAAGGAAATAAGACAGTAAAAAGTTTTTTCATAAAAGGGAATAACTGTCATCGAATGAAAAACAAAGAATATAATATTTCAAATTGGAAAAGTAAAAAGAAGAAAATATAAATAGAAATGGAAAACAGAACAAAAGTCAGTTAATAAAATTAAATACCTAGGATGTTCGAGAAATACGACACTGAGGATGATGTTGAAGTAAACGTACTGGCAAGAAAAGAAACAAAATAGTCAAGTCAAGTCAAGTGTGGCAGTAAGTGAAAAGGTTTATGAGCAAGAGATAGAGAGAAAAAGGCGGATTTTTGACATGCTATCTAAGAGATGTAGAGGTAGAAAAAATGTAGTTAACTAGAGCTGATAGAAGAAAAATATTGTAAATGGAGCCTAGGTTTAGACAGAGGCACACCGAGATTTGCAGTTCAAGAAGAGATTAAATTGGAAAAACTGAGAATGATAACACTAAAGAAAGTAAAGAGGTTTGAGGATGACATGAGGTTTAAAAAGTTTAAAATTCAGAGAGAGGTGAAGATATAAGTATAAAAACTAATTACATAAATATTTTGGGAAGATAAAGAAAAAACGTGTAATTTATGAAGAGATGGAGTTATTAGAAAAGATATTAAAAATATGACAAAAAAGGAAAAAGGGTAGACGACAGTCTGGAGAAAACAAGCTTGTTTAATACGAGTCATTTGTAAAAAAAATTCTTTTTATGCAAATAAAGCCTAATCTAATCTAATCTAATCTAAAGCTCGGTAAATTTGAAACATTAACAACTTTGTTTGAAAAACAATCTGGCTCAGTTTACCAGGAAAAGAAATTTATTACAATCTTGCTCCAAATACAGATGCTACATGACAACAACTATTATATCTTGTACAATCGTTTTGCTGATAAGCGCACCAGTTCATTCTGCCTTACTCAAGGGGTCCACAGGCCAAGCATACAGAAAAGTAATGATACGGTCCATAACTTTTTTAGCATGAACCTCGTCGCCACATATACGACAAAATAAAATTCTAAATTTGTCCATCATTTTCTTTTTCTCGTGCATATAATCAAAAATATATCAGCATTCAAAGTTATCCTGTACGCAGCCAATAACATGACCATTAAACCTTTTGGTACGACCAAAATTGTCGTTAATCTGGGCCCGCGACCAAGTTTCAAGTGGATAGTTACCATAACGAACGTTAAATCAGTAATTAATGGTAACCAGACGTTCTGGTTCATTTTAATTTGTTGATTGACCAAGTCACGAAACTTACAAAATCAGGAACTCTCATCAACACAAAGAAATTCAAAATTTTAACAATTAATCAACAACTTTGCACAAATGTTAAACAAGTTTGTAGTCATTATTACGAAACCACCCTTGCGCTACTTATCAGATCCAAATCATCAACGCATCTACTCGACGAATTCCTGCCGAGAAACTTAAGACAGCAAAAACAGAAACGAATCACTTTTTGAAAAAGGATTCATCAACACAAGTCTATGAGTTGGTCCGATTCATACTTAACAAAAAAACTACCACTGACTCAACGCCGTTACCATTCCCTAACGTTATTCCTTATTCACATTCAAAACACCAAACGTTTGTGGATCTGCTATGCTTTTTGGGTATTATAAACTAGTATCGATGTGCATCCCTAGAACCTCAAAAACGAAATCATTGCTTAAACAGCTCCACTAAGGTTTTACAAAGATTGACAAAGAATAGACCTCAAAGAGAACTAAAACGACGATTGCATATCAAAAATGCAAGCAAAGCAACTTTACTTGACTACCTTTCAGCAACACCGTCACCTGTTCTCAACACCACTTTATTTATTTATTTATTCGGATGACATTTAAATCTGCTATGGGAAACTCAGGTATATCTTCAGAAGCGACATTCCTATCTGCTTAAAACGAAAAGTGTTCGACCAGTGTATTCTGCCGGTCCTTACCTACGGAGCGGAAACATTAACCTTAACATCCACATCCGCAAAAAAACTAAGGGTCGTACAACGAAAAATGGAAAGGTCGATGCTTGGAGTGAGCCTGAGAGATCACATTAGGAACGAGGAATTACGGCGAAGAACAGGAGTGACGGACGTCATCAACCGAATAGCTACACTAAAATGGAACTGGGCAGGCCACATAGCCCGGATGTGCGACGACCGATGGACGAGGAGATTACTGGAGTGGAGGCCACGCAGCGATAAGAGAGATGAGATGAGATGACAATTACGTTGCAGTCGCGCTATCAAAATCATGGCAAATTCACTTGCCATTAGGAATCACGGGTCTAGGATATTACGATTGTGTTGCTGTTTTACTGTAGCTATTTCAAATTCGCCGTTTTGGAATCACACCGTTTTGCCTTTAGCCGATTCATTGTCAGGCTGCTTCGGCGTCAGTAAGTAATCAGTGAAAATATAATTACTTTCCACTTTGCTTCGCTGAGTCGCCAAACAATGTCGCCAATTGATATACTCTCCTTACTGTTCTTGAAAGTTAATATATTATTTGGTTTCTAATAAACTAATAAACTAGGAATATAATAAAAATAATGTATTGAAGCCGACAGACCGTCCTTCCAATTTGAACATAATATCTCAAATACCCCTGGTCAGGTTTGTAACAAGTTTTTCTTTAAAACTACTTAAGGTGGAATTGTATGATTTACATTAATTTCCAAACACACTGTGTTTTCTTTGGTGTAATTGAAAAATTCCACTTAGTTAGAATAATTTTTCCATAGATGTCAAGGTGATGCAGTTCTGCGATTTAATTTATTAATAATAATAATAACCTTAATTTGTTCTTTAAAAGTAAATAAAAGAATCGGTTACATACTACCCATTAATAAATAAATTAAAATTACATTCCTCCCTCAATCTTTTCCTTCTTTCCAGCACTTCCATCATCTAATCTGCTTCTTCTCCTCTTTCACTTAATATTCTCTCTCCTCGAGTCTTATCTCTTCACATTCTTTTCTCATGAGTTTTACATTTTTCCAACTTTACCTACACAGTCTGCATTCTCCTCCTCTTCATATTCTATTTAAAATCTCGTTATTATTCTTTTCTCCTGTAAATTCTTTTCATCCGTTAGATATCTCGGTTTCTCTTTAGTTATCAAATCCTTATATTTTTCGTTATATTGACTATATTGTATATTTGTTCTCCTTTCCTGTATCTGATTATCTTTGTCCCAACTTGTTATTTCCTCTTCTATATTCCTCCCTTCTCCTCTAAGCCGTTTAACCTTTTTCCTTGCATAGCCTACTTTTTATAGTATAACCATCTCTCTTCTTGTCCATGTTTTGTCTTAAACAACTGTACCTACCTGTTTCTAACACTCGTAAAGAATTAAATTTTCTCTTTTACGTTATAACTCTTCCTTATATCTCAACGCTCTTTTCCCACGTCTACTCTTATATTTTCTAAATTCGTTTCTTCTTCTACTATACCGTGTGTCCAGTTTAAAATAAACTACATGGGGATATCGAAAACCTGGCTGCGCCAAAAAGAGTAGGTCTAGACATTTTTTATTACATTTTTCCGAATGGCCACAATCTCTTACACCTATTTTAAAAATTTGATCAACATGCCTCTTATAATAAGTGAAATGGTAAGGTTTTTGTAAAACACCGATTTTTGGTCTTCATTTATTTAAATACTCAAGCGGCTTTTTAATAAAGTACTCATATTGTTTATAGGCATACAAGTAGTAACTTTTGTTCTATTTAATCGACATTGTATATCCAATGGTTTCCGATATCCGCATGCAGTTCATTGTAAACTGGGCACACTGTATACTCAGTTGTTTTCCACTCTAATCCTAATGTTCTTTTCCAATATCTCTCCCGTACTCTGTCTAAAGTTTTTCATTTTTTCCATCTCCATACCCCTGCTCCATACATCATTACACTTATTACAAGTTTATCGAAAATTCAATTTCTTTTCTCCATATCTTTTCCAAATATTCTTTCTCCCAATATCTTATTTCCTTTCTGAGGTAGTTCCCGTATGTGTCTTTTCTATCCCTACAATCTCTGTCCCCTTCACTCCTTTACTAGTTTTTGCCTCCCCCATTTTTAACCTTTCCTCACTTTCCGACGTTATTGTTCTTTCACTTCTACCCACATTTTGATATATCCCACTCTCACCCAGTTTTTACTTTTGTAGTTGTCTTGTATCTAAACGTATCTTCACTTCGATCTCTCTTTCCTTTCTAGTCAGGTCCTCATCAACATATATTTTTGTACTTTTCAGCTTTTTTTTGTTTTTAAAAATCTCCAGTTTCTCTTCCATTCTTCCCATTTTTATTAAGATTACTCTTTTTTTTATTTCTATTGCTTCCTCTAACATTCCTTCTATTCCAATTTTAGTTCTTAGCATATTTTCTACCTGGTTTTGTTTTTCTTTCTTGTCTCCATTTAACTCCATTCATTTTATCACCAAATTCCTTTTCTGTTTTCTTTTACCATACTCACTCTTCTCGCCAAAATATCTACTCTTTTCTCTAAAATCTTGCTCTTATTTTCCTATTTTGCGTTCATCATCATCCGCTCTCATTTCTTTCACCTTTTGTTTGCTTTCTCTTGATTCATTTTATCAATTTAATTTTTTTCAACATTTCTTTACATAAATCACGTATATCTTTTCTTTCTTTTTTCTACCTTTATTTCTTATTTGATTTCTTTCATCGTCCCTCTTTTTCTTATCACTTTCCTACTACTTTTAAAAATTTTATACAGCCTTTACTCTGTCTTTCTTTTCTCGAGTCAGAATCCGTGCTTTCCGACTCCGATACTTCTCTAATATTTTCTTTTCCAAACAATTTCTTAATCTCTTGTCTCCCTTTATAGTCCCACTCAAATTGATCGTAATTTATATTATCTGAATAAATTTTTATAAATAAAAATTGTGATCAAAAGTATCGTGCGCGATAAAGGACAACTTATCTCGCATACCGCGCCGCGTGTTTTCTCTCTGTCGGTTTTCACTATTATGTATCCAAATGACCACACTTTTTATATCCGCAAAGTTTTTTACTATAATTAACTTCACTTAATAATTAAACACCGTTTAACTAATAGTAGACACGTCTTCACCTTTTCACGTTCGTACACCGAATCCCAATTAATTTATTATTTAACCTTCCATGTGACTATTTGCGCGGATATCTTTCATACTTTTACATTCTTTACACTGCGTTTTGGTTAGAAAAAAACCAGGGTTCTTGATAGAAAGTGTCCATTTGACGAGCATCTATTTGTGGATTTTAATTCACCGCTTGGTTTCTCATTCAACTTTGAATTTTTATTCACCGATTGGATTTTTAATTCACGGTTTGGTTTTTAATTACCCTTACCGTTGAATTTGTCGCCGCATCTCAAGGAACCTTACTACTACTCTTACTTATGTGGTTTCGTGTTCCATAACCAGATCACCTTTTTGATATACTCTGGTTTCGAATTTTCTGACGTTTTTTTGTAAAAGAATTTAATTAAAGATAAAGTAATTTCTAGCATTTACAAAAAAAAATTATCTCGATACGATCATTTCTCGCCTGTCAATCGACGCGCAAAGTTGCTATGTTCTGGACGGGATTTCGAAATACGCCAAATAGCGTTCGCGCTCCGCTCTGCATTTCATCGTAATACGACTTGTCCCCGCTCACTTATTAAAATAAACGATTGTTATGCATAATACATTGTTTAAATATGCCTATGTTTTCAATAAAAATTTTGTTGAAGTGGATTTTTATTTAAAAATTTGACATTTCGATGGGTTTAATGAATACTTTATTCTTTACAAATATTATTCAACTACACCATTGCTATTTGTTACTAATTTATTAGTACAGTTAGAAATTATTTTTTTTAACCCAGAGCTGTGTTTATATAGAAACAATTAATATTTCGATGGATTTTGACTCAAAGACCGCAAAAGAAGATGTAGAGGACTCGAATAACGAAAACGACGAAGTTGATGACGAACTTCCAACAATGGTACCTTTACCAAGATTAACTTCATTGAAAAGAAAAGCAAACCAATCACCTGTGATAAGTGAAAATGAAGATGACAATGGGTATCAATATCATGGCAGGGTGAGAAATTCACTAAAGAAAAAGTGAACACTGTGGAGTAAACCTATCGGGGAAACCAAGCCGTGAACTCAACCTCAAGAGGGTGCAAAATTCGCTTTAAAAAAAGCAAAAAAAAACACAGTTATGCGTTCAAGAAAAGAAATTTCTTATGTACCAATAAATTAGTAACCAATAGCAATAGAGTAATTGAATGATATTTGAAAGAAATAAAGTCATCCTTAAACCCAACAAATTGTTCATTTTTAAAATAAAAATCCACTCCAACAAAATCTTTATTAAACAAATAAGCATATTTAAACAATGTATGATACATAACAATCGTTTATTTTAATAAATAAACGAGAGACAAGTCGTATTACGACGAAATGCAGCGCGGAGCGAGAGCGTTATTCAGCTTATTTCGAAATCAGGCGCGGAACATAGCAACTTTGCGCGTCGATTGACGGGCGAGAAATGGTCGTAATTTTTTTTGTACATGCTAGAAATAGCTTCATCTTTAATAAAGTTTTGTCACAAAAAAAACCTCAGGTAGACTGGAAAAAAGATAGGAGCCGAATAGAAAAAAAAGTCTAGAATGAACACTCTTGGTATTCCAAAAAGTGAACCTTTGTTGGTTTTAGTTTTTAGTTTTTGTTGGTTTTAGTGTACTGTGCAAAGACAAGATTGGAGCTGATAAATATTAACCACTTGGGGTTATCTAAAAGCTTTACCTCTGTAGATTAAAAACTCCCAAAACATTGTCGTTTGAGAATTTTTTCTAGTATTAATTTATTTTTATAATGTAACACACCGATACTGATACTTATCAGTAACAGTGTTACGTTTTAAAAATTAATTTTTATTTTAACCACAAAACGTAGAATTCTACTTACACATAAGAAATATAATTTCATTAAGAGCTAATAAAAGTTTTAGGAAAAAGTTTGCTACAAGAAGTTTAATCTACCAAAATCAAATAAATTAAACACCAGAGCTTGTATTAAACCTTCTGAAATATATCAAATTAATTTCATAAAGCAAATTCCCAATGTAATTTTCCGTTTCTCAAAAAGCAATGCGCCTTTTAAATTTCATTTTTAAAAAGTTTTAATATGATACGGCAAGCTGACAAAACCTGATAAAAAATTCAAAATTCTAGAACTTTATAGTTTTAAGTTACTTAAAACACAATATGCTAAAGTTGGAGTTTTCGGAAAATAAAACCGAGTAACAAAATTTCAGGAAGCCATAAATTCGAATATAAGGTAGAGTAATAAAATCAAAAAGCGGGTACGGTGCCTTTTACACATAAAATATTTTTACTGCGAAAAGAAATTATAAACAGAAACCGGACGAATTTTAAAAAAGTTTTACTTGGCACTTATCTCTGCTTTCAGTTTTCAAGTATATATAAATTACTTACCGACGCTTAAATACAATTGCGTTCCAATTTCGTAAGGTTCCCACGTAAGTCCTCTATATCGTGTTTTTTCTCTAGGTGTACCGTAATCGGGAATATCTTTGTGAACTCCGGGTCCGTTCGGGTCACCGCTCTTTGCAAAGTTACTAAAGAAGTTTAGCACCGCTTCAGCGACGCCCATGTCTTGTCTGCTAAAGTTTTGTGGGAAAAATGGCATTCCTCCCACCAACGGCATACCTAATATATAGGTCAAATCTTCACCTCTGACGCTACCAAGTCTCTGAAAAATTATATTAAAAAGTTAAACATCTAGTTATCTTAAAGAGATAAAACAGTTACAAAAAGGAGGCAGCGTTTGAGATAATTCAGAATTCTGTTTGAAGTTACAAGCTACACGCACTTTTAAAACAGGACGTAATTAAGGTTGGCACATTCCAAAAGATTCTTTATTCAATTTTCATTTAATTTATATTAAAATTTCTGCTTTCAAACTGAAAGCAAATATTTAAATACACGTAAGTTACAAAAATACATTCTAGTTAGGGGAAGAAATTTCGATTCTATAACATTTACAAAGAAAGTATAAGTTTGCAGTTTGCCACAATTATGTGAAAATTTTAAAATATTAAAAATGATTGTACATTATTATTTTAAAAATAAGCTTTAAGAAAGAGACATTTTTGTTTTAAACTAAAGTATTTTATATTGCTGCACGAAACATGCGTACATTTAATCGGCTTCATTAATTGTTTAAAATTGTTACATTTCAGAACTATACTTTAACAAGCCCTTTTTTACAAAAATTCGATAAATGTTGGGAGAAATGCAACTTGGAACAATTTTTATTTCAATTTTACTTATATGTTAATATAATTTATTATTTACATTAGAACAACTTTGTCGACAGATGTGTAAGCAGTTACAAAAGTGATTATTATAGCCAACTAAGCGTTAAAAAATAACTATGTCGAATCGCCTGCTGTAAATTCGCAAGAGTTTGTACAATAACAAACAAAAAATCAGTCAATAGTTGTTTCGTCCTTTTGGGACTCTTCAGAAGTGAGAGAACCCGAATGTAAGTGTAAGACTTAGTACCCACAGCAGGGTAGATAACATACCTAATCCAAATATATTTTTTAATAAATAGGAAGTTTTGGCTTAATGTATTTCTAGCCGCACCCAAATAAAAATCAACCGAAAGTATGACGTAAAAATAAAAAAGTTAGAATGATGCGCTTTTTATTTGCTTTCCGAATAAGCAAAAACATTTTTAAAATTTTTTAAGCTGATATCTAATAGTCATAAACCTGTGGCAAACTTATGCCCAAGATGTTCTACATAATCTTACACTGTCAAAATGTTCTTAATAAATCACCAGATTAAATGACCGCAAACACTGAAATTGTTGTTTATCGAAATATGTAGAAGATGGCATTAAAATTTGCTTTAATGCTCGTTTCAATAGCTGCATTCTAAATATATTTTTATAAAAATGAGGTAGACTCCCACCCATTGATGTAATTCTAGCCTCACCCAAACCAAAATTAACCAAAAGAAAGGAATTATTGAAACAATAAAAATCCCAAAATTATGTGCTATTTATGTTGTGACGGGATTATTTCTTAAATAATTGGTATATTGAGAAATTTTCTCTCTACAGTATAGGCCGTCGTGTTTGCACTGATGCGTCTGAATATGCATTCTTATATTGGGCAGTTTGGAGATTTTACCTGTTTAGAGTTGCCTGTTTGTTTTGGTATCCGTGTATTCTAAAAGTGACACCTCTTCGGCTCGCACAAATGATACGTTCTTTTCCTGTTAAATCTTCGTTGTGAAAGGGTGAACTTGGAAAATGTTGTCTAAAAGTTGAACAATTGGACACGTACTTAATAATAGCGAGTAATGTAAAATCGTCCCATTCTAATTAGGGAATAATTTTTCGGTTACGATTCCAGTTTAAGTACCTTTCTTTCTTTTACTTTCCTTTGTTTTAATGAAATATTTGTTCTTACGGGTTCTATTAATTTTAGGAACCCTTCTTTTGTTTGTTGGGCGTTTTCTTTCGTTTTGGTCGTTTGGTTGACGTACTCCGTTTGAATTAGTCGATGAATATTGAATGAGGGTTGTACTGGCAATATTAGTAATCCAAAAATTATAACCTATTGAAGTGGATATCCCACCACCGTTGCAATTTAGTCAACTTTCCTGGGGGCCATCGTCGAGTCAAGGCCACCACTGTTATCAGTGGAGTCCAGTTTGATTTGCTTTTCTTCGTGGATACTCAAATACTAGATTTGGATACGAGAGCTGTTATCTCTACCGATCAACTGTCGAACACGGAAGACTTTCTAATTACACGAGCTAAGTTAATTCTTTATGCATGCCATTAATTAATTTTGTCCCGTTATATGTATTTGTATCGTGGTTAAAAGTTTAACAACGTACCTTTTAGTGCATATTCTTATCCTTATGTAAACTCGAAGGATCTTTTTAGTACAATTAATTATGTGCGCTCTGAACTTATTTAAATAATCGGCCACGGTACGGTACTTGTTGTAATTGTTATTAAGTACCTTTGGAACCATATTTTGTCGTGCAAATCACGTGTGGGGATTTCGTCAGCGAAGGTCAAATAAGTTAATCTATTTGGAGGCGTTTGCGCCTCGAATTTATATTTGTATTTTAACTCGCTCTCGTGCATGAGTAGTATTTGATAACTATTTATGCTATTGATTTTATTAGATAATGTCTATCGGTATGTTTATGTGTTTCTCGATGTGTTAAATTGAACTCTGGCCGCTAAAACAATATACAGATTTCTATGCAAGTACGGCCTACCTCTGTATCTATGAGTACCTAGTGGCTTTAGATATTTCTTTTACATAATCCTAGGTGGCGCCTTATAAATTTTCCGAGCAGTGTAGGGCCTCTTTGTGAACGATTTTCAATCCACCCACGACCACTTTTGACTAAGAAAAGCTGCCGGGGGGTCATCGAACACTGCTATATATTTATTTTCATTGTTTACCAATAAACCGTGACAATGTGCTTTTACCATCTACATTTTGGCAACACTTTTCAACACATTTCGACTAGCAACAAATTTGAGGTTTCTCGGTATTTAAACCGGTGATTTATTAAGATTATTTCGAAGTAACAAATTTTTTTTACAAAATAAGCCTCTGTAGAACAAACACTTTTTTTGATTATTCGAAAAGCACATAAATGTACATAATTCTGGGTTTTTGTGTAGGGGGTTAATTTCGGATTCTTAATGACCCGATGCCTACACTATCAGCCGGTTTTGAATTAAGTCCTTTTAGCGGAAGCATGCGCATTGGTGCGTACTTAAATACTTATTCATTTAATAATTTACGCAAATGTTATTACGCTATTACATTTTCCAAATATATTTATAAAGTTGTATTGCTGCTGATTTGATGATGCAAAGAAACGTTAAAAACATTGTTGCCTACTGTTTCCACTAAAAACAAACAAATGATTATTTATTTATTTTAAGTTCTAAATCCGTTTCTAAAGGTAATAGAGTCAAGAAGAGCAGTTATATATAATATAATCTGTAACAAGGTTAGAATGAAAATTTAACTCTAGTAAAAGATTTCGAGCGCGAGAAGGAGGCGAGCGTGAGGCGAGAATCTGAAATTTTCATTCTTACCGTGTAACAAACTATACTTTCTTCAAGACCAAAAGTTTTAAATAAATATTTTTAAATTTACATGACGAAACTGTCACCGCAATGTCAGACAGGGCTAACGCTATATTTTTATCTCTAGAGCTAGAAAGTAATGCATTTAAATTGCATAGGCCTAGAAAGTATGACAGAATATTTTTCAATCCCAAGAGTGAAAGTGTTAGCATTCTGTAATTAAATTTGATTCCAGAATTGTGAAATACTAAATTGGTCGTAAAGAAAAAGAATTCAACACCGTCAAATATTATGGTAGTGTAAAGGACTACCGGAGAAAAATGTGGGTGCGGTAATGGGCATATGCGCTATAGTACAAAACCATCTTAGATTTAGTGTAAGAGAGACGGAAACATTTTTAGTTTTTGGGGAGCTCGACTAATGACTAGTAGGAAGGGGAAGTCCGCTCCTTGAAAAGTGTTGAAAAGTTCTATTTAATAATTTTTTCGTCCGTTTTCATTTGTTCGAGTCATTTTTTGATGCCTTTTTGTGCAACTCAAATTTGTCCTATTTCAATATCCTTATAGGTTTTTAGGTTTTGAAATCAGCTACTCCATTTATTTGTTGTGTGATTTTTTATATCCTTCCCCATATTAACAATGTATTAGTTTTCAACTTCTATTTCTAATTATAGATTATCAAAATCTTAAATAAAGAGAAAATGCCTTCAGTAGAAACGGAAACAAAAACAACAAATTCTTTTTTTACCAACGTTTTGCCTATTTTAGGTTAGGCTTCATCAAGGCATTTAAGGTAACATCTGTTTCTTTAGTTATATTGGAACTTGGAAACATCATATTCATAAACCATCAGGAATCATAATACACTCCGCACAAAAATTATCGCAACACCTGAACATTCTTGGTAAACTACAGAAGAAGGGCTGGGCAAGGTCGCAAAAGAGCTACCACCCTACGAGTCGACCGATTTCTACGCTTAAATGCTCTGCGTACCCGTCATTTCACAGCTATATTTAAAAAAATAACTTTTAGCGGTTAGGAATGTACCTCTTTCTGTTCAAACTATACGGAACCGTCTTTGAGAGGATGAGATAAGAGCCCGTGTTCCTGCTCGAGGTCCACTTCTCACCAGAGAACACAAGGTAGCACGATTAGCATTCGCACGTGAACATGTGGATTGGGATATTCACGACTGGGCTAATGTTGTTTTCTCTCATGAGACGCGGTATAGTTTATGGGCTTCCGACAGACGTATACCGGTCTACAGACGACCTGGTGAACGTTATTCTGCCTGCAACTTTTGTCCACGTGTCCCTTATGGTGGAGGATCAGTGATGGTATGGGGAGGCATCTCTTTGGAAGGTCGTACAGCGTTACCTGGTGCTCGGTTAGCAGCAGCTAGGTATATTACCGACATTTTAGAAGAGCATGTGGTACCTTACGTGCCCTTTGTTGGCGATAAGTGCATTTTTATGCACGACAACGCAATACCCCACATAGCAGGAATTGTGCAGCAATATTTGGAGGAGATCGAATTGCCAGTTCTGCAATGGTCTGCGCGAAGTCCGGACATGAACCCAATCGAACATGTCTGGGACTAGCCTTAAAACGTCACCAGAGGCCGTTTCTTAGTTTACAAGAACTGGAAGACGCGCTGTTACAAGAATGGGAAAATATTCCCCAAGACTATGTTGCAAACTTAATAAATACGCGGTATGCCGCAAAGAATGCAAGCAGTAATTCAAGCTAGAGGCGGCAACACAAGATACTAAAACCATTTTGACTAAGTTTTTATATTGTTGTATTTGACAATTTAACAGTTTCTTGCCATTTTCTAATTTATAATGCTTAGTCATTGCTGGTATGTTATCGTTTATGTTTTTCAGAACCTAAGAATTATATATATGGCATGTTTGATGTTCAAAAGTAATGTTATTTAAAAATAAATGGGTGTTGCGATAATTTTTGGGCGAAGTGTAATTAAAAGAAATAATAAATAATAAAACTGAATTGTTATATCATAAACAACACGAGTAACACATAGGTAAATGTAACAACAAACTAAGTTCCCGCTCCTACTGAAGGTTTCTTCTCTGTATAGAAGACTTTGATAATCTTTAATATAAAATAAAGGAGAAATTATTTATTAAGTTCTATTTCTAACTATTTTGTTTAGTTTCTTTGCCACCTATTTACATATCTTCTAATTTTTCCTTTTTCTGTGTCGTTTCATTTCCATCCGTATTAGATTCCGTATTATCATTTGTATTCCTTTTCCATTCAGGTTCCTACCAATTTTTTTCTCAAATTCTATAAAATTGACTTTATATCCTAATTGT
The DNA here is from genome assembly GCA_030710515.1 of Abscondita cerata. Classification (NCBI taxonomy): domain Eukaryota; kingdom Metazoa; phylum Arthropoda; class Insecta; order Coleoptera; family Lampyridae; genus Abscondita; species Abscondita cerata. The sequence continues at coordinate 666,415 of JALBCR010000145.1, forward strand.
GGTAAATTTAACGCTGAACAACTTTTTGTTTGAAACGTTTCTTCCTAAAATGCATACTTTTAAAGATATTTAACGATTATTTGCAGAAAAACAAAGAAAATTGTATATATACAGGGTGCCCATAATCTATCTCATAACATGGGTAACTTTCTTAATATGCAAAATAGGTAATCGGTTAAATTAGGAAAGTTGGGCAGAATTACAAGCAAAATGTTAAACTTTTTTCAAATTTGACATATGTCTTCAACTTTTGAAATTTTGTGAAAAACTGAAAACAGTCGATTTTTTAATGTTGTCCTGTTCCACTACTACTTACTTTAGAACTGAACTAAAAATGACATCTTATACATATTTTTACGTAGAATTCGATAAAATTACTCAAAATGTCATAACCCTCTTGATTTTCGAGATATAACACAAACTTACATTTTTTTAAATGGCAATCATAGTTGGCTGTGATCTTATTAAATAGCTTTTGTTTTGCGATTTCATTGATATAAGGTTCGATATACTTTACTCTTGTATTTCTATTTAAATGCCCAAAATTGTGTTGTTGATACCATTAAGGAACAAAATGATTTACAAGTTAGTTAAACTTGAAACAAAAATTTATATTGACAATATAATACCACAAGTAGGTACTATTAATGGTTTGTAATTATGTTCTATTTCAATAATGTACAAAAGACATAAAAGTTCATATTAAATGTTCGAGATGGCCCCCGTTAACCAATATGCACATTTGACATCTTCTAACCATCTCTCTATGCACTTTTTCCAAACTGCGAGGACGAATTCTTCTAATAATCAACCTAATTCTATCTTTTAATTCTTCTACATTATTGGGTTTTTCTTTGTACACCCTGTCTTTAACGGTTCCCCACAAGAAAAAATCGAGAGGTGTGATATCAGGTGTTCTTGCCGGCCAATTAATAGGACCTGAATTACCGATCCAGCTCGGAAAACGTTCGGAAAGATATTCAGAAACAGCTCTAAAATTATGAGCAGGAGCACCATCATGTTGGAAATGAGTAAGATTTTGTACCACATTTAATGGCAGTTCATCTAACATGTCTTCCAAGTCATTTTTAAGAAATTCTAAATATCGCCTTCCATTTAAATGGTAATTGTAAAAGAACGGACCAATTATTTTGCTACCGAGGATGCCACACCACACATTTATTGAAAAAATATGTTGATCTCGTCTCTCAACAGTAACATGAGGGTTGTTCTCAGACCAATAGTTATTATTATGTCTATTAAATACACCGTTATTGGTAAATTTTGCCTCGTCAGTAAATAAAATTCTGCGCGAGAAATATGGATCGTTGTCAGTTTCTCTTAAAAACCATCGAGCGTAATTTAATCTTCTCTCTGAGTCAGCTGGATACAAGGTGTTGCCGATATGAAATTTATACGGCTTGAATCGATTTTGTTTTAAAATTAAACGAGCTTTTTCTGTAGAAGTACCACACTCAATTGCAATTTCACGGGTAGATGTTTTTGGTTTATAATTTACATATGCCAAAACTCTTTCTTCGTCTTCTTGATTAAACTTTTGCTTAGCTTTTGGTTTCATAAATGATCCGTATAGTTTTAAATTATTTTCCAGTTTGGAAAAAAGTCTTTTATCTGGTTGTCTTCTTTCCATATATCTTTGCAAATACATTTCACTGGCTTCATTACTATTTCTGTTGCTAGCATAATAACAAAAAGCATGTCGTTTCTCTCTTCATTTGAATACATTGTTTATTTTGAGAATTTTATGTTTTTAAAATAAATCACCGTGAATAATACAACTTACTTATGTAAATCAAATTATTTAGTTGACGACACAGGCTTTTGTTTCAACAGGATTTTGTTTGAAGCATTTGTTTCCATAGCCTGCCTGTGTATTATTTTGCAGCTTAATTGTATCAATAAACTACTTTTGCATTTACAAAAAAATGTAAGAGTAAAGTATATCGAACCTTATATCAATGAAATCGCAAAAACAAAAGCTATTTAATAAGATCACAGCCAACTATGATTGTCATTTAAAAAAATGTAAGTTTGTGTTATATCTCGAAAATCAAGAGGGTTGTGACATTTTGAGTAATTTTATCGAATTCTACGTAAAAATATGTATAAGATGTCATTTTTAGTTCAGTTCTAAAGTAAGTAGTAGTGGAACAGGACAACATTAAAAAAATCGACTGTTTTCAGTTTTTTCACAAAATTTCAAAAGTTGAAGACATATGTCAAATTTGAAAAAAGTTTAACATTTTGCTTGTAATTCTGCCCAACTTTCCTAATTTAACCGATTACCTATTTTGCATATTAAGAAAGTTACCCATGTTATGAGATAGATTATGGGCACTCTGTATAGGTTTTCTCAGACTATTTTTTTCGTAGTCTACGAAAAATTTCTTAACCTTTACCATCCTTATTTCATTTCCCAAAAAAAAGTCTCAAATCTCGTAAAAACATGTAAAATGACTGTACTAATGGACTAGTCCTTTTTTATTATTTTATGGACGCCTGTCAAAGTCAAACATAAATGTCAGAACAAATGTGTGGATTTTAAGAGTAAAAACTGTCAATTCATAAACAAAAGTAAAGACAACTAGATATTTATCGGTATGAAAAAATCCTTTTTGCAGTTCATATTTGTTTGTGTAAAATCATAAAGTTGACCATAAAATCTTGTATGCAAGTCGTCCATAATCTCGTTTTACGATGTCGCCACAGTTATGGCTTCGCTCTTTTGTCGCCCGTCCATAAAAACGTAGATTATCTACTTAAATAAATAGCTAGATATTTTAAACTCCTATATTTCTGACGTTCGGTTATTTTTAACAATAAGTCAATGCATTGAGCAGTACGTTGGGCACCAAAATGTAATGTAATAATCTTCATTTATAAAATTATTTTTAAGTTTCAATATGTTATTTAATTATCAATCAAACTTGATGATCCTTTCTGAATCCACAGTTACATTCTGTTGATGATTATTTGGGAACAATTATTCATAAATTAAACTTCAGAAAGTTAAAAATTACAAAATAAATTTAAAAATGTCACCTAATTACACGAAGGCAAACTAAAATATTAAGTCCATAATTTAATAAACCCAAAAATATACAGTAAATCACGCTCCAAAAATCAAAACAATAATTTACAAATTTTTTTGTTTAATTTAATTTTCAGATTTAAAACAACACTAATTTTGATCATCACATCGCATAAATCCTTTTATTTTTCAAAATTTTATTTTTTAGTAAAAATTAATATTTTAAATACATCTTTCATTCTCCTTTCATTCTGCTGATTTATTAACAATTTCATTTTCATTTTTAATTTGCAATTACTGCCATCTTCAAAAACGCAAACAAGATGGCGGGTGATGAAAACGCTCTCGAAACTGCTGGTGATATATATTTAAAATGTTGTGATTCTACAAAAATTAAAGTTGTGGTATGTGTGTCCTGTGGTTCAGCTTATCACAGAAGTTGTTATATTAAAAGTTACAAGACAAATGATATCGGTGATGCAAGAGTCCAGAAATGTCCCGATTGCTCAAAAACCAGTTTAAATGTTAAAAAATCTCCGGCTCAAGCAACTTGCGGTGTTATTAATCCTTTGGATCATGCTTTGTTATACAAAGAAAATGAATGCTTAAAGCGTGAAAATGAATTATTAAAAAAGTATGTGTTAAACCTAGAAGAATTAGTGCAGTTACAAAAGATGAACAACATGACGTTGATAAGCAGTCTGTAAGTGCAAATAAAAAGATAGTAACATACAGTGATGCGATAAAACATGAGAGCAAAACGAAAACGGTATTTGTTAAATCAACTGTTGTCTCAAATACCGACATCAGACGAAATTGATAAAAAACGGTGTGCTAATTAGATGCGAACAGAGTGTCGCCGATGATCTAAAACAAAAACTTAAAGAGAATACTGATTCTTCATGCGATATAAGTGAATCAAAAAAAGTTAAACCCACGCATTATGGTTTCCAATGTTGATATTCAATCTGTAGAAGAAAATTATTTTGTCAAAAATGCGATAACTGCAAATAGATTAGTTTGTAATAACAATGATATTAAATTAATTAAAGTTTTTAAACCACGGCAACTCGAAAATAATCGATCAAGCGAGACCAAAGTTATTCTAGAACTTACACCGGACTTGCATTATTAATAAAGGTTTTCCTTTTTTTGGTTGGAATAAATGTTGGGTCAAAGAACATATTAGTCTTACAAGATGTTACAAATGCTGGAAAATTGGTCACATTTCGAGGTTCTGTACTAGTGATAAATTTCAATTGCTGCAAATGTGCAGGAAATCATGATAGTAGAAATTGTACTTCGGAAACTGTTTCGTGTATAAACTGTAAATCCTATAACACTAAATCAAATGAATCGCTATCATTTAATCATCCAGCAAATGACAAAAACTGCGACTATTATAAACTACAACTCGGAAAACTGAAACAGAATTTTTGCTATAAAAAAACTAAATTTGTATTTCGGGTGCATAAACTAGCTAAATAATTGTTATGCGGATTTCAGTGAGGCTGTCAGTGAAACTAATCTAGATTTTTTAGGAGTATGTGAAACTTGGCTCAATTCCGATTTACCAGACAAATTTATTATGCTCCATGACTTTAACATTGAAAGAGTCGATCGTTCAGGACGTGGCGGTGGCGTCGCGTGTTATGTGAAAAATACGTTTAAGTATAAACGATTTTACGAATCATCTACAAAGAACAATTTAGAAAAATTATGGATAATTGTAAGTTTTTTGAAATATAAAATAGCTATAGGGGTATTTTATCGTCCCCCAAAATCAAACCTGGAAGTATGTCTGATTGAATTAACTAATGTACTAGAAAAAGCTTATTTAGAAGCATCTTCAATTGTTTTAATGGGCGATATAAATGTCAACATGCTTAAAACAGATCTCGGCGAAACAAAAAAAATTCTGTCTGTTTTGGATATGTTTAATCTGCGTCAAATAGTTAGAGAACCAACTAGAATTACACTAACTTCTGAATCTTTAATTGATGTTATATGTTTGTCAAATAATCTAAGTGAAGTCTGTACTACATGTTTAGATATGTCCATTTGTTCAGATCATAATACGGTCACATGTCAAATTAATGCTGTGGAAGAAAATAAAATAATTGACGAGGTCACTTCATAGAGAAATTTAAAAATATAGACTTGAATAGTTTTGCACTCGATGCTACATATAATATCCCATGGAATGCAATAAATATTAAACCTAATTTAAGTAGTAAATTAAATTTATTCAATTCTTTTGTAAATGAATTATTTGACAGACACGCTCCTATAAATATTAATACTGTACAAACTTTTAAAAATATCAAACGAAGTAAACCATACATTACTTATAATATAAAACAAATGATCAAACTAAAACAACAAGCATATAAAAACTATTTAAGGAAAAAATAACTACTCGAAGAACTTACTATATTCAATTACGGAACTATGTAAATAGAGCTATACACAGAGAAAAAAAACGCATATATGGGATATATTCTTCAAAAAAGTGAGAAAAATTCAAAAACTTGTGGAATCAATTAAAATCCTTTGGTGTAATAAATAACATAAATTCAAATTACAGGTTACCTTTAGACCTTCAAAACCCGAAGAAATTAATAATCATTTTCTCACTGTTTTCAAGTTTTGCAAGTGCTGATGATGAAACTTGTAGTTTTTACGAAAATAACTTACTAAATAATAATATTAGTTTTAAATTAAAGAAAATAGATTATAACGACGTTATTACAGCGATAAAAGCAATAAAATCAAACGCTCAGGGAAAAGATAATATTTCTCTTCCTATGCTTAAAATGGTTACTCCTTATTTCATTGACAGCTTACGAAATATGTTTAATAATTCTATTGAAAAAGGTATTTTCCCAGAAGAATCGAAGACTTCCAAAGTTTTACATCTTCCAAAAACAAAAAATCCATGCAGTTTTGATGAACTTCGACCTATCAGTATCCTACCAATATGTTCCAAGGTACTTGAAAAGATAGTAAAAAAAAGATACAAATTATTTAGCTCGATCTGCTGATAAATCTCTTTCTTCAATCCTAGTATTATTAGATCAAAGTGAAGTTTTTGATCTTGTCAGTCATAAACTTATTATAGCTAAATTAAGGTACATAGGTATTGACAAAAAAGGTAGTAATAAACCATCATCTACAGTCAACATTAAAGTTAATTAAAACGGGAGTGCCCCAGGGCAGTGTTCTTGGGCCCATTTTATTTTTAATTTACATTTTCCACATCACTAAGTGCTTATCAAAGTGTTCGGCACATATGCATGCTGATGATACTTAACTTTTTTACTCATTCCCTATTCATGATTTACCCAATAGTATTAATAAAGATCTTGAAAATATTCAGTGCTACTCCCGTAGACACGGATTGAAATTGAACACAAAAAAAACTGTCGCTGTTGCCATTGGGAATGAAAACCAACGAAAAATAATTTATGCTCAGCATACATTAACGCTGTGTAGTGAACCTGTAAAATGGGAAAAGAGTGCACGAAACTTAGGAGTTGTCATTGATTGCAAACTTTCTTTTAATGAGCATGTTCAACATATATACAAAATGTCAATGGTTACATTGAAAAGTATATACAAATTTAAATCACAGCTATCGCAAAAAATTAAGTTACGATTGGTAAAGGCATTAATATATCCACACATTGATTACTGCTCCTCGGTGTATTATTATTTTCTTACACAGCAAAACAAAAATATGTTACAGAGGCTGCAAAACTCATGTATATGTTTCAGTTGTAATGCGGGTTTTAGGGAACATATCACTCCATATTTGTATAATTTAAATGAGTTAAATGTCGAAAAAAGGATTTTACTGTTGTATTTGAAGTTCTTGTATAATTTACTACATACAAGCTCACCTTATTATTTAAGTCAACTGTTGGTAAAAAGATCAGACGTTCACAATGTAAATGTAAGAGTTAATAATTACACAGTTGCCCAGCATGAGACTGCAAGATTTGAGGGATGTTTTTGTATACTGCTCCAATAACATTAAATAACTTTTTGAAATACTTGTATATGCCAACTAGTGCATTTGTAAATGCTGTCAGGGGAGAGCTGCTATACAAAAAACAGAACTGAATTTTTTGTGCTTATAAAATTTTTAACATTGTAGATTTGTGTTGTATGTATAGGGAGTAGTGGAAGACAGCCAAAAAGGCTAACTATCTCCTTTTGTATTTGTATTTGTATTGAAATACTACATACAATAAATTTTTGTATTGTATTATTTTTCCATTTAATTTTTGTCCACTTTATTTTTTTTCTTGCACAAGGTCTTGATCAATTTCTCTCCAAAAATAGTGTCTTAAACTTTTCAAATGTTGTGAATTTATCTTGTATCGCTGTTATTTATTACGCTGCCTCATGTTTCATTGTTTTCCATATGATTGTATTTTTATTTATGTCATCAAGATTTCGCATTATATTTCTTTAATAAAAATATTAGCATTAACACTATCTCTAGAATTTATATCTTCATGTTTCTTGGGTACTATATTTCAAAATAGCATCTATCCTTTTTAACAGTTTAATTTTTTTTTGTATTTTAACATTTATTTATTTTTCTTGTTCTATTTTTTGTAGTATTTTTGTATTATCTCACTAGTAAATCATATTACCCAATGAGCGAAGTAATATTTTTATTTTAATTGCAACCCAATACTAAGAATGGATCCATTGTTTGTCTCCTTTGTATTTCTTTCCCATTCTGTGTTGATTTTTGTAACAACTTTCAGTTATTTTGTTTCTGAATCTTTTTTCATATTCATATCAATTACTTATTTTTCAAAGTCTATAAATAGTCCAACCAATGGGTACAAAAAAAGGAGTTCTATTCATAAAAGGTCGGAAGGAATTTAAATTTGGTGGGATAGTAGGCATAGGTCCCTTGATAGTACAGCTAAGTTTGAGACCTTGGGGGCTTGCCGCTTGAAGGGCGGGGGGACGAAAACCTTGCTTTGCGACGCTTTTCGAAAAATATTGCTGTTGTGGTAAGTGCTACTGAAAAAAAATTCAAGTAAAATATGTAGAAAATAAAATTGCGCACAATTTTGGGTACTTGCATTTTTCGTCTGCGACAAATACTTTCCGCTCTATGGTGCGTGAAAGTCGGGATTTGATTTTCAATTTTCAACAAAATCAGAATTTCATTGCGGATTAAAACGAATATCTCAATCAAATAATTCAGTAAATTTTTTTTTGAAAGTGTAATGTTTCGTGAGTCTGTAGATGTTCTAATCAAATTTTGATTTTGTTGAAAATTTCAAATCAAGCTCCAACTTTCACGCACAGAACAGAAAGTATTGATCGTACACAAAAAATGCAAGAACCCAAAATTGTGCACAATGTTGTTCTCTACATATTTTATTTGAATTTTTTTTTCGATAGCACGTACCACACCAGCGTTATTTTCCGAAAAGCGTCGCGACGCAGAGTTTCACCCTCCGCCCCTCGAGCTGCAAGCCCCCAGGTCGCAAACTCAGATGTACTGCCAGGGATGTATGTCTATCATCTCACCAAATTTCAATTCCTTCCAACCTTTTGGGAATAGAAACCTCCCATTGCCTGGACTAATAGTTCAGTTTAATTTTCTTATTAAAGCTTTGTAATTCTGGCTTTAATTTTTTAATTCTTAATTATAAATAAAAATTAGATGGGTGGGGTTGATTTGTTTATTATTTTTTTAATTATTTACTTGACGCACGTTGGGCGTTAAAATGTAATGTTACTACAGTTTTTCTGTAAATAGGTATATGCATGTTGTATTACTCCATTGTATTTTCTAATAAAAAAAACTTGACTTTTTAGGTTTATTTATTTATAAATAACTTTTGACGATTCCTTAATATCTATAGTTACTAGTTACATTCACCCAGATCACTTAGAAAAACTTAATTTAAAATAACTTTCGCGCAATTACCTACAAATTTTGAGTCCATCCGCTTTCAATTTTTCACTCATCTGTGTGAAATATATTTCTTTCGCCGGTCAAGACTAATAATGGTACTGTTTATAACGATTGTGGTCTGCAAGGGCACTTTCTTACCCAGGTGTGAATACAACTTTTTCCCCAACCGGTACAATTTAAAGAACTTCGTTAAATAACGCAGTAACAAGAGAAATTGCGCTTTGACTTGTATATATTAGACTTTTTTACGCACGAGTAAGTCGTCCCAATTTTTACAAGAACAAATTGAAAACTCATTTTTTAATTCGATACCAGGCTCTAAAGGCTAAAACTCTCAAACTTGTTTAAAATCATTAAAATTGGAGTGACATTTATTAAATTCCGTTAAAGTAGCAAAGAAATGTCAAATCATGTAAAAATAAACTAAAAAAATAGTTGTGCTTTTATACTTTACAAGAAAAATATCCCTAAAAAGCAATCTTTTATTCAATTCAATTGACAAATAATTTATTATGAAATTTTAAAAATCTACTTTAAAAACTTTAACAGTACTTTGAAAAACATTTAATTAAGTGAATTTGAAGAATGCATTTGGAACCAGAGATATTGGTAGGTGTTGTGGAAGTTATTGAAACAGATATCGGGTAGATTTAACTAATTAATATTAAAACCGATGCTTAACCTCAATTTTACTTTAAGAGCGAAGCAATTTCACTACACTCACGGCCGGTTGTAGAGGTGCATCTTAAGTTCTTTTTTGATCTTAAGATAAATTTTGTGCTTATATCGGTTGGGAATGTCAAACTTATGACTTAAGATTGAGAATTTGGGAGGTCTCAAGTCGAATTTTAAAAAAACTTAACCTCAAAAATTATCGGTGTATTGCTCTATAGTCCTACAATTTGAGGAGTAAATTGTGATTGTGGAACCAATCATGGAAGTAATTCAAATCTGTCATTTGAGTTTAAATTTTTTGAAATGGAAACTACAAAATGAATTTAGCTGTACACCGCCAAATATTCGCGAAGCCGCTCAAGAGGTCACTGCAAATTTGCTGCCAGCAAAATTCAAGCCGACATATGACAAAGCGTACCGTATCTTCACAGAGTGGGGTCAGAAGAAAGGTGCCTTAAATGTGACAGAAAATGTTCTTCTTGCTTATTTTCAAGAAATGAGCAATGCAAAGAAGTGTTCAACACTTTGGACCTTATATAGTATGCTCAGAGCATGCTTGAATGTTTATCGGAATTGTGACATTTCGACATTTTCACGATTATGTGCTTTTCTAAAGCGGCAGTCTCAAGGCTATCAGCCCAAAAAATCTAAGATATTGGACGTTGCAGAAATAAATCAGTTTCTAACACACGCCACCGACCTGCAATATTTGGCAATGAAGATACGTTTGTTTTTGCAAATCAAGTTTAATTGGAACGTACCTACTTATGTTTTCATTTTTTAGGTAATATTTATAATGGGATATGCTAGAGCGTGCCGACGTGATGAGCTCACTAGTATGTCCACTGACTATAAAAAAGACACGATTATCGTCAGAGTTCCTAAAACTAAAACGAATGTGGCAAGATTATTTGTAATAACCGATGCTTTTTCTTATTAAAAAATATTCTAACCTCCGACCCCGTAATATAGCAAAGCGATTCTTTCTTACATACAGAAATGGTTGGTGCACTGCTAATCCAATAGGAATCAATAAGATTAGTCAAGTGCCACGAATAATTGCTCATTTTCTGGTCCTTGCTAATGCAGAAGAATACACAGTTAGCCTATACCAGTTCCTTGCATAAACAAAATATTGCGTTACCATAGCAACAAACAATAACTTATTAGAAGTGTCAGTGTAAAGTTTGACGTCAAAAAAGTAAACGAGAGTCACGCAATAAATTAAATGAAAAAAGATGTCCGCCGAAATTTTGAAAATCGAAAAATTGGAGTATCGAGCTATCATCAAGTACCTGTATTTAAAAGGGTTAAGAGGTAAGCAGATTTACAAAGATATGCTTAATACCCTTGGTGATCAATGTCCTTTGTATGCGACCGTCAAAAACTGGAATGCAAGCTTCAAAAGAGGTAAATTTTTCATTGAAGATGATGACTGATCGGGAAGGCCAGTTTCTGTGTCAGTCCCCGAAAATATCGATGCAGTTCATGACATGATTTTATCAGACCGTCGAATTGGGCTAAAACGGATATCTGAAGCACTGAATATTTCATACAAACGCGTTCATCATATGGTTCACGTCAATTTGGACATGAGAAAAATTGCTGCAAAATGGATCCCCAAATTTTTGAATGTTGACCAAAAGCGTGCAAGGGTAGAAGCATCGCGTTTGATCTGTGCTCGATTTGAAAACGATGTAGACTTCTTAAACCGAATTGTTACTATGGATGAGACTTGGGTACATTTCTACGATCCAGAAACAAAGCAACAATCGATGGAATGGCGACACTCTGGTTCTCCAAGACCTAAGAAGTTTCGTGTCCAAAAATCTGCAGAAAAAGTTCTTGTTTCAGTTTTTTGGGACTGCCAGTAATCATGATTGATTTTTTGGATAAGGGTAGAACAATAACTGGAGATTACTATTCGACATTACTGACCACTCTACGGGAAAATATTAAAGAGAAAAGACGCGGAAAGCTATCCAAAGGTGTTTTGTTTTTGCAGGACAACTTCCCTGCACACAAATGACATGTTGCCATGCAAAAAATTCGTGATTTAGGGTTTGAATTACTAGAACACCTCCCTTATTCACCCGATTTGGCTCCGTCCGACTATCACCTCTTTCCTCAACTGAAAAAAAGTTTAAAAGGTCGTACATTTTCTTCCAACAAGGAGGTAATAGAAGCTGTGGAGGTCTGGTTTGCAGAGCAAGAAGAAAATTTTTTGAAAGGTCTAGAGACGTTGCAGGTTCGCTGTAATAAATGTATCTAATTAAGAAGAGAATATGTTGAGTAATAAATATTTTGACATTGAAATTTTGTTTGGTCCTATAGTAGACTAAGAATTTTTCAATATATCCTCGTAAGTTAACATGCTGTCCTTTTGGTATTATGTTTTTCAAGTCTTTGTATAACAAAGGTACAATTTTATGGATAAATTAACCAAATTTTTTAACATCAGGCATTTTAGGTATTCGTGGGAACATAAAAATAATAGAAAAGAAAAATTAAGCAAATAAAAAGTCAGGAAAAAAATCAATAATGGTGTAGTGCGGAATATTTAAAAAAATATATAGTTGGACTATTGTTTTATGATTATAAATTAACCAAGGAATCATATTTGGACACACTATTACAGAAGTAGATGAATTATTACATCAAAATTATACACTAAATCAATTAAATAGTATGATATAACAGCAGAATGGAGCACCGCCACAAAATGTCGTAGCCGTTTAAGAACATTTAAGTAATTAATTTCATGTGTGGATCCGCAATAAAGGTACCAATAGTACCATTGAATGACCGCCAAATAGTCCCGACTTACCACCATGTGATAGCTATTTATGGGGGTTTAAAAAGAAAAAGGGTATTTTGATTCAAATACAAATATTAACACCATCACGGCAAAAGTATTTGCGCGGAAATTAAAAATTGAAATGGTCATAATAACACAACATCGGACGCATTAGAAAATTTAAAACGAAGATATTACTTGTGCATGGATAACAATGGAGGGCACTTTGAGCATGTATTGTAATCTTAAATGTAGTATTGTATCTTAAATATTTAATTTTATTTACGTTCTAAATATATAAATTGTTTTTGAAGTGTACGTGAATTTATTTCTTATTTTTTAGTAGTGCCATACGCCATTATAGAATGAAACCAATGCTACAGAATGTTATACCGAGTATTTCTTTCTTAGTTACACATTTGGCCTATGTGTACTTTTAAATGAAAAAAAAAATCAAATCATTAGTGTGATATAGGCAACCAGTTATACCACGTTATACTTGCACAAATCTGCACAAGTTGAGTTAGAATTATTTATTTTTTTATCCAGAAGTAATTTCTTTACAAATTGTTAACGCAAATCGCAACAAACAATAATTTATTAACGCAAACAAATAACTAATGAAAACAAGGTTAGTAAATTAACATTATTCAATGAACTTTAACAATATTTAATAGGTGCTCATTGCTTTAATGACCTAATAAATACTGAAGATGTCCACCTTGTCTTTCGAGAGAATAAGCTAAGCGGCCTTAAAAGCAACGTAAAGAATTTAAAAAAAATTGTGGATTCATTTCATTACATGCAGTGCGTACAACCATGCTTTGACATTTTTTTTTTATAATTACACATAGAATATAGAATGTGTAATTGAAAAAGAAGAACCCGGTATATTTGTAATCAGGAAATGCAGGGATACCCAAAACTATAAAAATATACACGGTGTCTCATTTAAAATAATGAACATGCATTTTATTGGGCACTCCCTGTTGCTACATTTTGAGTTGGTACAGATAAAATAATACAACATTTATTTTAAACTTTTTTTTTGTATTCCAAAAATTAATGAAAACAAGTGGGGGTCAAAATATAATGGGAAAACCCTGTACAATACATTTACAACATTACTGAGATTTTAAATAATCAAGTTTTATATTTGTATACGTATTTTTACAGTCGCTTTCTGCTTTCTTTATTAATTAATTTTATTCAGGAACTTAACCTTAAAAAACCATACAGTATGAAGTGAGATGCGTGCTTTGTACAGTTTTTTCATAAAAAATGGTGGTTTACTTTCGGTACGAAAGTTGAATTTTTTTACCTCAAATGAAGGACCCACGGCTTACGTTTCTAACCGGTTGGGGAAAAACTGTTTAATACAGTCGTGTAGCAAATTAAAAATCAACGTACCTATGCTTATTTATATAAAATATTGTTATTGTAAGCAGTTGTATTTATTGATTTTGTGATGTAAGTTTTGAACTTAGTGTAGTTCTAATTCAGGTTGTTTTTGGAAAAGTCGTTTGTTGAGACGGCGGACGTGACAATTTAAGCTTTCGATTTATCGTTAAAACTTTTATTTTGTATTTATATAAAAATTCTCTTAAAGCGATTACTTGTAAACGTTTCAAAACTCTAAATAAAGACTCCAGTTTGAAACAATCGTATAGGACACTTATTCTCCTACCACCAATATACTGCGTAGGTATCTAAAATATAATTTGTAAAAAATAAAACAGTTATGTATAATGGAAGCGTGTAAAATAATGCTTTTATACACGAATATTTTTAATATACATGCATCATAATTGCTAATTAACAGACGCTGTAGCGAATGTAATTGTACGATCTTAAGAACGAATTGAAAGCAATTTTTTTAGTTAGAAACAAAGCCCAAAAATGTTCAAAATCTCTTAAAATTGTTGTATAGTGTGAGTTTCTTGAACAAGAAGGCCTTCCTTAGAAGTCGGGAAACAACAAAAGAACTCGTTTATTTGATAAGCGTCGATGTTTCGGCAACCAAAGGTGTTGCCTTCTTCAAAACGTAGATATAATTTCTTTTAATTAATTAGTAATTAGAAAATTAATTATTAATTAAAATTAAAGTACCCCATCATACACAATTATTCATTACACAACAAATACATACTATTATAGATATTAAACAAAAGACACTTGAATAGACATTGTGATCAAATAAAGACATTGAAATTATCAAATTTGAATAATAAAAAAAATTGAGACACTTGACTCACAATAGTATATTGAGACACAATCAATTAAAAACAAACTTGAGATTTCAAAAAAATAGCACATAGAAAAGTTCATCTTGATGAGTTGGATTAGAGGTTAAAATTAATGTACTTATTTCTGATATACAGTGTATAATTAATATTTAAGTTAGGCCCGTTCAGGCGTTTTGATTATTTGTTGCAATTAGAAAGCGTCCTAAAAACAAGTGAAGAATAGTGTGCTACAGGTACTAGTGCATTAATGAAATTCAATACAGCATGCTGTTGAGCATTAATATAGTATCAACAGAGTATGCAGTATCGAAATAGAAAAACTAATTTCTATTATTTGTCAACAGAAAAACACCAAAAACTGCACCAAAACTTGACTCGGACACGTGTTTCAACAGCTAAGCTGTTATCATCAGCGATACCGATACTAAAAATAAAAACAACGGAAAGCTTATATATACTATCTGCTTATCACGCATCGTTAAACTTAATTGATTCGTAGATAAGCTTAAATAATTCGAAAATCCTAATGGGCCGTTATCATCATAATTCATAAGCAAATTTCTGTTTTTAAAAATTTCTAAACTTTTATAAGAATCAAGTTCGTTTTTATTATCTACCCTCTTAATTAATTCAATGTCGCCTACTCTACGGTCATTTTCAAGCATATGCATGGCAACACTGGACCTATTTGTGCGATGATATTTGACATGAGCTACGTGCTCTTTAAAACGAGTTTTAATAGGTCTCTTGGTTTGCCCTATATATACTTGGTTACAGTCTTTACAATTAATTTTATATATTCCCGATTTATCACACATTTCTATTGGGTCTTTCGGATTGCCTAAAAGATTTTGCAAGTTGTTATTACTAGAAGTCACTGTTTGATAATCAAATTATGAAAATATTTGTTTCCAAGCGTTCCGATAGATATCACTTTAGATTATTTGAAAGATATGTTACACCAAAACCATTTAGACAATTCAGAAGTAGATAATTTTATTAAATTAGCAAGATTATGTATGAGTCAAACTTACTTTCAAATTAACAATAATATTTATCGACAAAATTATGGTACAACAATGGGTAACAGCTTATCTCCGTTTATGGCTAACCTGTTCATGGGTAAATTTGAAACTGATATAAAAAATAAATTAGATTATTTTCCTAGAATTTGGTGTAGTTATGTAGATGACGTTTTTGCAGTCATCGACACTAAAGTTTACAGCCCTCAGCAATTTGTAGAAATTTTAAATTCAAAATTTGAGACGATCAAGTTTACCTATGAAACAGAAACAAACCTTAAGTTACCTTTCTTAGACACTTTAGTGACAAGAAATGGCAACAAACTAGATATAGATATTTATCGTAAAGACACTAACACTATGAGGTTTATAACAAATGATTCCAACCATAGTATGCAACATAAACTTGCATCTTTCAACTTTTTGATTCACCGATTATTACATTTCCCATTGTCAAAACAAAACTTTGATAAAGAACTGCGAAATATTAAGCAGATTGCATCATACAATGGTTTTCAAGAATCAATTGTCACAAACATAATTAGAAAACATAAACATAAGTTAAACATTAGAAACATTACAACGTTAGGAACTAGTAATAGCAAAATAGATAAGAAATATGTCAAATTACCAAATTATCCCACATACACAAAAGGTCTTCAAAAAATATTTTCAAAATTTGATTATCAAACAGTGACTTCTAGTAATAACAACTTGCAAAATCTTTTAGGCAATCCGAAAGACCCAATAGAAATGTGTCATAAATCGGGAATATATAAAATTAATTGTAAAGACGTAACCAAGTATATATAGGGCAAACCAAGAGACCTATTAAAACTCGTTTTAAAGAGCACGTAGCTCATGTCAAATATCATCGCACAGATAGGTCCAGTGTTGCCATGCATATGCTTGAAAATGGCCATAGAGTAGGCGACATTGAATTAATTAAGAGGGTAGATAATAAAACGAACTTGATTCTTATGAAAGTTTAGAAATTTTTAAAAACAGAAATTTGCTTATGAATTATGATGATAACGGCCCATTAGGATTTTCGGAATTATTTAAGCTTATCTAAGAATCAATTAAGTTTAACGATGCGTGATAAGCAGATAGTATATATAAGCTTCCCGTTGTTTTTATTTTTAGTATCGGTATCGCTG
Organism: Abscondita cerata; assembly: GCA_030710515.1. Lineage (NCBI taxonomy): Eukaryota > Metazoa > Arthropoda > Insecta > Coleoptera > Lampyridae > Abscondita > Abscondita cerata. Next base: position 683,320 of record JALBCR010000145.1, read on the forward strand.
ATGATAACAGCTTAGCTGTTGAAACACGTGTCCGAGTCAAGTTTTGGTGCAGTTTTTGGTGTTTTTCTGTTGGTTAAATCGACGCTGCAGTTGGTGTTCCTTTCCTTTGATCTATTATTTGTGCTTATGCCAAATATTTTTTGTATAAATACAAGTTAAACTGCTTCTTTTTTCATCAATGTATTCTTAGTATGCCCCTACTGATTACCAGTATAAAAATAAAAGGTTTAGGTACTATGTAATAGTATCTAAACCTTTCATCTAAATAGTGGGTGAATCGTAAGGTATTAAAGATCGATTGGGTTGACAAAGTAAGAAAACAAGCACGTCTATTACTTGTAGGGTAAAAACATAGAAATAAAGCAAACAATTAAAAACGTTTGAAGAAAAAAACATCATCAGGAAGTAGTACCAATCTTCTACTTTACTCTACTAACAAAAATTGCAAATCTTGATAGCCGGTTGTGTCATTGCTTAGTATAGGTGGTCCGGTCATGAGAGATTTGAAGTCATTATTAAAGTCCACTACCAGTTTTTGTTTACTTTATCTTTTGCTTCATTTCAAGTATGTCATACTAAGTAGGCGCTGTTACATAGTAATGCCAGAGATTTACTGTTGTATGTATGTATAAAGCGCTTGATCGTTTAGTAACCCATTCTTCCTTAGTTGTTATAGCGTCGTTGTTTTTTATTTTGGCCTCTAAATTGAATATAGCACATCAGAAAGTTTATTCACATGAAATTTATCCATCTTCAGCACCTTAACCCTTAACCAGTGACGTGGAGTCTCTCAGACTGGTGTAGGAAAGATCGGCATCTACTGAACCTGTTTTTTTTGTGGCATGAACAGGAATTGTTAGTGGCACCCTTACATCTTTATCAACATAATTTACACTAGATTGAAAGAAAATACGAACATATGCAGTGGTGACATGGTACAATGTCAAGAAAGGTCAATGAAAAAGAATACAAATTCAAGTAGAGAATTTTTTTATACAGTGACCGGCAAAGAGTTTGCAACAAAGTCCGTCCTAAAAAAACAATGTTTTTTGTTCTTTACCGTCCATTGGTAGAGTAATAAATCCAAACTACTGGATTGTAAAGTTTATTTGTTGGTTTTATTTTGTTTTATGCAATACAACGCAAAAAAATTTTGGCTTCTCAATATTTCCGGAAAAAATGCCGAAAACTGATATTTTTGAAAAGTCGTTATTTTTTTTTTGAAAATTTGCACATAGACGTAAAATTTAATTCTGAACAACTTTTCTCTTAGGCATTTTTCAATACCTTGTCCTCTAATCTCACTTTTTACATATTTAAGGGATACTTATTATATTTGCCGCCATGACATGACATTTGTCAAAGTGCTTATTTTTGTCATTCAATATGCCAAATTCATTTGCCAAAAGTAATTTTCGGATATCTCAATTACAAAAATTTTTCCCATTTGATGCAAACTCTTTGCCGGTCACTATATAAGAAGGTTTACAAAAAGAACTTTCTGGTTATTTTACACTAACAAAAAACTAACTTATTTTTGAAAAAATTAACATTATAAATTCAAATGTAACAAAAACCACAATGCATAAAAATCAACAAACAAAAGTAGTCATTTTTTTCGATTTGCACTCTGTAAATTTTATGCCTGCAAGTCAAACAAACTGGTTTTTACTTGCAGCACAAATAAGATGTCTTTCTGTGTAATTTAGATAGACACAAAAACCAATATTTGCGAGTTTGAAGGGGCTCTTGTCTTGTATAAGTAAGCACCTCTATGCGAAGAATACGTTTTATAATTTCTCTGACTTCTAGTGAAATTATGACATTTTCGTATCGTCTTCTCATATGCGGACTAGTCAAGCTCTTGGCAAGTTGCTTCATGAAATCTTTCCTTTCTAATATTCCATTATTTTTATATTATATTGATACATAACATGTGCGTTGACCGTGCTTATATCTTATAATTTGTAGAACAAAGCCATAGGCCACCGGTGTGTTCTCCTTGATGAGCTATAAATGGTACATTTTTCATCTAGAGCATCTACTTTGCCTTTCGTCATATTGTAGAAACTTATTATTTCCGGTTTTTTGGTTTCTATGTCCTGTTCTGCAGCGTGATGCATAGATGATAAAAGTATTACAGCTTTGTTCCTCTTTGGAACAAATGAGACTAAAGTCATCTTTTTGTAAAGCCATATATTGATGAGCCAACAGCACAATTTTTTGTCGGCAAAAATTCGGGTTTTCCTCAAAATTCCAACATATGTCAAGCTCTTTGACTTTAGTAGTTTTACCAATTCCACAGATAAAAACCAGTTATCACCTGTCACATTCCGATGGGTCCCAAATAGAGGTTTACATAGGCGAATCACAGATTGCGTTGGCTTAAGCAGCTTGTTTTAATCTGCAGATAATCCTAGACCAAGAGAGTTTCTTCCTTAATACACATACGCATTATATGCATAGTTATTTCTTGCATCCGTCAACATCATCACCTTTATTCCGTATTTCCGAGGCTTACTCGGAATATATATACGGAAACTATCTTCCTCAAAAATCCAGTAGCATTTCGTGAACCCATATGTATTCACAAACACTAAACTCTTGCTGGCAGTTCTGAAAAAATAAATCAAAAATTTCTTGTACAGGTGCTAGCTTATTTTCACGTTTTTGTTGCTCTCTATCATCAAATCTAATAACGTTTAGCAGAACAGCAAACCCGTTTACACTCATAACTGCTCTGAAAATATCTCTTCCTGATCCATCTGTCGCAAATAAACAATCAAGATCTTCGTGATTGGTTTTGAATATTACAGAACCAGCAACCCCAAAAATGCAATTTTTTCTATTTGATCAGAATCTTTTAGATCAGCTTGATTTTTGCTCTTATATTTCAGTCGAACGTGTCCCAATTTCACATTTGTCCAAATGACTAAAATATTTATTATTTTGTCTGTGAATAAACACTTCCATATTGTTTCTGAGTTTCCTGAATTTCCCAAACATTGGGATTTTCCCTGTAGACCAGGCAAATGTGTAATTACATTGTGTTGTGGAACGCAAACATTTCTGGTGGGTTCGTCTACCGACCACTTACAGCGATTCTTTCCGTAAAAATTTTGATTACTCCTCCTGTTGTAACTTGTTTCTCTATTGTCATTGATTGAATCCTCGGACGCTATTTTCTCATTTTCATGCATATTGCTGGAGTGCCTTGGAATATCGTCATCAAGCTCCGATTGTTCAGAATTTGTACTATGTTCAGTTTGTATTTCACAGTCAGAATCACCACCTGCATCACTGTTATCAGATTGTAGGCTATTATACCAACCTAAAACTGTTTCCTCAAAGGCTGGGTCTGTTGCGCAAACGCCACGCGACGTACTTGCCATTCTAAATACTGCGAAAACTAACTCGAAACAATTCGCGAAACAACACATTAACGGTGATGTGGAGTCTCATAGACTCCAACGAGTTGCTTGCGTCTCAACTATTGAGCAAACACTGCCGGTAAGTAGATGTACACTGTCTATCCCCACTTCTAAGAAGGTACTAGAGCACACTTGCCCCCTATTGAACTGTTGTGAAGTAACTGAAACATTTTTTTCTTAAGGAGTCACGCGGACTCACGTCACCGGTCACAGGTTTCTGATATTGTTTCTATTATGTCTTCCCATCAATGTTGTTTAGGTTTTCAGTTGGCTTAGTTTTCTTTGAATAATTCAGGTAAGTTATCCTCCAAAATTGGTTTATAATTTAATGTGGTCTTATATGATCTATTCTTTGTGATTCCCTACGTTTCGCCTTTCATTGTAAGGCAATTTATCAAAACGTTCAACTAAACCTATGAAAACTTCGATAAAGGCCTTGAAGAGCCAAACGTCGAGAATCTTATCTTATTGAATTGTTTTTTTTACTCTACCACCACAAAGAAGGAATGCGATAAAACCAAATTAAATTGTAATTTTTGAATAATGTTTATCCTTAGTGAACAATTTTTAATACCATTCTGATACTCGTCTAACTAGTCAGTGAGAAGACTTACGTCATGAAGACTTTCAAAAATCATCTGTAGAAATTGTTTCAACAGTTTGTGAGCGTAACATTGTTTAGTATTTTGAATATCTTCTAGCTCAAAGGGTTGTATCAAAAAGGTAACGTAGCATACAGTCAGATGAGTCTATCCAGACGTTTCTATTAGTGTTGAAATCCGGTGGTTTATTGAATCGATATATAAAAATGGTTTCTTGAACCACTTTATAAAATCGGTTTGTAGAACTGAGTAAATTACCACGAAACAATTAAAATTACTTATAAATGAATTTTTGAAAATCACGTTTTAAAAGAGGGAACGTTTCAGTAACAACAAAAATACGTACAAGAAATTGTCTCCGAAAAAGCCGTTTAAATAGGTAAAGAGATTTTTAATAAAATTTCAAACTGGTTTGTTGAACCGGTTTAAAACCACGGTTTGTGGATCCTGTTTAACAATCACGGTTTGTTGAACTCGTTTAAAAACCGTGGTTGTTATCGGACTATTCAATCTTACCTTCCTCTTTCAATTGTGCAACAATCACTTAACCTGAAATAATTTGCCTTTTTTTTCGTGGTTTTACTTTGGTGTAAGTAAATATTTTTTTTCAAAAGTGCTAAAAAATCTATTATTAAAGTGACGTTTAGGTGACTACTCATTTTCTCTGTCAGCAGTTATAATCTTCAGACTCTCAGTTATTAGAATCCTTTTGCCTTTTTTTAGAAAGTAATTTCTTTTAAGTATGTGTTTATTTTGTGATAAAAAATTATTAAAAAAAGCTAGCAATATTATTTTTAAGGGTTTCGCTTCCGTATTTAACTAATTTGATTTGTCTAGATTCCAGGTTTGATGCTCTTCCATTTTTAAAGCTGAATTCAAGTATTCCTTTGTTGTTCTATTATTTGTATTAGCCCTTCTTGACTTGAACCATGACTATATTGTAGTAATCAGTGGCGGCTCGTGGTCAATCATACTGGGAGGTCAAAATTAATTTAAAAAATAGGCATACTTAAAAAAATACAAATAACTCAAATGCACCGCAAAATTTTATACAATCTACAATTTTGTTCAAAATATAACGATTTTTCGAAACATTCTCATTAAAATCTCTAAGGGATCCGTAAGCATTGTCTAGCTGTGTACGAATATCAACATTTCCTACGGTTGCAAAATTTACCGAGCATTTCATGTGTTCTGCAGACGAAACATGTTTTTTATTTCCTCTTTTAAATGTTTTAAATCTCTGACACCGGATTTGGACTATAGCGAGTCTGACGAGTCTTTAGAAAATAATAAACAAACAAAACAGTAAAATACATTTGATACTACACAACCACATATCCAGTTAGCTAAATCGTACATTACCTTGCGAAAGTTTCGATGAACATCTTTATTTTTGTCTTTGCTAGTCTGTCGTAAACTTAGTTCTGGCAAAGGACGACCATTTGCCTTGAATTCAACTAATTTTGTAAAATTAAGTTTGTTAGCACTTTTAGTTGTTTAATTTTCTGCACTACCGACATTTTCTATTATAGCGCATGCACACGCGAATCAAAAATAGTATTTTTACAAAACAACACAACAACAGTAAAACATATCAATATAAATTCTTAAATTGATTTAAAACACGCGAAAATCGAATCAAAAATCGAGCGTAGTTGTACACCCTATACGAAGTCAACGTAAACTGCGGGATCCGGCTCATGACCCAAAGTTGATTATTGTTTCGGACGTTCGCGTTTATTCGGGCGCTGCACGTTTTCGAGTTTTTCCGGGTAGATCTAATTCAATGAGGACAATTCGCACCGCCAGCCCAAGGTTGAAGAGGATGAATTACGAACGACGGCCGATAAATTTTAAGTTATTGTACTTGCGACTTAATTACCTATTTTAATAAAACACGTAATAATGAATATTTTTTTATATATTGTCAAAATTTTTGGGAGGTCATTGACCAAATGACCATATGGACAAGCCGCCACTGTAGTAGTATATTGAAATTCATCATATCGTACTAGACACATAATGGACTGTATTTATAAGCGTGACATTAATGTTAAAGGGACTGTAGTACTGATAATACTTATTGTTGTATTTGATATAGATTCTTTGCCTCTATCTTCAAATGAGAGGATAATGAAACAGACTAGTTAAAAAAATATAAGTAAATAATAATGTAGGTCAAATCCTTTATTATTCTTAATAGAAATTTTCAAGAAATGTAAAAATAACGATCAGATTATATATAGTAGGGTGTAAACAATTTAATTAATAGAAGTCTTTGCCTAACAAAAAAGTAGTTTAACATTTTACTAAATATTTCAAATAAAATGCAGTTTATGTTTGGAAATGATTAATAAATAAAAGAGTTGAACTTGTGGTAGTGCCAAAATAACTACGTTTTTTTGTTTAGTTAAGTGGTAGACACATGTAGTGAAACCTTCTTACCTGAGGGTAATCACTGTCTTTAGTTTGGTATCCAAAATGAAAAAAGTACGTTTTTGCTCCCCTTCTCGCGTGCAAATATCCTACACGTATTAACGGAGAAACTGTGTGTCCATCACTAAGCGCTTCCATTGTAGAATCTCTTATGTTAATGGGGTGTTGAATCGGTTTGTCCCAATCGGTATATTCGTTTCTAACGGCCGAAAAAATCTCGTTCAAATGATAAACGTAAGCGTTACGAATGTAAGTTCTTAATACGCGATTACGTTCTTCTTCTTCGAACCCGTATTGTATGTCCGTAGCACTAAAGTCATTATAACTTTCCGTCGTAGTCGTACCTAACATGACCTCGCACGTAATAAAATTTTCACTCGCGTGCTCCATCGAATATTCAGGATCTGGAGTATCAGGATCAATCGGGAGTGATGGCGCAATCCTTGGCATAAATCGGACAATTTCAATTTGAACGTCCAATAAAGCTTGCACCGGTCTAAAAAAACAAAAAAAAAGCTTAGGATTAACTCTAAATTAGAGCTTTTTCTATACCTCGATCGTAAACAAGGCGCAATGTCTTCGTCTTCACCCTCCGTCGAAGACAGACAACCTGTCTGTTGACCGACGCTAATGCGGATACTGTCAGGGTTGTGTATAGTCGCCCAGGGACTTAAAGCAGCACCGCTTAATAAAACGACGCGTTGAAATAGTCCTTTAAGAACGAAAACGTCTAAATGTAGCCTTTCACCACTTTATATTTACCTTTAGAATTTGGTGAGACGAGCAGAAAATTAACCAAAGCAGCGCCGGTGTCGTGTCCAATTAAAGTAATTCTCTTAGAATCACCCCCAAAAGATGCTATATTCGTTTTGATCCACCTCAAAGCAGCTGCAATGTCTTTGATACCGAGATTTCCGCCAGACGAATCCGACTTGTCGACGCCGGGTTGGGTTTTTAAAAATCCTGCAACAAGAATTTCAGTTAATGTAAAGAATATTAATCAACCGTCAAAGGGCTTTTGTTAAAGTATCATCAATTTCATTTCAAATAAGATTATGAAAATGCGAAGTCGAGTGTAAGGTGTAAAATTTTAAGTTCTAATTAACATCAAAGGTAATTTTAATTTAACTTAAATTAAATTCTAAGTTATTCAAATGAAATTGTACGTGGAACGAAGAAGAATATAAGAGCAAAATAAATTAAACAAGTGCAAAATATCATTTGCTTTGTGTATTATTTTTATGTTTTCTATTCACATACATAACATTTATGTTATGCAATTTCTTGTACGTAAAGAATTACACTTTCTGTTGCTCCGCTATTAGTAAAATGTATGTAGGTGAGGTTTTTTCACAAGAATACGTTGAATTTTAAACAAAAGTTACGGAAACTAACAACGGCACTAAACTTTGAATGGCTACATTTTAATTTTAAAAGTGTGAGTCACAATATAGCAAAATGTTTTATAATTTTAAATCTCATTTAAAATAACACGATGAAAATAATAAGAATAGTAGATTCTGTAACAAGGTTAGAATGAAAATTCAATTCGAGTGGAAGAACCACGAGTAGTTCAAATGTTCACTTATAATTTCATAAGAGCTTAATTATTTCCGGATTTTTGTTTGATAATTTAAAATTTCCGGTATAATAATTAACGCTCGAATGATATTCGGTAAGAAAATCGTAACGACATAAGAAAAAGGAATCCATTTCTGTTTTAAATTTTCATTAACCATACAAGTTGTAACATATCCGTGACAACCAAAACCAAAACTGTCAACAACAAAAATTTTGGGGAAATTGTGTGAAAGAATGTCGCGCTTTAGAGTTGAATGTTTGGCAAATGTTGACGAAGCAGTAGTTTCTATAACGCCGAAGAACACCAAGAAAAGCAAAAAGTCTGGGGTCAGTTCCAGTGTTTCTGTTACAAAAGAAAGTACAAGTTGGAAAAGTCAACCTGAAAGGATGAGTTAGCCGATATGCTAAAAGACTGGGCCTTCAATATGAAGCGGAAAGATTGGGAAGACAATAAAGAGTCGGTAGTAAAGGTTATGTAGAACTCCACCGCCAAACAACTTCAGGAATTCTACTATAACAAACACAACATCAAATTTGATCCATTTGCCGACGTTGAATTTAGCAGCGCTCACGCTGCGAGGGATGCCAAGCGGAGAAATTTACAAACTAATCCAAGGAAACCAGAAATAGAAAGAATGGTCAAAAAATGCAATCAAAATATGCCCTCGGGATTACAACAAAGATTTTTTTTGATTGCCGGCTACAAACTTGCGTGTAGGAGAGGAGAGGGTGCCACATGTCGTCTTCACCATTTTTCGGAAGAGAAGGACAACAAGGGCGTCAGTACTGGTCGCCTAGAGTACAATCCTGTCTTCACGAAAATGGTTAATTTCTAAATCAAATTCTCCAGACTTATGTCCAGTGCGGTAATACCAACGCTGCTTGCATCATAAGGCAAAACAATTTTTTCTTTTCAGTTTGTTTAAGAAACTTTTGGAAAAAAGATCAAGATTTATTACCAAATTGGCACAATGTTTTTTCCAAAAGCTGGTACAAAAATATGCCTATAGGACGGAACACCATTTCATCTTGGATGAATATTTTGGCTCAGAAAATTGGAATCGACACAAAAGCGGTCAAGATCACAAATCACTTCATACGAGCTTGTGCCGTTTCAAATTTAGCAAAAAAAGGAGTTAATGAAGAGCATCTAATAAAAATTACAGGGCATAGTAATACGAATTCAATACGTCACTATCTACAAATGGATGCAGGACATCATCAACGGATAGTGGAACATATGAGGAATGGTTCTAAATCACGTGTTGTTGTTAATTCAAATACCACTACTAGTTCTGAAGTATTTTTCAGAGGGAATGTTAATTACAATACTATGTTGAATTATTGTTAATTTAATAAAATTTTACAGAAAAATTTCCACTTATTCTACTTGCAAAAATTTCTAGGAACGTGTTTTGGTTACCATGGTTATGGCCCATAAATTAATTTTACTATTAGTCATTAATGAGTGTCATACGATTTTGACAGTGTTTCCTGCACGACCATTCTAATTCCATCGAATTTTTATTCATTTTATACAATTTAAATTAATACTTGCCTCAAAACATCTAAAACGTTGCATTTACATTTGACACTGACAGTTCAGAAAATCATGGGTGTTTAATTATTTTGTTGCTATAATTACAGAATATTCATTCTGTTATTTGTTATTGAATGAAAATACATGCAAAACACATAAAAAGAATTAATATTCCATCTTAAGGGCGAGAATTTTTTCTTTCTATTATTAAAAATGATTTCACAATTACTATATTCCATTAACGGTCGTGGAGAAAAAACATTTCACATTGTAGATAATCGAATTTTTATTTTACAAATTAGTACATATTATGTACAGGGTGAGCGTGAGCAAATTTAGATGTTTTAGTAGAAGTCTCGGTAGTTGTAAGAAATATTTAAAAACGCATTCTCCTTCGGTTTTTGTTAAACAAATAAAAACCAAATTTGGCTGTAGAGTGTTTTCTTCGCTTTTTTTATTATTCATTTTCCGTACTTTTTAGGAACTATGAACACAATGTGATAAAGTTAACGGGAGCAGCAAAGGAAACACACTGCTGTTCAAGCAGAACAAATATTTTAATAATTAACATCTTGCGTTATTACGTTGTGAACACATAAACAACTACAAAACAAAAATAAGACCGTTGCGTTGACAACAATTGCAAAGGCGACTAAAATTTGTATATCTAACACGGTCCCTCAAATTTTATTTCAACTATTCCAATATCTCTGCAGTAATCTTCAAATTTTGATGAATTTAAAATGTTTCTCAACATATCTGCGGGCATCCGATCCGTTGGTATAAATTTTATTTCTATTTATTTATTTTCCAAAGCTTCTCTGATGAAATTTTTTGAGAAAATGACTTAGATGTATGGCTTCTTTTGTAGCATCGGTAAGACCAAGATATTCGGCCTCAGTCGAAGATAATGCAACAGTTCGTTGTTGTACAGACTGTTGCACCAGATAGAGTGAATACCAATCCAGTGTACGATTTCCGATCGTCCACGGAGTTCCCCCAGTCCGCATCGACATAAGCTTTCATACAGTAGTAAGATTTTGTTATGATTTATTGGATTAGAAGATATTCAATTTTTTTAATACTCCATATTTTACGAAAAGTCAACAAAACTCAGAACACTCTGTGTTTCGGTATAGGGAACCTTAATGAAAGTATACCTTATTTTTTACGGGCAATCAAAAAATACAATAAGGTACAGGGTTTTCCATAACAAAAAATAACTTTGATGTGCCACACTTTTTTGGGACATACTGGATATTTCAAAATAATTTCAAAATGTAAAATTTATTACCCTGCAAGCTACTAAAAGACAAAACTTGTAAAACTTTTACTGTTTCGTTATAAATCTCCGTCCCGTTGGTACTGATTCACCCTGTATAATAGTATGATTGTGAGAAGATCGTCGTTAAATTCTACATTCATGGCATTGGGTTTGTCAACTGTATCAAAGAAACGTGACAAATAAATGGTCTCTTATGTCACCTACATCAGAAAGTTGAGTTAGCTCTATTGGTTTTAGTCACTCTCCAAATTTTTCCATGTATACTTTTCCGTATAAGGCTAATGGCGGTTCCCGGTGAGACACCCTATATTTTTTGCCTCGGCTCTTAACTTTCTTTGTATATCTCTTTCCTTTTTTGTGATATCATCGTCAATATAGATTCTTGTACATAGTAACTTTTTATTTCGTAATATTTCTAATTTTTCTTCTACGTTTCCTACCTTTATCAATACTATTCACTTTTTCCAACCCCATCTTAGTGCTTAGCATACCTCGCACCTTCATTTCTATTTCTTGTTTGTTTCAGTTTACTTCCAACCATTTTATCACTAAATTATTCCTCCTCTTTTCTTTCTCCGTATTTTTTACTTTTCTTTGTAAGTTTTCCACCTTTTGTTAATAATCATCAATAATTTCGTGGTTTTTTCTTTGTTTTATTTGACTTTACGGGATCACTCTGTTCTTCATGTTGAGTCATGAAATTAAAGGTTTCGTATGATGGTTATAGTAGTTTATAAAACAATACATAAAAAGTGTTCAAATGCCTGAAACAATTTGAAAAAAAAAACACATCGGTTGTCATTTTCTAACTTGAAACTGCAGTGCGTAGAACCCTACTGAAGCAAATATATTGCTGTGGTTTATGCATAATTATTTAAAAAAAATTTTAATTTTGCTTAATGAAACTAGAGACTCTGTTCGACTATCTCAAGGCTAAGATTTGTTTTAGTAAAAGATTGAATTAATCAAACATTAAACTTTACTTAATACACACATTTATTTTACAGACACAATCCAAATCTAAATCTAAAAATGCGCTCGGATGCAAATATGATATAAACAAGATAGTTTCCATACGCACACAGTCTTGTATTTTACATAAACAAACTAATCTTAGTTCTATTTCGTTGTTGAAGCCCTGTTGATCGTCAAAATTCCGTGGATGTTAAATCTTCACATTGATTTAATTGGTTAACTACCTCGTGTAGATTCAATCGTTCACGTGTTTTTTTAATTTTGAAGTACTTTACTTGCACATGTTGACTTTATTTATATTTTATTACCGTCCACCACCGTCTCGTTACGTTCTTCAATTCAGACTCCTCGATTTTCTTTTTAACTTTTTTCCACCTTTCTTTGCAAGTCAATCTGTTCTTCAAAATAGTTTTTCATCTGCCACTGTTTTCCACACAATATGCACTGTTCAAAAATAATGCAGAATAAAACGTTTCATTGTTATTCGCAGAACTTTTTATCTCACACACGTTTTGGTTACATCTCGCCGGTGCTTCTAAGTATAGACACTACTCAGCATAAATTATCACGTACTGTCCAGACATTATTTTATCAAACGGAAATGCAAATTTTAAACAATCACCTATTTTAATTTTATCTTAATTTATATACGTACACACATTTTATTGTAACTAAATGAAATCTTATCTGCACGAATCCTAATTTCTTAAATAAATTCAGGTTGATTTCTAAAAATTCAAATCAATTTTGTAATCTTGTTCTTGTTCTTGTTCAGGGTTCAGGTACCGATAGAAAACGATAAAACTATAAAATTTCTTCCTGGGTATACTTCAAAGAAAAAACCTGCGGAATAAATTTTTGCTTATCTTGTTGTTTTGATTGTTAAAGTTACTTTATAAGCGTTGGGTTTATAATCTATCCCAACAGAAATTAATACCGTATAAACACGTTAACGTTATTTATAGAAAGTGCGGATAACAAAAGTATTGAGGTTACTGTAAAACCACTGCAATTCTCAATATGCTGCCCATTTAACTTGTGACAACATCTCCGGTGTAATCGATTCAAATGTAGCGCGTATTCTATTTTGTATATTTTCCCTCGTGATAGGAATATTATTAGAAACTATTTCCCTAACTTAGCCCCAGAGAAAAAATCGAGGAGCGTAAGATCCTAAGATCAAACTGGGTTGGCCAGTTTTCTACACCTATACACTTCATTCTAAAAGTTTTATCAAGATAACGTCTGACGTTTATCGAATAGTGTGGAAGAGCACCATCATGTTAGAACTACATCGTACAAATTATTTCTAGCTCGATATCTTCCAAAAGGTGAAAGTTTCCAAAAACTCTGCCTAATATGAATGTTCATAGATCACAGCTTATGTTTTTAATATTTATAATAAGTATTTGTTATAATTAAAACATTTGTTTTTTTTTGTTTTTGTGCATATGTTGTCGCATATTTCAGAAAGACTAATGCATATTATTTCATTTTCTGTGTGCATATAACCATTTCTTTAATTAATTATTTTATGAAGCACTTGGTAGTTTAATAATATTTTTATTGCTCCATAATGCTATTTGTGGCACTCGATTTGTAGGAACTTTTATGAAAAATATTAAATTAAAAGTATGGAATGTAACATAGTTTAAACACAAAAATTCTTTATTTTGCTGAAAAATGTGAAATCAAAAGCGCTACTCAAGTGGAAGTTGAAGGATTATGTTTTTGAAATTACATAAAAAAAATCAACAATAACCGTACGTGTAAACTATTAATACGTCTTGCTTTTTGTATTAAGCAATCAATAAATTTTGCATTTTTCGTGCATTGAGTAATGTAATTTTTAGAATGAAAAAACAAGATTTAAAAATTGATTTATTTAATGAATAATAATGTTGTATAAATATTGAAGTATGTTACAAGAAAATATAGCTACTTTAATATTTTGTTTGATTTATTTATTTTCAGGATGTCTCTTCAAATCAGATTAAAAATGCAGGCGGTTAAAAATTAATGTATAATAAGTCAATGGAAATACTTTAACAAAATTTTAAAATGGAAATAATATAATTCCATATTAATTATTAGTGTTATGCGTTTACTTTCAAACACAAATCAAATTAACTAAAACGGTCGTAGCTCTGCAGTTAAGTGCGATAGCTGTTAAGCAGGCATCTCGGGTTCAATTCCCGGTGCAAACATCGAATTTTTCGGCCGTACTCTCTCGCAAGGCAATGGCAAACCAGTGAGTATACTTGCCTAGTAAACCTCTCAACTAAGCCGTTCGGCGTTAAACTGTAGGTCCAATGTATATGTGTCTACTGTCACGCACAACACATATACATGCGAGGGGTGCGCAACATCCGGTAACGGATATGCGACTTCAAGAAGAAGAAGAAGAAGAAGAAGAAGATTTTTCTTTAAAAGTGTTTTAGTGGAATTGATGGTTTATATTAATTTCTGAAAATAGTTTTGTTTGGTGGAATTAAAGAATTCCAGCTAGTAAGAAGAATTTTTCTATAGATTACGGGTCGAAGCAGTTTTGTGATTTAAATTAATATTTGACTTTCCTTGCGACTATTGTTTTCAATGTCTTCATTATCTTTGGTGAAGGTTGTTCATAAGTAATTCGGATTTCTTTTATAAATTTAATTTATTTATTCACAATTATTTTTTCTACTACCACACGTTGCATATTTTTGAGACACGTGTTTGCCAGTTGGTATGTTTTGTTGTACAATTTTAGATTCACCTTTGGGTTTTAATTCACCGTTCGGTTTCTAATTTACCGCTAGGCATTAAGTTGCTGACGCATCTAAATACACCATGATTGATATTTTCTTATAACTGAATGTTGTAATGATTCCTTGAGGTGGAGGAAGAAGTCAAAAACTACTACCTGCCCTAGTTTTAATTATCCGACGCTTTGCCTAGGAGGAAGAGTTAAAAATAACGGTCTAAAATTACATATATGGCAGACGTGTCCCCCAAACCTGTTATGTGATGTGTTATCGAGGCTAAAAGTAAATTAAAAAACCGTGTGGGTTGCAGAATTTATAATTATCATAAAAGATTAATGATGTCAAAAGGATTAAAAATTAATAAATTATACAAGACACACAGTATAAACTAGACGAACGAACGAATACATTTTATTTATTCGTTCAATTGGATCATCTTTTTTGTCCCGTTTTTGGTTTAACGTTATATCTGGATGAGACCGGTTAAGTGATCAATTATTTGTTTCATAACCTTTTACGTTAGAGATACTGTTAAAGAAAAGACATAAAAATGAAGCGACGCAGTACTTTGTTCAAACAGCTAATTTGAGTAAGAACTCATTTATAATTAGTTTTAAATTGTAGTTTGCCTAAAACTTGGATCCTTCTAGAGAAATTGTAGTACAGGTAACTTTAGGTAGACACCATGGTAGTTATGCGGCCAACGTTTTGACGGACGTTGTTCAGTTTTTCTGAAGGCGTCTAACAATTAATGAGTTAATCCTACAAGTTCAAAATTGCTTTATTTTCTGGTTAGATATAATTGTAATATGAACGGTAATCCAATATCTTAAATTGATTGTAGATTTGATTCAGTTCCTGTTTTCTATTTAATGTTTAATTTTTTTAAAATTTGAATCTACCGCCGTTAAGCAACCAATCACGCTATGCGCGCCTATTTTCGAAATTAGATATATTCAAAACAGAGTTGCCGT
Organism: Abscondita cerata; assembly: GCA_030710515.1. Taxonomy (NCBI): domain Eukaryota; kingdom Metazoa; phylum Arthropoda; class Insecta; order Coleoptera; family Lampyridae; genus Abscondita; species Abscondita cerata. The sequence continues at coordinate 698,894 of JALBCR010000145.1, forward strand.
CACGTGAACTTTGCAATTATGAACGATTTTCTGTTTTCTGTTCATCTTTTGTTTTTTTTATGTTAATCTACGGGTGAGTTTTAGTGTGACAACGGTCAATAACTCCGTTATTATGCTAATTATCCAAAAAAGTTTTTGTGAAAAATTGTAGCCAGCTTTGAGCTTCACGTTTTAAAATTGGTTACAATAATACAGGGCCTTCCGTAACGTCGTGCCAAGTCAAAGTTAGGTTTTTTTAAATTGAACACCCTGTATTTTATTTAATATTTGAGTTCCTATTTACTTCCCTGTTTCAACAATATAAGGTCTTATTATGTTATACAGGGTATTTAAAATGTTATAGCCACTTTTCCATAAAAATCGTAAGAAGTTCAACGTCCTGTATAACTGAAAAATGAGATCAAAACAATAATCCATTACAGCAGTTACTTACTAATTATTGTCAAAAATCATAAGAAATGTTGATTTTGTCAATATTCATTAAATTGTGTACAGGGTGAGTCAAAATGCAAATTCATTATTTTTTTCTCTTTTTTAAATGGATCACCCTGTATTTTATATCACTATCGAGAAGAACTGATGTTATACTTTGATTTTTATTAAGCATTCCCTATACCTAGAATGATTATTTGTTCAGATAATTTTGATTTTGATATTCAAAGTATTGAATAGGTATCTAATGATAACCAATTAAGTTAAGTTGGCCATGACTTATTTGTCAAATATGCAGCAATTTTATCAAATTATATAGGGTATTTAAAAAGATATGTCCATTTTTATATCGAAATCACTACGAAATAAACACTCTGTATGGCATAGATATTTTTAATTTTCTTCAAATTTTATAAAAAAATGTTCGAAATAATTTTAAATTAAATGTTCGAAGTGTCCACCTGCAACGTCTATGCAAGTTTGTATTCGATTTTCAAATGAATTCGCTACATTTCTCAACATTTGTACATCAATACTATTAAAAGCTTCTCTTATTCTGTTTTTCATATCATTTGCTGTTGTTGGAGGTTCTTGGTAGACACGGTTTTTGATATAGCCCCACATAAAAAAATCAATTTTTGTTAATCCCGGTGATCTAGCTGGCCATGCAATTGGGCCTCCTCTGCCTATCCACCTTCCAGGAAAATTATTATGTAAGTGGTTATGAATAAGGGCAGTGTGATGAACTGGAGCGCCATCATGTAAAAACCACATTCGTTGCCGAATATTAAGAGGAACATTTTGAAGTAATATTGGCAAATGATTCTCAAGAAAATCTAAATATACAGCACTATTCACACGACCATCAAAAAAATGTGGTCCAATTACGTGTTCCCCAACGATACCACCCCAAACATTTATAGACCACCAATTTTGACTATGAGTTTTTATAATGTACGGATTGCTTGGGTTATAATAGTGAAAATTATGTTTGTTCACCGTTCCATTTTTATGAAAAGATGCCTCATCGCCAAAAAGCACAAAATTAAAAAAACAATTTGTCACCACGTAATTGTTGTTGGGCCCATTCACAAAAAACTAACCTGCGAGGATAATCATCTTCTGTCAATTCTTGGTATAATTGCACATGATACGGGTGCATCTTATATTTGTGGAGGATATTTACGGCTGATTTTTGACTAATGTCGTGTTGGCGTGATATTTCACGACTACTAATGTGTGGATTCTCGTTAACGGCGAGTAGTACAGTATATTCCTTATCTTCGGTTGTAACAGTTTTTGTTCTTTCGTGCTTTTCATATAACACTGATCCAGTACGAAAAAAGCGATCCATTAACCTTTCAAACGCTCTTGAATTTGGGTATCTTAAACGTAATACCGCTGTTGATATATTCTGGATGCAAGCAAACAGTTTCTCATACTTTCTCCTAACACAAAAATTATATCTGTTTGTTCTTCCTTGGAAAAATTCATTATTAAATCCACAATTTTCAAACACAGAAATCTTTTAACAATTAACAATATGACAACTGTCATTTATCAACTGCCTACTAAAGTAATGAATTCACATTAGACAACAGTTAAATTGCTGCATATTTGACAAATAAGTCATGGCCAACTTAACTTAATTGGTTATCATTAGATACCTATTCAATACTTTGAATATCAAAATCAAAATTATCTGAACAAATAATCATTCTAGGTATAGGGAATGCTTAATAAAAATCAAAGTATAACATCAGTTCTTCTCGATAGTGATATAAAATACAGGGTGATCCATTTAAAAAAAGAGAAAAAATAATAAATTTGCATTTTGACTCACCCTGTACACAATTTAATGAATATTGACAAAATCAACATTTCTTATGATTTTTGACAATAATTAGTAAGTAACTGCTGTAATGGATTATTGTTTTGATCTCATTTTTCAGTTATACAAGACGTTGAACTTCTTACGATTTTTATGGAAAAGTGGCTATAACATTTTGAATACCCTGTATAACATAATAAGACTTTATATTGTTGAAACGGGAAAGTAAATAATAACTCAAATATTAAATAAAATACAAGGTGTTCAATTTAAAAAAACCTAACTTTGACTTGGTACGACGTTACGGAAGGCCCTGTATTATTGTAACCAATTTTAAAACGTGAAGCTCAAAACTGGCTACAATTTTTCTCAAAAACGTTTTTGGATAATTAGCATAATAACGGAGTTATTGACCGTTGTCACAATAAAACCTACCCTGTTTTTTGTTTCCTTTTGTCTTTTTTTATTTTTTTAAATTTTTTTTAAATTTTACAAACAAACACCCCTTATTACAACACAAAAAAACAAAAAACAAAAAATTAAAACAAAATTTTTTTTCTTATTTTTTTTTTTTTGTTTATTACTTAAATTAAGTAAGTAAAATTAAAAAAAAAAAAAAAAAAAAATTATTATATTTTTTTTTTTTTTTTTTTATATCTTAAAAAAATAAAAAAAACAAAAAATTTTTTTTTTTTTAAAAATTACAAAAAAAAAAAAAAAAAAAAAAAAAAAAATAATAAAAATAATAAAAAAAAAAAAAAAAAAAAAGAACTAATTTTTTTTGTCTGGGTGAATCCAAGTAAAGTCGACTTGTAAGCAATTACGGGTTGGTTAGGTGAGCCCTTTTTGTGGTTGTTGTTGTTTTTGTTGTGTTTTTTTTTTTTTTTTTTGCGGGTTTTGTTGTTGTGTTTTTTGTTTTTTTTTCGCTTGGTTGTTTCGGCTTGTTTGTTTTGTTCTTTTGGTTGGTGTTGTTTTGGCTGTTTTTGCGTTGTTGCTTGGCGTTGTCTTTCTTGCTGTTTTTTGTTTTTTTGTTTTTTTTTTTTTCTTTTTTTTTCTTTTTTTTTTTCCCTGTTTGTTTTTCCTTTTTTTCTTCCTTCTTTTTTTGTTTTGCCGCCGTTGGCGCCAACGAACTGGATGATATGAGGAATATTACAGCTGTCGTCATTGTGCACGTCAAATTAAGAGGTAAATTTTTTGGGGATTACAAAGATGGTATGAGAGCAAAAATAAAATTTTTTTTTTTTTTATTGGTCCTTTTTATTTTTCTAAATTAACAATTGGGCATTAAATAAATATTAAAAAAAAATATTTCTTTATTTAAAAAATTAATTTTTTTTTTAACAAATTTTATAAAAAGAAAAAAAAATATTGTTTAAAACAAACTAACCTCCTTTTTTTTTGGGATGGTCTGACATGCAAAAAAGGAGAAATTTTTTTTTTTTATTTTTATTTGTTTTAAATTGTTTTTTTTTTATTTATTATTTAAAATTTATTTATTATTTATTATAATTATTTTGTTTTTTTTTTTTTTTTCCATATTCTTGATTATGATTTCTAGTAGAACTTAAATTCACTTTTTGTTTACATTTTTTTGTTCTGTGTGTTTAAAACCGGTGGCTTCAAAGTTACCTGACGCTTCACAAAAAGTATTTATAAATCTTCTTAGCGGCCAAAAGTTGCTGGATTTGATTTCTTCTTTATAATCAGCTGGAATGCCAACTTTAAAAGATGAATATTCAGCTCCATCATACCGTGGTTTAATTTTCTACACAATGTAATTATCGGAAGATAAACGCTGAAAGTGTTTTTGAAGAAACTGAGGGTACTTTGGAAGCCGCGAGACAAGCGATTCTAAAACTGCTCCCATTTCAGTAAAAAAATATGATAAAACTTTTAAACAAGTCTGTCAATGGAGAAACAATCAAGGGGTACAAGGTGTCAGTGAAAATGTTATGCTAGCATTTTTTTGAAAAAGTTAAGAAGCTACTGCTGTTAAAAAATAAATTTTCTAATTTTTTCTTGTATCTTTAATCCAAAAATTGCAGTTTTTGGTGTTTTTCTGTTGGTTAAGTAGACGCTGCAGTTGGTGTTCCTTTCCTTTGATCAAAAATTTGAAGGCATCGTCATTGTGGTTCATATATTCGATGCTAAAGAGTACGTTGCAAATATGTGAAGGCAGGAACATTTCAAAATAAAAGCAATTAATTGCATTTGTGAAAAAAGAATGAAAGATATAAACCCAAAAAATCAAAGTGTTGTCAATTGAACAAATTATGAAAGTTTCTAAATAACACTTTGAATTAACCGTATCTATGTATGAAAATGGCATTAATTTTTCCTTTAAATGGAGTAATGCGTGAGGAAAAAATTACGAACACTAATAATTAAAGAAATAGAAGAGAACGAATCAGTTATTATCGTAACACTGCGAAATACGAAAACAAAAATTAAGAGGGTTTTTACCATAACTTTGAAATTGTATCGGAAGTGTTGTAAATTAAGGCCACAAAACACTAATCATTTCAGATTTTTCGTTTGTTACCGGAATGGTAAATGCACTGTGCAACTGGTGGGGAATAATACATTTTATAGTCTTCCAAGAAAAATTGCTAAATATTTGAAGCTTCCTGATTCAACTAGCTACACAAAGCATTGTATACGATGGAGTGCAGCTACCATGTTGGTTGATAATGGAAACAGTGTCCCTAATTTGAAAAGACTTGTGGGATGAGCTTCAACATCATCTGCTGAGGGTTATACAAAACAAAGCATTCAAAAGATGACTCTTGACAGCACTTATCAATTCTTAAAGTATCATTGAAGTTTTATTAAACAAATTTTTCAAAAGTACAAATGGAATTTTATTCCAAAATATACCTAATTGTACATTTAATTTTTATGGAAATAAAAATTGTGAATATGTTTTTCGTTAAATGTGAGATTTTTTTGTACGGTTGTGTTGCTAATATACATAGTATAATAAAACATTTCTTTTTTGAATTCCAGCTAATCAAATGGGTGTTTTCTATAAAGGATACAAAAAACTATTATTTGTCTATTACTAGAAAAACATATATATATAAAAATACAATAGATTCCAAGCTAGTTTGTAAAATGCTTAAAGCTAATAAATATGTGTGAATAGATTGGACGTTTTTCAGAAAATCCTCACCTACTCCGCTTGCAGATACGAAACACATGTTTTTAATTTAAAGACATGAGGTGACTAAAAAATTGATAATTTTAAATAAATTTTTACAAGACAAAGAAACCAATCTTACCCAGATTCAAGCATCACATATTTTCCCCAAGTGTAAGACTAACGTCAATGTGTATGATCCACATGAGCATTAACAACAAATAAAGTGAGTAAGTACAAGCAGAAATACATCATCTCCCCCAGAATATAGAACGTCCCAAGCAGTAGATTTGCTATACGTGTTAGTGTTTCCTTCAGTCACCGATAGATTATGCGTTATCCGTTGACTTTTCAGTTTAGTCATTGATTGAATATCGCGAAACAATGTTACCACACGACGAAACAACGGAATAATTTAAAAATAGATTTTTTTTAAGTTTTTAATATTTTATTTGTATAAATATTACTAGGATATACTATTCAGTTTGTTTGAATTAATATTTAATTTTAAATTGAGTGTTAGGTTAGATGTGAAAATAACAGGAAACTAGAATATTATAATAATATAAGACGTATCGCCACCTATCGGCCACTTCGGGAAGTTCATATGCAAATATAGAATCACCTGGGCCTTATACATTCCGGGGGGATGATGTATTTTTGGTACAAGTTATTCGATTGTATATTGTCAAAACTAATCTTCCTTGAACTTACATATCTTACGTGGTGTGATACTTAAAAGTTTGAAACTTTATAAATAATTTTAGCATAGTATGAACTAATAATTGCAGTTATCAAATAATTGTCATTTTGTGGTTTTTAATTGTTTTTTTAAACATTTTCAAATATCGCTTTTTCTCGAAATTTTAAATGGAACACTCTATATCTAACTTATTTGTCAAAAGAGCATAAAATAAGCTATTTTTTGATTTAAATATGTATGCATATATTTTATTTTATTCTATGAAATAAATTATTAAAATTATAATTATATAAAAGCAAACTTTGATAAACAATTGCTAGCTTACTTATTTCAAAAAACTTTGCAAACGCTTATAAAAAAAAAATGTTCCATCCAAAATTGATGGTTCTAATAGTGCGAAGATATAAATCTCATATTTAAACAAATAAAAATAATAGATAGACAGATAACTGGCATTAAGTGTTTATTCAAAACAAATAAAAAATAATTAATTAAAATAAAAAAATTAAATTTAATAAATTTAAGAATCGATAAAATTAAGTTAAACTAAAGAAAGTAATTTGCTTTAGAATATACGGTAAACTATCGCAGCAAATGCTCAAAATGTCAACCACCTTCTTCTAAAGTCTGTCCAGAAACGAAGCGAAGTAATAAATCAACATGTTTAACAGATTCCAATGGCGTACCGATGTATTGATACTTTTTCGAAAAGGGGGTTAAAAATGTAGAAGATGTGTAACCTTTCATCATTAATTAATTATTTTGACACATTTCATCTTATTAAATGTTCAAATTGACCTCCACCTATTTCCATGCAATGGTATAAACTACTGACAGTAATAAACTGAATTTGACACATGAGTTTGTCTAAACATTATGGTTTATTATAGTCACTAGTTTTGAGGTATTCTAAAAAAAAATTAAATTTTTTTTTTTAAGTTTACCACCCTGTAACATTTTAACAAAGCTTTCCTGATAAAAACTTTATCTGAAAAACCCAATTTAAAATTTTTATCAAATAATACGTGGGTTTATTTTTGGCCACCACTAGTGAATCACCTTGTTTATCAGAAATTGCTAATATTATTATTGATCACATTTTTAGGAATTTTAACTAATTAATTACTAATAATTGAACTAGAAAGTATGTACTGTATTTGGAATGACACTTTAATAGATTTTAATGTGTTCTTAATGACATCATTAGGGGAGAAATATGGTATGTAATTATAACGATAGCCTAACTAATGTTTATTGTCATATCATATCGGTATATCATAAGGTGTACTTACGCTGCAGAATTGAGTTTCATTGGAATGGCATTGAGTCCTGAATTTATTCCAAGAAAACGCGTAAAGAGGTCTGCGCTTTCTGCCAACGAAAAAACTATTCTGCTCAATGTGTACAATTATTTGAAATGCCATAATCCGTTGAAAACAGTTCACGAGACAGTTGATATGTGTTCGCATATGACTGGCATTGGAAAAACAACAATATTCAGACTTTTGCGTGAAGACAAAGTTTCTGTGCGTGAACCTAGTTTATCTAATGGTAGAAATACCCGAATATGTGAAAAGTACAATTAGAAGAATAGTGGTGAATTCGTTTTATTTTAAAAAAGAAATACCCAAATTAAATAAAATTGTGTCAGTTGTGAAAGAGGAAAAGGGTATACCCAATTTAAGTAGAACAATGTTGTGGCAAGTTTTGCACGAATTTAATTTTTCATGGGAAAAAATGAATAGGAAATCATCTCTCATTGATAAGGAAGAAATTGTATGTTGGAGAAGAAATTACCTACGAAATATCTCTAAATTACGTTCTGAAGGCAAGAAAATTTATTATTTAGACGAAACGTGGGTAAATGACGGTTATACTGTGGGAAAAATGTGGCAAGACAAAAATGCAAACAGTGGATGACAGGCTTTTTTGGAAGGATTATCTACAGGTTTAAGACCTCTTTCAGGAAAAGGGCAACGCCTTATTATTACGCATATAGGAAGTGACTAAGGCTTTGTAGAGAGAGGTTTACTGCTATTTGAATCGAAAAATACCGGTGATTACCACGAGGATATAAATGGGGATGTTTTTTGAGGAATATTTTGAACAAATGTTAGATTAAATACCAAAGGGTTCCGTAATTGTTATGGACAATGCCAGGTACCATTCCAGACAAATCGAACGTTTACCTACAACTTCCTAGAAGAAACACGTTATAATGGAATGGCTTTCCTCAAAAAATATTGCTTTCGAAAATGATATGGTAAAAAGGGAACTACTAAGTCTAGTACAAGGTGTTAGAACAAACTTTAAAAGATATGCAGTTGACGAAATGGCAGCAAAACGTGATATTTTTGTTCTACGCTTACAGCCATACCATTGTGAATTAAACCCTATAGAACTAATATGGGCGCAGGTGAAGGGTGCAGTCGCGAGAAATAATACCACGTTTAAATTAAGTGACGATTGACAACTTTTAATGACTTGTTTAAGTGATGTGACTGCGAAAAAATGCAAAAAGTGTATAGAACACGTAATGAAAGAGGAACAAAAAACGTGGAAACTTGACAATTTGATAGAAGTTACTACAGAGCTTATTGTAATTTCAATACGGTCAAATGATACTTCTTCCGAAGAAACAGATGAATTTTCAGAATAACTGTATTTTAAAATTATATATTTATTATTTTTCCTATAAATTTAGTTAACAAACGATGTGTTTTATAATTACAATGATATGATTTAAAATTACTTTCAATAAAACGCAATTGTAATTTTTTTTTGTCAGCAAAACCCATGTACACGCCTATGATCTTTAGTTTAGACCTCAAGAACAGGTACGTCCCATTATCAACGGATTAGAGCTATTCATAAATAACTTACGTTGTAACACTATAGTATGGAAGCGGTATATCCTAAAACTAGTTTTAAAATCTTTTATGTATTTCATACAAAATCGTGTACCGCTTATATGTAAAATAAATGAACTATTTTAATTGATTACTTCGCTTCGTTTCTGGACAGACTATAAATTTTTGTATTAGAAGCTCAAAAGAATTATTTACCCAGTAAAAAATTTCAGGGGTGACAAATGACATTACTAATTCTTTGTTTCATATATTTTTTTGTAGTCGGCGTGCAGCGATAAACATAATCCTTTACGTAACCCCACAAAAAGTCAAGCAGTGTTAGATCAGAGGAACGAACTGGACAATTTACTGTAGCTCCAAGCCCTATTCAACGTTTTGAGAAATTTTGATTTAACCTCTGCGTTTCAAAAAATTGAATAAATCATTATTTAAAAAATCTAAATAAGCTTCACCATTTAAATAATTTTCAAAAAAACGCGGTTCAATAAGATATTGGGTTATTATTTCTCCACAGAAGTTAAGAAACCATCTGTTTTGATTGTTTGTTATTATTGCAAATATGTGAGAATTCTGAACAGAATAGTAATAAAGATTGTGTCGGTTTACGGTCTTCTATTTTTTTGTGAAACATGGGGCAATTGTTTTCCAAAACCTGCCATAAATGTAAATTCAACTTCAATAATTTATTTTATGGAATAAAATTTGATTTTTCCTAAATTATTTTAAAATAAATATACATATATTAAGCTTTGTTGAGTTTGGTGTTTTATAAATATTTTTAGATTAACGAATCGACCGTCGATGTATTATTGACCGAGTTCAGTTTCGTCATCACAAGATGATTTATTTGAAGTAAATTAATACTTGAAAAATTAGTTGTGCTTTGGTGTGAATAAACATTTTGTTGATATTACAATACATTATGTATTTATATATTTGTTAATGTATGCTGGCATGGTGAGCTTGGATAAAAAGGACCCCTGTAGATTATTAAAACAAAACAATTGAAAATCGCAAAATGAGTATGCCTTGATAAATGCAATTATAATTCATACTATGGTAAAATTAGTTATAACGTTTCAAACTTTTAATTATTACACCACGTAAGATATGTAACTTCAAAAAAGATTGATTTTGGCAATAAATCGAATAACGCTTAAAAACCGGTACCATGGTACCATGTTCAAAGTATTTTCGTTACAAAGAGCACTGCGGAAAAACCTTTAAATACAAATTTTCAAATTTCTATCTTTATTAGTTTAGACGTGAGATTCCATACTAAACGTTTGCACTGTATCTATAGTCTATACATAGATAAATTTAGGCCAGTTAAACTGTACCCCCATTCACCAATTTTAAAACTGAAGGTTTAGGAGTTATGTAATTTTTATGTGCTAATTTTGTACCAACTTTACAAATTTTGTACTCCAAAATTAGTTATATTTTTTGTCGAAATGTGCAGGGTGTGGCTTGCGTAAATGCTACACTCCCCATACCAGAAATTATTGAAAAAGTGGTCTAATCACAAAAAAAAGTACAGGATTTATGTACTTTTTATGTGCTAGGAGATGAGACAAGACCTGGTACTGTAAGATCATCCTCTACGAAGATATGGGGAATGAAGACTTTATCAGTTCTAAACGTGTAGTGATATACATACGATATGATCTAACGACACGAAGTGAAGTATTCAAATACAACAGTGATGAATATATGGTAATGAGGAGAAATGTGGTGAGCAATAATGCTGAAGATAATTAGATAGACATAGGTGAAATGGGTAAGAAGGGGGAGGAAGAGGAATAAAAAAAAAGTATTTTTTAACTATTTTTGAGGAATAAAATTGGATATTAAATAAATATTTGGGAGGATCGTGGAGCTCGATGGTATGAAGCTCAGACTCTAGGGAGTCTAGGGGCTAGTTTTAAGTTGCCCGCAAATAAAACATCCCGATTAAGTACGAGGAATCTTACGGAGACAGACGGAAATTGACGGCATGGTTATTGTCGAACGGCGCGTTAAAAATGGACAAATAATTTCACATATTATTTTTTACTCCAAGTTGCAATAAAAAATGTTATTTAATGTTATTCTCTTTATAAATAGAGTGAGCCCCAATAAACAACAATAAATACAAACAAAATTCTGATTTTTTGTGGCGCTTATAATAAATCATAAATCAATATTACTTAATCATAGAAAAGTACGCCTTGAAACACAAAACAGAAATCTAACCATACGAGGCTTACAATAAACTGCTAAGAGCATGCACAATCACGATCCATGAAAAATAAAAATAAACTCAAAAATGCAGGAGATAACTTTTTGATAGTAGAATAAGATAATTCTTTGAAATCAAAGGTATATAATTTTTTCGTCCCTTATATTTTGTGTCAAAACACCTCACATCAAAAATTGTTATTATTTAAAATTCTGGTGAAATATGAACAACGAAATACTATTTTTCCTTTCACATGTGGTATGTGATTGTCACAATTATTAAAAACATTATAAATTTTTTTTTATTATACGTTTCACAAATTTATATTTGCTTCTTCAGTAAGTTTTTTTTTTTATAAAAGGATGTTTACTATTCTGCATGTTACCGAAAGTATGTATTTTTATGTATATTTCAGTATATTTTTTGTTCAGTATATAAAAATACTTATGTGGAAGTTTTTTGGAATCAACATAACTAAAGTTGATTACTATTATTGTAATTAGAAATAAAAATCTTTAGATAGCTTCTAACATTTGTTAGTTTGTAGTTATTTATATACTGAACAAAAATATGCTGAAATATACATAAAAATACATACTTTCGGTAACATGCAGAATAGTAAACATCCTTTTATAAAAAAAACTTTCTGAAGAAGCAAATATAAATTTGTGAAACGTATAAGGTAAAGGTACCAGTAATCGTCACCTTAAAGTGAAATCCTAACTTCATATTTTCCGTAATATATGTTCTTCGTTTATTAAAAATTCCAAATTTTATTAATATTGTCGTTTTTAGTATTTATTTTATGAGATATATAAGATAATTGCAATAAAATTACACAGGATTAAATTATTAAATAAAGTAACACCTGCGCCAATGTTCGTTATAGAGAAGCCTGAATAACTGTCAGTAGGAAAGGTTTAGTAAAACAAGAGAAATTTGATTAAGAATGTAGCAAAGACGTAATTATTAAAAAGTTTTATTTTATTTTATCTACTTACAAGAAGTTTATTTATTTATTTATTTATTTATTACTTAACGGTAAACACCAATGATATAAACATAAAACAAAAAATTGATGCTTTTACATACAACACATGTTACATTATTACTCCAAATATCTGTAAATACATGCAAAAAAAAAATTAGGTTTCTGTTAAACTAACCCTATGATATGCTCAATGCCCAAAAACTTTATTCTTATTCTTAAATTTTATTTGTATGGAAATTGGTCAAATCTTTGATCAATTTATAAAGAGAGCAACTAAAGAAATCTACATCTAATTGGTTAGCCGATCTCATCATTCTATCCATTGTAGAAAAATAGGAATAATTAGTACGATGCCAGTTAATAGCAAACAGTATTCGTTGTCTAGTTGCTTTTGGAGGAATGTGGAAATTTATTTGAGAAAGAAGATCAGGACTTACTAAGAATGAGTTCAGCAGTTTATATAAAATATGATATCGAAGTTATATCGTCTTTCATCGAGACTCTTTAAGTTAAGGAAGGACCGAAGTTCTTGATAGTTATTTGTTAACTAGATAAATCAATCTTATAACCTACCATTTTTAGAAATTTTGTTTGTACTTTTTCCAAACTAACTACATACGTGGAATGATAAGGATTCCAAACTTGAGTGTTATATTCTAAAATAGGTCTTACTAGAGAACAGAAAAGTTGCTGTTGTTAACGTAATTATCCACTTTTTGTTGTTTTTCCTCAACCGTTTTATTTATTTCTGGTGTATACTCTCTTTCATCACCTCTCCTTTTCTGTTCCTTTGTGGTAGGAAATATTCTTACAAGTTCTCCTGTGTTTGTTACCTCATATAACATATCACTTTCGTTTTGATCGTTTATAAGCATATTAATTTCTAGCCAATCTAAATTTTCGTTTAGATCGTCGTTTGAACATGGAAACCTAGTCTCTTGATGGCTTCAATGCCAGGATGAACTAAAATGTTTTCGTCAATAACGTCGTCAGTTTGGGGGTTCTTTTCTCTTAGCTTGTTATCAGCTGTTCTATTCTTCAACGTTTGCCAAAAATAGAATAACGATGTATCTTCTAATTCACCAGTCCACATCTCACCAGAAGACTTGAATTTGTCTAATTTTTCTGAAGAAATGTGATCTTCAAAAAATATGATGTGTTCCATCAAGATCTTTGGGTCGTAAGATAGAGTTTCCTTTTTCGTGTTCCATGCATTGGCGTCAAACGGACACAGTCTACAACACCGAAATCCATTTTTGAGAATATCCGGTGTTATGGCTTGCAAAGCCTCGTTTAAAATATGACAGAAGTTATCTCGCTTGAGGGGTAATCCAGTATTAGGAATCCTGAATGAGTAAACCGTTTTCTTCCAAGATTCCTTTAATGGGTGGAAAACTGCAACATCCATTAGTTGCAAAATTTGTGTTGCGTTGGGGTAAAATGCCACAAGTTCAATGAAATTTTCTTTGCAGAAATCGCTCAATGCCATGGTCAAATGTTAAGTGTGACCATCGCAAAACACAATAACAGGAAATTTTATTTTATGTTGGAAAAGCCATGGGTGAAACACGTTGGCAAACTATTTAAAAAAGGTCTACCCAGTCTGACCTTCCGATCGCCCAATTTTGAGGCACCGACTGGGATAACTTCTGAGGAATTCTTTTTAAGTTTACGACTACCATTGGAGGAGCCAAATCGCCTGCAGCATTTCCCATCACGAGAGTAGTAATACATTCTTTCTCGTCGGAGTTTATGGCCTCTTTTTGCTAACAAGTCAAGTTATTATCAACCATATACGTTTCAACTTCCCCAAACCAGTTTCTTAGGTTTTCTTCAGAAACAGCGGCCCGTCTAGCAGTTAAATTTTGAGCAGTACTTGTGGCTACCAGGGGATGACGTTTTAGAAATGCCTCGTACCAGTGACGTCCTGGTCTGCCATTTGAAAATCTGTCTTGCTTTCTTAACTGCTTTGACAACAGTTGAACATTATCCAGAAGTTGCTCTTTAGTTACTGGAAAACGCACAGAAGCTAGATAGAGAATCCACTTTTCCAGTAATGTTTCTTCTTTTGTCGATAAAATTGAAGGAGGTCCCATTTTTCTCTCCATAAGTGTTTTCCCCTTAAATTTATCAGAAAGTGTCATCCTTCGCACTTTAAAAGTCTTTGCGGCAGAATTAACCGACATTCCGTTTTCAACAGCCAAAAGGGCTTTTCGCATGTCGTCTTCAGAATATTTGAATCGTTTTGATTCCATATCTTTTTCGAATTTCTGAAAAATTAGTATTCGTCACTTGTGGGTCCCATTAATCGTCATAGTATTTAAATCGCGTCAACTGAACAGACTATTCATAAAACTGTGCTGTGTTTAAGGCAAAGGATTCTATGCGATTTTAAACTTAAATGCATTCATCCCAGTCACCGTCAGGAGTGACGGTAACTGAGACAAGGCTTTGTTTATGATGTACCAATATTCGTCATAGGCGAATTATGGAATTTTTCAACTTCTAACCTTGAAATTTTATTTAAAATAGCCTTTTTAATCACTTAATAACACAATTAATCCATTAGGACCTCAACATATTATGTTTAGGAACTATAGTGCCGACATCAAAGTTATCACTTACCTTAACCAAACCACTAAGAAATTATGTAAAACACATCTGTTCATTAACACTACATTTTCGCGGATTTTTAAGGGACACTGCTACCAGCATGAGGCTGATTTAATTTACACCATTTTAATGCTTACATTTGGAATTTCAAATCTGAACAATGAAATAAAAACTAGATGTCTCCAGATGCTTAATAATCGCAAAAATTGTTCAATTACGACAAACACTAGCCAAATTTAAGCCAAAAATAAAAAATAAACATTTTTCTTGTAAAAATCAAGTAGCACAGGAATGCAAATAAATCAAAAAGCATTAAAAGCTACATACGTTGATAAACCAACTGCAACTGATTCACTAACCCTTGTGTGATATATTTCACCTTCATTTTTTGAAAATTAATCGGAGTAAAATGTAAATTAGTTGATTTAGGAGCCAATCGCAGCGGTTTAGATTTGTCTGACATGTAGAAATTTTTAATGTCTTTTGAAAATGCTTTTTGTTATTAAAGATTATATCGTATTTAATCAAGTTATTTTGCACCGACTTCAATAAATAGGGGACATCGAAGAAATAATATATTTTCTTATCGTTTACGAGAAGGTATGGTTTTTCCGGTGGTACATCTATTCTTTTAATTAGGTTTCGAAAATTTTACTACTGCCCTAACATTGGCACTGCATTGTAGTTGTAGCTTTTCTATGCAGTCTAATACTATCGACTTTAATTTGTCACCTTTACATATCGTATTTGTAAAGATGTAGCACAAGGGTTGTTTGTATTCCTCTGTATATCTCCTGCTTCTTAGTGGTTTAGTTTTTAAGTCCACTTGGGCTGTCATAATTTGTGCTCTGCTTTCGGAAGTAATCGTTGGGAGATGTTAACTTCAATTGAAGTGCTTTCTTTTCACGTTGCAATTTAAGAATGTTCCTCCGTAATTTTCTTTATCTAAGAGTATTTGAGCTGCAAGCTTGAGTAGTTTTGGTTTAGCTAGAGATGTTAACGGGCATTTATTGCTTCGCCAATATACCTTGCATCATTTTAATATTAGGTTTCAGAAACTGACACTTGTAATTCATTTAGGAATGGCAAGTGTTCGCCACATACTCGTTAAGTTTTTAGAGTCGACATTTTTATGCAACAGATCGGACGTTCCAGATTCTGTTAACCATTCAAAACACCTACAACAAAATGTTTGTAATTTACTTAAAATTCTTCATGTAACTTAACTCGCCTGGTTAAATCTCCTTTGGGAAATCTGAAAAAACTGATTCTACCATCATATTTAATAAATAAATAAATTCAGGTTATGTATTTGCGGTTATGAGATGGGGGCGCAAATTTTAAACTAATGGCATTTTTTATTCAAATAATTTTATCGTGTTAGGTGATTTTAAGCAGCAAATACGTTAAAGTTAATCTCCTGGATATACAAAATTATGTTTCACTCGTTTTTGTTAAACTACTATTCTTAGGTTCTCAAAAAATTTGAATTTGTCCATTATTAACCTAGGTCAGCAATAGAAAAAAATTATTAACCACTAATAGAGAAATTCAACTTCTCAGTTGGCTAGGAGACGCAATAATTGTCCACTTCACAGCTAGTAGTGGAAAAACAGTATATTATACACCAAAGTTGTGAAGTCTGTCATTATTGCCCACCAGTTTAGTAGCATAGCATATAAAAAGTACATGAATCCTGTTCTTTTTTTTGCGATTGGACCACCCCTTCAATGATTTCTGGCAGTGGCGCGCCAAGCCTTTCTGGCGCCCTGGGGCAAGTCACTCTTATGTGCCCTGCCCCCTATCCATCAAAGTGTTTCACAATTCAAAAGAATATTGTTTTTAAAAATTTTGCAGAAAAGCTGTGAATATTGAGTAAATTGCATGCAGATTTTATTACTAAGAAATAAACACTGGACATTTCAAGAAACATTTTTATTGAACGAACAGATACATATTACTTTAAGTTGCACTAATAATAATAATTATAAAAAATCAGGTAAATAACACATTAAAATATAATACACAGATATTGATGAAAATATTAATTATCAAGAACAACTTTGCGCGAAGACGAAGACATTTTTGATAATTTAAGTGACTCGGATGAGGATGTATAATTTCTTTATTTATTATTATTTATATTCTATTTTAAAACAGCAATTACTGTCACACCGCATTGAAATATTGGAAAACGATCCAGTAATTTTATTGTATTACGTTTTAGAATTCGTTTTTGTATATAAATTTATTTCATATGTTTTTTGTAACGTTTCACATTTTTTTAATTGGTTTGCTCACAAATCAAGTCAAATTGCTCTTTGTATTAATATTCCTAATATATATTATACTGTTTACAGTGCATTTTTTTATTGCAGGCAGAAATATTTTACAATAATTAAAAAATTATATCAAATCTTAACTTTTTTTTGCATTTATAATTTAAAAAAATACTTTTCTCTGTGTAAGTATATAATAATACTTAAATAAAAAAATCGAGTAGAATTTTGAGAACTTCTGGATTATTTGTAAGATGTAGACAATTCGTCGATCATTCAAAATTGGACTCTATTACCTAGTTATTAAAAATCAAGTTTGAATACACTGTCAAGAATAGCACGCACTACCTCTGAGACAGTGTATAACTATCTTTGTTTCTCTTTTATATAGCATAGAATGAAAAGTATTTTAAGGGCGTGATTTATAACAATGAACACAAAAAACGATCGTCCTACACTATAATTCTATAACCGCCAGATGAGACTGAACGGACTATAACCTTGTCCGCGTAAGTCGTTAATACTTAAACCATTTTGTTCTAGTGTTGTTAATAAAAGGTTGTTAACCCTTCTCCTGTTGTATCTGTTATTGGACAGAAAGTTAGAAAATGTTCCTGAACACAAAATTCATTTTGAGTTGTATTTAAATTCACAAATCGAATGCAAACCGAAATTTGCTCTTGGTGACTACTATCGGGGTGCAATCTAATATAATAGAAAAATATTTTCATTGCCTAACATTATTTAAAATATGCGTTTTAAGATTATTTCCTATTAAATTGATTATTTCATTTTGGATTTTATCTCCGAGGTAATGGGGCATCTTTAAGTTAGTCGTGCATTTGCACTCTTTTAGTATGCTCAGCCATTACGGGATCAAATTTAGCTATCATTTCTATGCATTTTAGAAAGTTTCCGTTACTTTTTTCGAATAATTTATTATTACTACCGCGGAATGCTAAATTTTGTTGAGACAAAAATTGGATAGCGTAAAAAATCCTTTCAATAAGCGCGTTCCAATATTTAGTTTCCAAATTCAATACATTCTGAGAAGCAAAATGAATTGTTGTGTTAGATTTTAAACGATTCAGTAAATCAGACCATTTTTTAAAATTTTCAAAATGTAACTTGCTTTTTTCATGAAGATTTAAATGTTGGCCTATATGTTCCCAATTACTAAAACCGTTTTCATTACTTAATTTTGTAATTTTAAATAAATTTTCCATGTTAAATATTTTGCAACAGACACAAAATACAGAGTTTTTTGATTTTGAATATAAAAACCAACCTCGTTTAATATTTTCTGAATTTGGTAAAATACGTATAAAATGTCTGGAAGAAAATTTTCTACCAGATTTGTCTTTAGGATAATCATTACATTCGTTTCGACAAAGACAAGGTCCGTTTTCTACTAAGTTTTGAATTTGAGAGGAAGAAAATACATTTGGCCATAAACCGGGATCCTTAGGAATAGGTGTATAAGTATACTCATTTTTGTTAAGTCCAATTTCAGCTGTTGCTGTTGAATCAGTAGTTGACGTAGTTGTAATATCAATATGGACATTGATGTCGGTAGAAATTTCGTCTCTACTTGTTGATGTATTACAGTGGATACAGCTGATGACTGCAAATCTTTATTGCCTATTCCAAAGAAATAGGTAATTTTTTCATAATTATTCTTCAAATCTTCTTCGCACTTTCTTTTTCTAAGAAGATTTTGATGGCCAGATAGTTTTCTCTTTTTTCTTCTTCAGACATCTTCTGAAATAAATAATACATTCAAACAGTCTGAATAAATAAAATACAGAATAAATTAAAATTAATTAGAATTATACAAAAATACAAAGCTAACAAAGCGTTTCAGATTTTTGTTAATTTTGATTATTTATTCTGATAATGTTCGACAAAGTTTTTTAATGTATACTAAGAAGTAAGAACCAATGAATTTTAAAACCAAAACAAATTCAAATTGTTTATAAAATAAAATTAAAAACATTATATAAAATTAGCTTACCTTATTATATTGTAGAGTTTTCTGTTTTTTTCTACAAAATCGGCAATCGCAACAACTTAAAAATAATCACTATCACAATATTAATTTGCTTTATTCCAATTTAATTCATTTTTCAAGAAACGACCATCAATGAAAAATGAGATTGAAGGTAATAATCGTATAGGAATGAAAGCAGTAACAGTAAGCATGCAAGATGCAAGTTTGAACAAGCAGATCTTCGATCTTCAACTTGCAAAAATTAAGAATTGACAGGAAAAGAATCGTTTGGCGCTAATTGAATCTAGCTGCGTATACAGTAATGCCAGATGAAATTTGTTTAGTTGCCGGTCGCCACATTAATTAGTTCGATAAATTTTGCTAGATATGACGAAAGAAATGTTGAATGTTTTTAATAACACAAAAGTCTCTTGTAATTGTAACATGCAAGGTAAGATGATGTCCATGTCTTTTAGTGATTGTTGAAATTTAATACACACGTTGATAAAGGAATATACAGAACAAAGCAAGGAGTGTTTTAACGTAAAATAAACCTATTGCTTTGACCGAGAAACCGATATTAAAGTAGATGGCATCGAGCTATAAATAATAAACAAACAATAATAATCGAAATATTTAAAAGATGTTATGTTATAGGAAAGCAGTTGCAGCACTTTACATAGAATATTTATTTTATACTAAAAATGTAAAAAATATGTTATAATCTTAGGCCGTCAATAATGTCAAAATCGCCTTCGGCGCCCTTTGCAGCGTTGCGCCGTCGGGCCCGAGTTCGCCCTTATGGATGGCGCGCCACTGATTTCTGGTATGGGGGTGTAGCTTTTACGCAAGCCACACCCTCCACATTTTGGCCTTAAAAAAATATGACTAATTTTGGAATACAGCATTTTTAAATTCTTAGCACTTGAGTTTCAAAATTGGTGATATAGGGGGTGCAGTTTTATGGACCTCATAAATTTTAATTTTTTTTCCGTATACTTCATTCGTCAAGATGACTAATAATTTAACTAAATAAAAGAAAATTAATCTAAAATGAAAATGTAATTAATTAGGAAAAAAATTCAAATCTCACATCATTTTTTCAATAATTGTACAGTACTACACCTCAATTTTTTTTCATATACACCTATGAAAACGAAAAAGTTTCAAATAACAAAAGGAATTCTCAAATGTAAAATTGCTTCGATTTCAAATAGTCGTTCTATCCGTTTTTTCGCATCAATAAATAAAATAAAGTGTTAGATTATCTCTCGCAGATATTGGTTTCTAGTTATGTTATCTGTACGTAATAAAATCAATTTTGGGGAATACAAAAATCTAATCGGAAAATACACACAAAATAGAACACGCAAAAATAAAGAAACGCTATATAAAACCCTAAGATTTTATAATTCAAGAGATGCTTACGCATATGCAGTAGATCACAAAAGATTTCGAATATGAAACGAACTTCTTTCGGTTTACTCATACGTATATAGCACGCCACCTTCCATTAAGAGTGTGTTTTGAAATTTAAATTCGATCTCTCATTCAATTTTCTATTCGAAACGAAATAACTCTAATTTGATTTCTGGATGAGTTCGATGAGTGTAAGCACTTTACATTATTACTTTTAAGTAGGTACATATTTCATTATCATTTATATACAAAAATCATTCACTGCAATTAATAGTAATTAATGTAGGAGTCCGTGCGTTTATAGAAAATAAAAAGAAACCAAAGGAAAAGAGAGTTAAAATTTATTATTGGAAGAACTTACGTTTGAGGGGAAATTTTTATTCCAGCGTCTCCTTATTGCTTAAAAAATACGTTCGTAAAGTATTTTACGCGTTTATAGTAACATTATAAAAAAACATTTTGATGGGCACTAAAATTTACATCATTTACTCTTGAGGGATGCGCGTATGCTGTTTTAAATTTTTTAAAACGATCTCATTACACATTATGGTGTTTTCTATTTTTATGGACTTTAAATGACTACCACTACTAATTAAATGGTACTTCATTAAAACTTTCTTTGTGCAACAATTTTTAAGTGTTTTACGACACGAAAAATAGAATTGAAGAGATTGAAGTTGAGTCGTTAAAGTAGTTATGGAAGAACTTAATGTTAGTGTGACAACTCACTAGCGAGTCGTTTCGTTGTGGATTTATCACACCGTTAAAGGGTGTTAAGATTTTAATCGTCTACTTAAAAACATTCATTCTTTTACGTTAAATTTAGTTATGAAATTTCGAAATAAGCTGAAAATATTATAACATTTCTAAGCTAAGTTAACAATTTTCCGCATTGAAAAGCAAAAGTTTGTTATTTATTAAGCGAATGGTTACAAGTCACTAATATTTATGATCGCGATCTAAGTGTCTTCAATGATTAGTATACACTTATGTCTGTGGGTGATGAAACCGTGTGCAACAATTGCTTTGTTTTGGCAAAGGATTTGCTCTGAAAATATTTCAAAATAAAAATATATGAAGCTTCACCTCTTCACTTTCAGACTGCATAAATTGTTTATTAATTCATAACTGAATATTGAAGTCCGAACGTAAGTGTGCAATAGAATTAATTGTAGATAAAAAATACGTCTCATTAAAGACAGTGACATCACTGACATTCAATGTGGTTAAATAGATACCATTGCTGTACACTTTCATTTTTATCTTAAAAGCTTTCATAACCTGTCTAAAAATTTTTGGGACATCTGATAGTACATATAAAAGTGTTTTTTTTTCTAAAAGTCTAAGTAAAGTTTTGCAACCAGGTCAAGAAACCAAATTTCCCATATAGAACTCCATAGTACTGACCAGCTTCCATATTCATAATAATCACATAATAACCATAACATGTCACTTGTGAACAAATTTTTCTCTTACGAAAAAAAAATTCATCTCGAATTGTAAATAATTTTTTTCTAATTTTGCCATATAAAGTGACATTTTTCATAATCAAGGTAGGTATCAAAATGACCCACTTTTCGTAATTAATTTGATTTTACAAAACATAAATATTTTATTATTGGTAATTGGACTTCTTAAAGGAGAAGTACCATAAACCATTCAAGTGTTTATTCCGGCAACGTTTCGTGTGCTAAACAGAAGATACATAAAAGATACGGACACCACAACAATGAGTTAATTTATTTATTTTGTGACGTCTTCAACTCATAGTTGTGGTATCCGTATCTTTTATTGACGGACCATCTTCTGTTTAGAAGACCTTTAGCACACAAAACGTTACCGGAATAAACACTTAAATGGTTTATGGTGCTCCTTCTTCAAGAAGTCCAATTACTAATCGTTAGTTATATTAAGAAGGAAATAATTACTTAACATAAATATTTTAATTATTCTAAATGGCAACCCCCATTTCTTACTATTTTATTAAACTTTACCCTTCAAGATATTTAGTAATTTCAAATAACTAAACAAATAACCTATAAGTTATTACTTTTCTAGTTAGTAGGTAGGTACACAATATAACAAACACTCGAGCATATTATTAATAAATTATGCTTTAACAATAATATTAATTAAATAAATACAAATAAACAAATAATAAAATAAATACAGAGCCATCTTTTATTTTGGATTTGAATACCTAAAGAATATATTACGTCAAAATTTGTATTAGTTTTGAACTAATAAAAAATAGAAAAATTTAACAAACAGAATTAAATTTGCGGCAATTCTGGGTAATGACGACGCAGTATTAGAATCGTCATCAGAGCTGCAACTAAACCCGAAATCATCACTATCAGTCTCAATACTAACATTAATAATTAACTACTCTGTAACGAAATCCATAAAAACTTCG
Source organism: Abscondita cerata (assembly GCA_030710515.1). Classification (NCBI taxonomy): domain Eukaryota; kingdom Metazoa; phylum Arthropoda; class Insecta; order Coleoptera; family Lampyridae; genus Abscondita; species Abscondita cerata. The sequence goes on from JALBCR010000145.1 coordinate 721,798, forward strand.
TTTTCGTAATATTAGTTTTCTAATTTCTTGATGATAAGGAGGCAATCTTAAGATAGTATGAGCAGATGCCTGCATTATTGTGTCTATTTTGAATTTTTTAAGCTTGTTTTTGTTGTTTTTATTAGTTCAGCTTTAGTCAAATCAAATGATGCCGGAATATCGTTTTCCGTTAACCAGTGAATCATTTGTTTTCTGCTGTTTGAATTGGTCGCTGGATTTATTTGGACATTATATATGGCGCGTTGTCGATCACTAACACTGATTTTTCAGTGAACCATTTTTCATTATTATTGAAATTCATCTCATGATAACTCTCGATTTAGTCCCAGATTTAAAGATTAATAGTGAATTGTTTACAAAACCATGACTATCCCCTCCTGCATGCAACATAATCAATCGTTGGCCTTTAGAAATGTTCCCAAATAAACCTTTTCTTGTTTTGTCAGTCCACGTTTTTGAAACTGTATGACTTTCATGGATGTAAGTTTCGTCCATGTAAATTATTGGTCGATTGTCATTACGGTACATTTTATTTTTTCTCAAAAATAAAATTTAATAAATTAATTAAAATTAAAATCTACTATATAAAAATAAGTCGGGTTTTCCTTCCTGACGCTATAACTCCAGAACGCACGAACCGATTTCCACGGTTTTGCATTCGTTCGAAAGGTCTCGGGCTCCGTGAGGTTTATAGCAAAGAAAATTCAGGAAAAATTTTAACAGAAAAACGGGAAAAACTTTTCTCACATACAGCGCCATCTCTGATACATAGCATGTACTACAAACCAATATTTTAAGTAGATGTTTGACAGCTACTCATTGTTCTCTGCTCAGTTAATTTCATGTGACAAACCGGTATTGTGTTCACTGTGAAATTGTGAAAAAAAGTAAAAAAATAAGTTATTCGTTTCCTAACATTTCAATTGGAAACCATCAAATCAATCACGTGTATTGTGCAAATTTTTATTCAATTTCAACAGCAGGCATTTGTCTTTAAGGTGGTAAGTTGAACTGTGTAAATTATGTGAATCGTGCATTTGAGGTTAAATTCACCACTCTGTCCATAGTCCAAAGTGCCTAGAGGACGACGTGCGAACATCGGCCGCCGCACAAGACATGCAAGCCAGCAACAAGTGTATTCACAGAACTTAAGAAAAGAAAGACAACATATAATAAGAGAAAATGCCCGATTGAGACAACGCGTGAGCACACGAAGATCATTGGCATCATACAATCGCTTGGCATTCCAATATGATCCCACTGCGAACTACAGTGATGATGAAAATTTAGATATTTGACCAATGACGACTATATGCCGATATTGCAATGCGTTAATGTTCAAAAGAGAAACGGCTGGATTGTGCTGCGCAAGTGGAAAAGTCAAAGTGGATCCATTACTTACACCACCACAGCCACTGAAACCATTGTTCGATGAAAGTGATCCCGATTCCAGCCATTTTCTTCAACACATTCTTGAATACAATAACTGCTTTCGCATGACTTCCTTTGGAGCTAATATCATTCGAGAAGGCGGCTTCATGCCGACTTGCAAGGTAAAAGATACAACACACATAACCAATCACTCACACCAACACAATGAATTGCAACACATAACAACTTCATATACACCACACACTACACCATCACACGATCAGAAGTTACACCGTATTCTTCAACAAATGATTGTTTGCAATTACAGATACAAGGACAAATATATCATTTGCATGGTTCAATGGTGCCAACACCAGATGAACCGCATCAATTTCTGCAAATATATTTCATTTCGTCGATGGCGGATCAGCTGAATGTGCGGTGCAATATACAGGGAACACAACAGTTAAAGAGACAAATTATTGAACAGTTGCAAGCATTTTTTCACGCTAATAATGCTGTGGTTAATATGTTTAAAACAGCATTGGAACGAATGCCATCGGATACGCACAAATTTGTCATAAGAGCGGATTGTACCCCAACAGGTGAACATGTGCGAAGATTCAATGCACCCACCGTTAATGATGTTGCTGCAATTATTGTTGGCGATCCAACTAAATCGCGAAACATTGTCGTTCAGCAAAGAAGCAATATCATGCATCCTGTAAACGAGACACATCGTTTGTACGATGCGTTACAATATCCAATCATTTATTGGCAAGGGCAAGACGGATACGACATCACGTTGAAGATGGTCGATCCAATTACAGGTACAATATTCACACACTAATTATTGCTATTATTGCTATTATTGGTTTCCATTAACAATTCATTTAATTTTGCATTTTCAGGCGTATCAACGAATAAAAATCTAAGCGCAATGAATTACTATACGTATCGTATGATGATTCGTACACATGAGGAGAATGTCATTCTGAAGTGCCGTCGGCTATTCCAGCAATTCGCTGTCGACATGTATGTCAAAGTCGAGACCGAACGTTTAGCGTTCATCCGATTCAATCAGGCAACGCTACGATCTGAGGACTATATACACTTGCGCGATGCTATTCATTCAGATGGTGATGTTCAGAATATTGGACGTCTGACGATTCTCCCATCATCTTATATCGGAAGCCCACGCCACATGCACGAATACGCTCAAGACACTATGGCGTACGTGCGAAATTATGGAACTCCGGATTTATTTATTACGTTCACATGCAATTCGAAGTGAACGGAAATTGAACGTGAGTTGGAACCGGGCCAAAAACCGCAAGATCTCCATGACATAATCGCCAGAGTATTTCAGCAAAAACTCAAGGTTATGATGGATGTGCTTACTAAGTATCGAGTTTTTGGTGACACACGTTGTTATATGTACTCGGTGGAATGGCAGAAGCGTGGACTACCGCATGCTCATATCCTAATTTGATTGCTGAACAAATTACATTCAAATGAAGTGGATGACCTCATATCAGCTGTAATTCCTGATCCAGTCACTGATCCCCATCTACACGACATTGTGACGACACAGATCGCGCATGGATCGTGCGGTGCATTAAATCCATTATCGCCTTGCATGGCTGATGGAAAGTGCACAAAACGATATCCGCGACCGTTAGTTGCTGATACAGTCACACGGAACGATGGATATCCAGTTTATCGTCGGCGTTCAAAAGAAGATAATGGTCAAACTATCAAAGTTAAAGTTCAAAATCAAGAGATTGAGATCGGAAATGAATTCATTGTACTATATTGCCCGCTGCTCTCACGAATTTTCGAAACACATGCAAACGTTGAGAGTTGTCTATCGGCCAAATCAATCAAATATTTGTGCAAGTACGTCACAAAAGGCAACGACATGGCTGTGTTTGGTATTGCGTCGGAAAATGCGAATGACGAAATCAGCAACTTCCAAATGGGCAGATACGTCAGTACTAATGAAGCACTGCGGCGATTATTGTCATTTCAAATTCATGAAAGATATCCCACAGTTGTACATTTAGCAGTGCATTTGGAAAATGGCCAAAGAGTTTACTTCACTGAGGCTAATGCGGCACAACGAGCTGAGAGACCACCATCGACAACATTGACTAGCTTCTTTGCAATGTGTGAAGCAGATCCATTCGCAGCGACGTTGATGTACGTTGAAATGCCCAAGTATTACACTTAGAATCAATCAACAAAGAAATTCCAACGTCGCAAACAAGGAACCCCAGTTCCAGATTGGCCACAGGTGTTTTCCACTGATGCACTAGGTCGCATGTATACTGTTCATCCTAGAAATGATGAATGTTTTTATTTGCGACTGCTGTTGGTAAATGTACGTGGACCAAAATCATTTGCGCATTTGAAAACTGTGAATGGCCACCAATGCCAAACATATCGAGAAGCATGTCAACTATTGGGTTTGCTGGAGAACGATTCTTATTGGGATTTAACACTTGCGGATTCAGTTGTTTCATCAAATGCGTACCAAATACGAACGCTGTTTGCAATTATCATCACCACATGTTTTCCTTCACAACCAATTAAGTTATGGAACAAATACAAAGACGACATATGTGAAGATATCTTGCATCGCTTGCGCATTCAAACGAATGAGGATTGAGGATCAATGCTTGACTATTGCAAACAAGCTACTGATTGAAGTAGGAATGATTGCGCCAAATCGATCGATGCACGATGCATTCAACCAAGAATTAAATCGAGAGCTGCAATACAATGTTGAGGAATTCGTTCAAAATAATGTGCCGTTGCTGAATGAACAGCAAAAACAAGTATACGAAACATTAATGTAAGCGGTGGACAATAATATTGGTGGTCTATTCTTCCTGGACGCACCTGGAGGAACAGGGAAAACATTTGTCAATTCATTGATTTTGGCCACTATTCGATCAAGATGTGACATAGCTTTGGCGTTAGCATCATCTGGTATTGCGGCGACTCTTCTAGATAGCGGTCGTACTGCACATTCTGCGCTTAAGTTGCCACTCAATTTAAACACAATTGATACTCCAACATGCAATATCTCCCGATCCAGTGCAATGGGAAAATTGTTGATGCAATGCAAGCTCATTGTTTGGGGTGAGTGCACAATGGCACATAAGAAATCACTTAAAGCACTTAACTTTACACTGAAGGATCTTCGGCGAAATAACAACATCTTTGGCGGCTTGATGATATTGTTGGCAGGCGATTTCAGGCAGACGTTGCCAGTAATTCCCCGTGGAACGCCTGCAGATGAATTGAATGCTTGCCTGAAGGCATCACCTTTATGGAATAACGTAAAAACATTATCGCTAACCACTAATATGAGAGTTCAATTTCAAAATGATCAAAGTGCTGCACAATTTTCCAAACAATTGTTAGCTGTTGGAAATTGAAAAGTCCCAGTTGATGCGACATCTGGATTAATTATTCTTACCAACGACTTTTGCCGATTTGTAGACTCTCAATTAGCTCTTATTGAAAATGTTTTCCCAAACATTAGTGAGAATTATCAGAATTATGCTTGGTTAAGTCAACGAGCAATTCTTGCCGCAAAGAATAATGATGTACACGCACTGAATTTCACCATTCAATCAAAAATTGCTGGCGATTTGGTGACATACAAATCCGTTGATTCCATAACAAATCCCGATGATGTAGTAAATTATCCAACGGAGTTTTTGAACTCTCTGGAGTTACCAGGATTTCCACCACATAACTTGCAACTCAAAGTTGGTACAGTTATTATGATATTGCGTAATTTGAATCCACCGCGACTTTGCAACGGTACTCGACTTTCGGTAAAAAGACTTATGCCGAATTTGATTGAGGCAACCATTATTAACGGAAAGTACGCAGGTGAAAATGTATGTATTCCTTGAATACCAATGATTCCGACTGATCTTCCGTTTGATTTCAAACGATTGCAATTTCCAGTTCGCCTTGCGTTCGCAATGACAATTAACAAGTCGCAAGGCCAATCGCTTAGTGTTTGCGGGATAAATTTAGAAAATCATTGTTTTTCACATGGGCAGTTATACGTTGCGTGTTCACGAGTTGGGAAACCATCCGCTTTGTTTGTGTTAACGTCAGACCAAAAACAAAAATGTGGTTTACCAAAGTGCACTTCAATGAAACGGATAATTTGCGGACATGTATAACGCTTCGATTCAGTATTTACTTTGGATTCACTTTCATTTACTTAGAGAAGTTCAACTAAATAACACTTCATTTTTGTAATCGAAATGAATTCATTACTGTTGTGAAATGAAATAAAATTTTTCCTTTTCAAATATAAAACAAAAAAAATTTCTTCATCTTTTAATCACCAAACGAAATGTTACATAAAACGAAGCCATCTGGTGGCGAAACGGAGTTCGCCGGGTTTGCTAGTAATTAATAAAATTAAAAATAAAAGGTTTCTCTGTCGGCGCCTTCAAAGGTATGAACCCAAGAAAAAATCGTACTAACTCTTTTTAAGAAATGTTGCTGAGAAAGCAGTTGTTATTAATCACTACAACGGTGTTGTCGTTACCAAGAAGAATAAAACAAATTTTATGCTAATAGCGGATAAATTCTTTATTAAACCGCATAAGCGAAATTTGCTGGTTGAACAAACTAACAAAACTCAGCTACCTCAAAATTAGGTAGTATTCTGAATAAAGATTTTAGAAATAACCGCCCAAAAAGCAAACCCGGGTCAAAACCCACACTTAATCCACTTCATCAGAGTACTAGAAATTTTTGTACTCTATGCACATCTTTACGGTTGGAGACATAATCGACAACTATAATGAATAGGGCAACATGAGTTTCTTTTATGCAAACTGCACGTACTGCTCCTACAATCGTGAAGTGAACGAGAAAAATAATGAAAATAATGCATTAATTTGTGGTAACATTTTTTCGAAAAAAGCAAATATCTTGCGTCTTAAGCAAGGTGTAACTAAAAAAATCAATCGAATCAATCAATGAATAAGTCTACTAGTTATTGCAAACAAAATTGAAAAACAAACGATGTTAATAACGTAAATAAACCAGTAAAAATTAAAAATTTTAAAGCGGAAACGGCCATCTTAAATCAAATTTAAAACGCAATTTGACGCAAATTAAAGCTAGAAGAGCAAAATTCTAGCATAGTGAACGTATTTAATCAATATAAATTGTAATTTAACAACGGAAGGTCACAATTTTCTGTAGTATTGATTTAAAATGGGGTTTTCAGAAGATCTTCGATTACTTTCACCATCAATTACAATAACCTCGGTGTTTTTATTCAATGTACGTTTATAAACCATTTTGAGGAGATGAGACTTTTTGCATTAATGGAAAAAGATTTTACCAAAGGAAAATTCATAATTAAACTTATAAATTGACACATTACAATAATATATTGTTTAATTTATTATTTTACAAAACAGTTTAGATAGTTATTTAAATTTAAATTAATTGGGGTTTAATTTACAAAATAATGTTTTGTAAAATAAAAAAATAACTAAATTAAAAAAAAATTGCCTATGCATTTGGCGTCTTACCTTAATTATGAATTTTCCTTTGGTAAAACCCTTTACCATTAATACAAAATGTTCAATACCGTCAAACTGGTTTTACATTAAATAATAAACCCAAAAAACAAAAGAAATTTATTAATTTATTAATAAAAGTGGTTTCTCAAAACGCCTAATGCACAGGTAACCAAACTTATAAATTGACACATTACAATTTTGTTAATTTGCTTATTTATTTATTTTACAAAAACCTTTTATAAATTAAAACACCAATTAATTTTAATTTCAGTAACTATACAGGGTGATCTGCGCAGATCTTGCATTAAAAGATTTATAACTTGTAGATAAATCAAAAACTTAAAATTTTGTAAGCCATAATTGGTTATTTTCGTTCTACCTGAAAAAGCTATACAGGGTACACCAAAAATTGTTTTTAACTTTCTTATTTAAAATACAAACCTATAATTCCTATTATATGAGTCAATTGTCTATATAATACTGAGTTTATACAGTGCTTTTCATTTAACATTGGCCATTTTACATGTTAATATTTCAATTCCATGTTAACACTTTTTTGAGACATCTGGTATAAACCATTTATGTTAATTATAATTAACTGGTAAAATGTCTATTAGAAAATATTCTTATACTCATCTGTAAGTTTTAATTTAATAAAGAAAAACAAAAAAAATGTCGTCTCGGGAGGGATTCAAACCGACGAGTCTCAGAGACTTTTGTAATTTGACTTGGTTACTATGCTAACGAAATTGTCATTCAAAATTTGTTTATTAAGTTTGAGACATTTTGACACGTTTAATTTTTAAATATTGAACAGAACGTGTCAGTTTATATCGTAATCCTCCCCGAGACGATATTTTTTTTGTTTTTTCTTTATTAAATTCAAAACTTACAAATGAATTTAAGAATATTTTACCACTTTATTATAATTAACATAAATACCAGATGTCCCAAAAAAGGGTTAACATGAGATTGAAATATTAACATGTAAAAAATCCTATGGCCAATGTTAAATGAAAAGCACTGTATAACCTAAATTATGTTATCTTATTCTTAACCGTTTTTGACATTTTTTTTTCAAAAAAATGGTCTTTGGTTAACGAAAAAAATTTTATCTCGCAAGTCAGTTGAGATAATAAAATTAAATTTATTGACCAGTGCGCTAGAAATCTAGACTTACTCCTGATGTCCTACTGATAGTTTTAATTTGTACCATATGGGCGCAAGCAATTTTAAATTACTCAATCAAAAATGATCAAAAAGATAATTTTTTCAAATCGCACCTTCTACTGTTTCTTACATCATTCGAAAAAAAAATTGAAAATTTTCTACACCTAATTCCTCTCGATTGACGTAAAAAAAGCAGAAGGTGCCATTTGAAAAAATTGACTTTTTGATCACTTTTGATTGTGATATTTGAAAATTGCATGTGTCCATATGGACAAAGTAGAACCACCAGTAGGACATATGGAGTAAGCCTGAATTTTCAGCCAACTGCTCCGTAAATTTAATTTTATAATCTCAATTGATTTGCGACATAAATTTTTTTTCGTTAACACTCACAAAAAATGTTTTTTTTTTTAAAAAATTACATATGTCAAAAACGGTCAATAATAAGATAACGTAATTTAGGTATATGAACTCATAATTATATGGACAATCGACCCATGTAAAAGAAATTATAAGTTTGTATTTAAAATAAGATAGTTTATAGCAACTTTTGGCACACCCTGTATAGCTAAAGGTCTAAAAATAATTTAGGTATAACAAAAATGATCGATTATGGCCGCTTACCAATTTCAAGTTCTGATTTATCTGCAAGATAAAAAACTTTTAATCCACGTTCTAAGCAGATCACTGTGTATACAATTATAATAATAATGTGCAAATAAAAATAAAATACTAACATACTATTTAAAAATTAACTAAATAATTTAAATATTTATAACTAATATTATAAATTGTCGCAGATATTTTTAATTCTTATTTTTTTTTCGAGAAATTCAAAAAAAAACCGGATTAGTGCAATTAATTTTTTAAAACAAAGAGTTACCTAATGTAATAAATTGTGTTGTCTTAAATCGCGTAGAAAAGCTTAGGTATAGTCGGTAACAAACACGTACAATGTCGTTTAAGGCACCAAGAATGTTGTAACAGATCTAATTAACGTTGGGCATCTTGAATTCGAGCTTGCTGTAACGTGTACCTTAACAAAAGTAATTCTGTTGGAGATTAAGCGGAATTAAGGACTATAACAATAATGCTACCCGATGCGTACATGTGTTAATCGTTAATTGTTACACTCACGCCGACGTTGAACAGGAACATCGCAAAAGAAAGTTTTGTGCGGATGTGATTTTTAACTTTAGCAAGAAGGAAATGTTAATTAACTTTTTTTAATTTTTAGAAGTTTCTATAGGGAAATGTGCGTAGTCATCGAGAACAAGAGAAAACATGCCGTTAATCAAATACGAACTTCTTATTAAGAAGCATGAAGTAAACACTTAAAGTTGTGCGTGCGTAAACTTTTACTTGTATACATCATGCCCGTAAGAAAATATTTCGCTAAGCAAAACATAATAAATAATAGAAACGTCAAAACAAGTTAATCTACAGCGTCGCAAATAAATCGCCTTAAAATTTCATTACAAAATTAGTTTAGGCAGGTACTAACTAATAATTGTAACAACAACCGAAACTAATTCGAACTGTCTCCTATAGAAGGATTGCGATCTACAATCATCAAATTATCAGGAGAATTCCCATTTTTCATAATTCGAACAAGTTTGTACGCGTTAAAAGTTTCATTAACAATTCGATCGAGAACAGAAAGGTCTTCATTAAATTAGTAGGCAGTAAGTATATACCAGAAAGACTTATTGGTATGTTAATCACGACTTTTCCACCTGCTTTGTAGAACTTAATCACTTGGGGCGGGTTTCGTCCTACATTTTCCGCTTTAAAGCTGGAAAGTTTGTTTATAATTCGTCGCTTAATCGTTAAATTAAGAAAAAAGCTTAAATTCCTCTTTCTTTAATTATTATAATTGAGAAAAAATAAGTTTTAAGTTTAAGCTAATTGTTGAAGGGCAATAAACAATAGAAGTTTTATATCTTTAAGTTTAATTAAGCTCGTTTTCCATACCACATTCTACTTCTTATCTTTAATCAGAATTTAATTGAAAATTTTACTTTTAGAAATTAGAAACTGTAAATGCATTTACCGAGTCTCCTCGCATTGCCCTTTATGTTTTAATGAAATTCCATTAATTATTGCTAACTAGAAATTTCTCATTTCTCTTTTGCAAATTCCAATTTCGATTTGTACATTCCTCTTGTGTATCGCTCCGATAGTAATTATTTTTGCACTTGTCTCATTTTGCAACAAACATATATTGTTAAATTTTGTATATAATTTAATTATAATTGTATACGTACACGTTTAACAAAAAAAGTGATCAGAAGTTGTGTTAGCTTTTTTTGTAGTTTTATAGTTGAATTAGCGACTCTTTTGTTCGGGTTGTCAAACTGAGTCTCATTTTAATTTATTTCGCCAAGCGAATTGGCATGTTGGATTCCCAACGGATGTGGGTACAAATTACAACGTTTTGTCAATACAGAGTACCTACTTCCGTTTTCCAATTACTCATATATTTTCTCTAGTAAAAATCTGTTTCAAAACTTATAATTTATGAGAGCGCTGAATTTTGCTTTACTGCGTTCTCATTGCGAAACATTAAGCTTGAATATGATACCTAATTTAATCTAAATAGATTTGCACCTGTTAATTAAACCACAAATTTTTGCTACTTAATATTTTTCAAAACCCAAATTTTGTAATCAAGTTTGAACAGCTTCACAAGATGTTTTTGCATTTGACCAATTACGAGAAGAAATATCCATCATCGTCTAAAAACAGCTTAAAATTCCAATTACTTCTCGTAAAAGAAAACAAGTGCTTTTACACACGTGTACCATACGTTAATGTTTATTATATCTAAAAATACGAAGAAAAGATTTTTTTTTCTAATTTTGCCCAGTTTTTCTTAATTACAACAACTAAACTTGAAATAATTATTTACATTCGGGTGCGGAAAATTAAATTTTACAGCGCGTGCGTAAAAATTACCCAAATCGTCCGTCCTTAAGGTACATTTGCCAATAAAAATCTTTTTATAGAACTAAAATATGTTTACTAAATTAACAATTACACAACTTTTTTACTGTTAAATGGTAAAAAATAAATTGATTTGGAATATTTTAAGTTTCATATAAATGATTAGCGTCATCTTGTGTATTCTGAATTACAGTTTATTTTATGACCGATATTGGCAATTGACAGCAAAATATTTATTATTTTAAGATTTTTACTAGTTAAAAATCGTCGGCCAAAAAATTTAATACAAATCTTGTGCGTTAAATTATTTTACAACGCGAAATGAATTTGAAGCACGACGCGAATGTAAATAACTAGTACAGCGCTGTAAAATTTAATTTTCCACACGCGAATGTAAATAAAGTCTGTATACTATTGGCGCGGAGTAATAAATCATAATTGCTTGAAATAATTCTTTATTTTCTTGTGAAAGCGGTACTTCTACGGTTAAGTAAAAACCAATAAATTTTAACCAAAATACGATCATTGTGCGGCTCTTGCAGCATATCGACTCATCTAGGGTCTGAGAACAATAGTTTAATCTGTGTAAACACGTTGCCATCAGCCCAGGTACTGACGAAACGAAAATCATAGCCGTAGATGTGGGTATTATACCAAGATACAAAAATAATGGTATATAATACGTAAGAAGTAAAATTTGTAATGTGATCTACTATACAAATAAAATAAATAACATATAAATAATATATGACATAAATATAAAATAAAATAGTAATGCAGATATCGTCAGTACATTTATTACAATTACAATTAATTTGCGGGGACCGATTTTTAGGCATCAAAAGTAAATTTGGCTCAATTATAAAATTATGTGGTTGTCATGGAAACTTATCAAAATGAATAGATAAAAGTAACAAGCATAAAAATGTTCATTTAAATAACAAGACATTAGTAGGTAAAATAGGTATATTTAAAAATAACTGACAATACTCACTCAATGGTGTTTAGAGAGTAGAACACTGTTTCAGGCACATTACGCTTGGTCATTTAACTTTCTTCCTCGTCTGAAATTTTCATTTCGTAGTCAGAATCGCTGTCTTGTGTGTTTACTGATATAATAATTGGCTCCAATGTTATCTCTACTAAATTATCCAGTTGCCAACATTTGTCTTCTTTCTTAACGACATGAGATACACAGTTCTTCCATCTTTCAGGTGTTACTTTGTTTAATGCATTTTCCAGAAGTTTTTCACGTCGTCGAGTTTAAAAGTGGTATTGTTAGGAGCGACGTCACCTTTTACTTGAGCCCAAACCAACTCTATAGGATTCAGCTCACAATGGTAAGGTGGTAAACGCAGTACTTCAATGCCCCGATTCTTTGCCATTTCGTCAATAACATGACGTATATACTTATTCTTATGAACTTTAACAATATCCAATAATTCTCTTTTCACCATGTCATCCTTATATTTTTAACAGATAACCAATCTATAATTTCTGCTTTCCTCCAAGCGCTGGTAGGTAAATTTTCGTATCTTCGTGAGTGGTAGCTGGCGTTGTCCATAACTATTATAGATCCTTGGGGTATCAAATCTAGCATCTGCTCAAAATATTCTTCAAACACATTAGCATTCATGTCTTCGTGGTAGTCGCCAGTTTTCTTTGATTCGAATTCTAACAAACCACCATCTACAAAACCATCTTCATTGCCAATATGAGTAATAATTAACCGTGTTCCTGTCTCCAGAAGGCGGTCGAAATCCTGTCGATAGCCCTTCTATAAATCCTTGTCGAGCACTCGTAACGGTATTATCATGCCATGTTTTTTTACGGTATGTTCTGCATTGATCCAGGTTTCATCCAAATAGAATATACGCCTGCCTTCACGCCTATATTTTCTTATTTCCCGAAGATAATTTCTCCTCCATGTAATAATCTCTTGTTTTCAATTAAAACGGATCTTCTATTTATCTTCTCCCAAGTAAACTTCAACTTGCGAAGAAGTTTCCACAGTGTTCTTCGACTCATTTGGGGTAGATTTTCATCCTCATTTACTGCTAGTAAAATCTTATCGATTGTAGGAATTTCTTTCCGTAAGTAGAATGAGTGAACCTTTCTACGGACAGAATTCCTCATTGTATTATCTAATTCCATCGGGCGCCGACCAGGAGATGGAAGTGGGTGAAGCACTTGTCCCAAATTTTTCTTTCTCTCACTAGTTTATAAATGGTGGATTTTGATGTTCCCGTCATTGCAGAACATAATCCTACAATATCATCGACACTTTTTGCAGGGTGTTGACATCGAACAGCGTCATGCACATTTAAAATTATAATTTTTTCATTAGCAGATAACGCACCACTTTTAACATTTTTTGCTGGTGACAAGTTTTCCATTTCAAAATTATTTGCACTAACACACAAACAAACAAACAAGCCGATTCATTGCTAATAACAAACTAAACATATTTTTCATTTAGAAAGTATACGAAGCCCTTCGGTCAAACAACTAATTATCTGTAATCTTTCGCAGAAATTACAACCCGTCTGCCGTAATGACTGCGCTAACGACCCCACTTTACCTGATGATAGATAATCCAACACACATTTTGACGCTAAAGAATAATTGTTTTAAAATTACTTTATTTAGCTATATCAATTCTTAATTGTAATAATAAGAAACAAACCACATAATAGTAAATAATTTTTTTTGAAATATTCCACAGTTTAATAAGATACAAATAGATTCATAACTTTTGTAAAACTCAGTATACGTACCTATATAAAATTAAAATTTAAAATAGACAAATTGAGAAACGACACATTTGTCATTTATCGATTTTAGAGTTTAATTTTATATTCAAATACTGTGTTTTACAAAAGTTTTGTATCTATTTATATCTTATTAAACGGGGAATATTGCTGAATTAAATTATTTACTATGAAAAATAGATTCCACAAAGTAAGGATTGAAACAATAAAAGAAACCACATAATAATTAATATCAAGGTAGATTTTACTATTATAATATATTTACCTACTTAAAATATGATTTTCCAAACGTATTAGGTACCTACGCCACTGCAATACGGGAGATTCGATAATTCTGACAGGTTTATTACTCCGCGCCAATTGTATACTGAGTATAACTGTTATTGTTATCACTCCGTTTGCTTGTTGTTTGTGATCAAACTTTACAAATTTTTACATATTATTAGCAACCACAAAATTATCATAAACTGAGAAAAAAATTACATTGTTAATCAATTTGTTTCAGATAAGATAACTTTAGATAATATAACTACAACTTATATTTTAACTTTAACAGAAATATTTTTACCATACCATTGGTCAACTGTACCACAGATTTACATTTAAAAGTTTTTGAAGTATTTTGTCTTACTAATTTTATAGTCTTTACCGACAAATATTTTAAAATATTTATAGAACATGAAAATTCCTTCTTTCACATTTTATTATTGCCGTGTTATTTATAGCCGGTATATTTAGTATTGAACAATGTTCCTATTTCTTTTATATTGGATACTTCACTATCCATAAACAGTTTAATTAATTTTATGTTAATTATATGACCGACAAGTCGCACTCCACTGTTTCTATTTAGTTTTTAGTTTATTATTTTTTTAGACTTAAAAATGATCCCTTAAGTCGTCTTTTTAACTATCATTAGAATATTAAATACATTTAGAAAAAGAAATACTTTAACCACCTTTTTGTACTCGCCGCTTGAAAAATTTATTGTAGAAGTATTCATCAAAAAATTACAAAAAACAATGGCAATTACAGCCATTTCAAATTTTTTTCAATGTTATTTATTAATAAAAACAAGAAGTAAACTTTAAAAATCTATACTTACAAAGTTATTAAAAATTCATAGTGTCTTGTATTTTATACAGTGTGTCTAGTTTAAAATAAACTACATGGGGATATCGGAAACCGTTGAATATAAAATGTCGGTTAAGAGGAACAAAAGTTGCGTACTTGTATGCCTATAAATCATCTGGGTTTACTTTATTAAAAAGCCGCCTGGGTATTTAAATACAGGGTGAAAACCAAAAATCGGTGTTTTAGAATAACCTTAATATTTCACTTATTATAAGAAGCACGTTGATCAAACTTTCAGAATAGGTGTAAGAGATCGTGGCCATTCCGGAAAATGTAATAAAAATGTCAGGATCTACTTTTTTCGGCGAGGCCATAAGAAAAATCAAATTTGACTATGGCTGCGTCGAAAAGAGTAGGCCTAGACATTTTTATTACATTTTTCGGAATGGTTTCTTAGCTTTTTAATAAAGTATTTATAGGCATATAAGTACGCAACTTTTGTTCCATTTAACAGACATTGAATATCAAGGGTTTCCGATATCCCCATGTAGTTTATTTTAAATTGGACACACGGTATATTGACGACTACAAGAAAAAACTTTACTGTACACTTTTTATTGTGGTACATAAATTAAAATTTGACATTAACGCAAATCGGTTGTTTCCATTTATTACTATTTATGACTATTTGCTCGATTCAAAAAATATTGTACAAACCTCTTACGGAAAGATTATTCTAGCATTCGCGTTAATGTAAGTAAAACTTCATCCCGAGCGTGGTTCAATTATTAACTTGTTGTTTATTCGAAAAGTTCAAAAGTTCGTCAGTCATTTGGAGTCGCCAAATTCGAACGTAAAAATTAAGAGTTTGTCTTTTTGAAGAGATACTTGTTTTCCAATCGCATATAATACACGGAACCGCCAATAATAATAATTTTTTATTGTTATCATCCCAATAAATCTCATTCTTGGGCAAAGGCCTTCCCAAGTTAAATCCACTAGTTTCTGTCTTTTGTTAGTTGTTATCGACTCTTTCCAACCGAATTGAAAATGAAAGAAAAATGTAAACTTTGTTTTAGAAAAAAAAGTTCAACAAAGCTATAGACAAGAAAATTTCTAAAAACTTTTCTTTTATAATTTTTTTTTATTTTTTTTTTTTTGAAATTTTTTTAAAAAAATTAATTTTAAGTTATAATTATTTTCGTAAAAAAAAATTTTATATTTAAATAATATTTAAAAAAAAATTTTTTTTTTTTAAAAAAAAAAAAATTAAATAATAATTAAATTAAAAATTAAAAAAAAATTACATATTAATTTTTTTTTTTTTTATTTTTTTAGGTTTATATAAAAAAAAAAAAATTATTTTTTTTTTTTTTTTTTAAAATTCAATTTTTTTTTTTTTTTTTTTTTTTAATTTATTAAAAAAAAAAAAAAAAATTAT
This sequence comes from Abscondita cerata, assembly GCA_030710515.1. Classification (NCBI taxonomy): domain Eukaryota; kingdom Metazoa; phylum Arthropoda; class Insecta; order Coleoptera; family Lampyridae; genus Abscondita; species Abscondita cerata. The sequence goes on from JALBCR010000145.1 coordinate 738,147, forward strand.
TTTTTTTTTTTTATATAAAATATTTATTTAATCATATATAAAAAAAAAATAATTTATTTAATTAATTTTTAAAAAATATATTTAGATTTTTTTTTTTTTTTTTATTATTTTTAAAAAAAAAAAAAAAAAAAAATTTTTTTTTTTTTTTTTTTTTTTTTTTTTTTTTTTTTTTTTTTTTTTTTTTTTTTTTTTTTTTTTTTTAAAAAAAAAAAATGATTTTTCAAATTTTTTTATTTTTTTTTTTTAAATAAAAAAATATAAATTTTTAATATTTAAAATTAAAAAAAGAAATTTATTAATAAAAAAAAAAAAAAAAAAAAAAGAAAAAATGTTTTTTTTATTTTTTTAAAAAAAAAAAAAAAAAAAAAAAAAAATAAAAATGGATAAAGGTTAAAAAAAAAAATTTTAAAAATTTTTAAAAATTAAAAAAAAAAAAAAAAAAAAAATATGTTTGTTTTTTTTTTTTTTTTTTTTTTTTTATTATTTTAAATTTTTTTTATATTTTAAATATTTTTAATTAATACAAAAAATATAAAAAAAATATAAAAATTTAAAAAAAAAAAAAAAAAAAAAAAAAAAAAATAATATTAAAAATTTTTTTTTTAAATAATTAATAATTTAATTTATTAATTATTTAAAAAAAATAAAGAATTTTTGTAAATGATGTTAATAGGCTACGAGGAATTTAGGAAATCGATTAAAATCCAATTAGTGAAATAATGAAAGGGAAGTTTTTCCAAATATATATTGCAATATAATCACTGCGCCAGCTTATTTTCGTATGGAACCCGTGCGCAATGGATGCTACTAAAACTAAACGTAAAATTTTGTTGAATGTGTACGATTATTTTGAAAAGGAGAAGAATCATGGCGCGCCACTTACTTCAGTAATGGCTGTTCAGCAAAGAGCAGCGGATGCGGTACAAGTAAGCAGACAAACAGTGGCGAGGACATGTTCTATGCGAGAAAGTGCAAGTGATTTAAAGAGAATTACATATCGCCGGCCTAAAAAATGTACGACGAACCTACCAGAGACCACAAAGAAAACCATCCGAGACTTGATTTATGATATGTATGCAAAAAAAGAGCATATAACTCTGGACACATTGTTAGCCGTATTAAAACTGAAATATGTTTGCGATATTGGCAGATCAAGCTTATACCTTGTACTGAAGGAAATGGGTTTTAAATTTAAGCAGACCGATAACAGACGAGGTTTATGCAAGCAATCCCATGTGGTTTCCATGCGTAATGTATTTTTGAGGAAGTACTTAAAAAATCTACAGTCCAAAATTCCACACGAGTTCGTCTTTTAGACGAATCATGGATTTTTAGTAGAGGTGCAAGTAAACGTAGTTGGCAAGATGACAGTGTTAAAAGTTTAAAGCAACCTACTAAAGCTTCCGATGGTAAACGTTATATTATTGTCCATGCTGGTGGCCGAAATGGTTTTATAGAAGGGGGCAGTTTAATATTTTCTAGTACCAAGAAATCCGCAGATTACCACGATAATATGAATTCGGTATTGTTTGAGAAGTGGTTTGAGGAATGCATCCTACAAAATCTTAAACAGCCGTCAATCATTGTTCTTGATAACGCATCCTACCACACACGCAAAAGTGAAAAGCGTCCGACAGCTTCTTCAACCAAAGACGATATTAGAGCGTGGTTAAAAAGTAAAAACATACAATTTGATACTATGATGTTCAAGGCTGAGTTGTTACAATTAGTGCACGAAAACCATCGAGGTTCCGTAAATAAATATGTTGTCGATGAAATGGCATTAAAGTACGGCCACGAAGTTCTGCGTCTGCCGCCATATCATTGCCATTTCAATCCCATTGAATTGGTGTGGGGAATTGCGAAGAAGTTTTACGACGACCATATAGGCGCTACTTCAGGAAAAGAAGAAGACGTGCTTAAAACTTGGAACGACGCATTAACTAAAATAACTCCAGACGTGTGGAATCGCTGTGTAACTCACACAGAAGAAATAATCAAAGACACCTACAAGCGTGAACAAATTATAGACGATGTGCGACCTTTGATTTTTACTGTAAATACGGATAGTGACTTAGAAGACGATCACTTTACTTTTAGTGATAGTGACAACGATCTCTAAATAGTATCCAAGTGTAGCAATAATTAATTATATTTGTTCCTAATTACATATTAAAAGTATGCTTTGAAATCTTATTGTGTATTTTTTGTATTATCCTTTACTTACGGTAAAATTTATCTATTTATTGATGCATGCATTATGACTTTTAATAAATCAAATTTTGTTTGTAACAAATAAAATACTAAAAAATATTGAGAACTGCTGACCCTTAGGTAGTTGAAACTTATTGTTCTATTGTTGTCAAATTTTCATAAGGTTTGTTTTAACCAACTTTCGCCCGTATAGAACTGGTTTTTACTTTGCATTTTAGGTGCATATTGAATACAACTATCGGTCGCCTTCTAAGTGGATTTTATTTTACGACTTAATCTCTTATGTTACATTTTTCAGCAAATAAACTATAACACTACTCCTCTTGATCTGTCAAATGATAAAGAGCGTTTGTCACAAATGACAGTTGTACAACTGAAAAAAAAGTTAAAAAAAAAAAAAAAAGAAAGGTGTTAAATTTTATTTTATGGTGCGTTTTATTGCAACTCCTCAGTTATTGCCGAAAAATGGTAAAAAAAAAAATCCCAATGAAGAGCAAGACGACGACGATTTTTTCGAAAAAGAAAAAAAATAAAAAGCGGCCCTTATTGGAGCTCTTCAGAGGAAGAAGAATAAATAATTTAGAAAAACCAAGGGGGCCCTTTGAAAATTTTTTGAATATTTAAAATATAGAAAAAAAGTTGAATACTTTTTTTTGGGAAAAAAAAATAAAATTAAAAAAATGTATAAGAAATTTTAAAAAAAAAGGTGTTTTTTGTTTTTTTTTTTTTTTAAAAAAAAAAAGATATAAAAAAAAAGTTAAAAAAGTCCCCCCCAAATTATTTAAAAAAAAAAAAAACCAAAAAACCCCAACTTTTTTAAAAAAAATTTAAAAAGAAGAAAACAACAACAAAAAAAAAATAAATTTTTTTTTTAATGGAGGAAAAAAAAAAGAACCCAACTACACAATGATGTTTTTTGGTGGGGGTATTTATTAGGGATTAAAAAAAAAAGAGGGAAAAAAAAAAGAAAAAAAAAAAAAATTATAAAGTTGTGTTATAAAAAAAATTAAAACAAAAAAATACCAAAAAAAAAAAAAAGGTGTTTTTAAATTTAATAAATTTTTTCAATAAGAAAAAAAAGAAAAAAAAAAAGAAATAAAACCTATATTAATTAAAAAAAAAAGAGAGAAAAAAAAAAAAAAGAAAAAAAACAAAAAAAAAATTTAAATGTAAATTAATTTAGTTTTAGTTTAAAAAATTATGTAACATGAAATTGGAATAGTGCCCTAGGTTTATTTAAAATAGAAGTACCTTTAACTTTTTAACTGACAAATTATTGTAACACAAAGTAATACTCGGTGCTGACTTTAAATTTCGTAGACCTACACTGAATTAAAGGTGAAGTAATGATCAAAACGATTACACACAATTTGAAAGATGATAATTGTAATTGTAATTGTAATTTATTCACTCAATAGCCAACGGCCAATTACAGAGGAACATAACTCATTGTAAAATTCTTAGGTAATAAGTACACATATATACAAAATAAAAACAAAAACAGAAAAAGTAGCAAGTGAAATATAAAATAATAACTAAACATAGATAGTATAACTTAAATAATATAAAACCTCAATTGGTTAATTAATGTTTTTGAACACATTCATCACATTTAGCCTTAAAAGCTTATAACTTGGAAATAAAAATATCAACGTTATCCTGAAATTGTTTATCAGTTTTAAACATTCTATACATACGCGAATTGCTGAAATGATTTGTTGAAGGTGTTGGATATGTAAAGGTTATCCAATTTCTTGAAGCTATTCTAGGTACGTGATAATTCACCTGATCAATTTAACATATATAATCGACGTAATTATGAATCAGTTTAAATAAATAACAAACGAAAATTATGTTATGCTTATTTTGAATCGAGATAAAATTAAATTCATGTAACAAGTCATTGTATGAAACGCTAAAATCACAATACTTACTATATTTAAAAAAGTAACAATATTTTAAAAACTTCTTCTGAACACGTTCCAAGGTGTAAACATATTTATTATACAGAGCAGTGATTAATCTTGCTAATTATAAAAGAATTGTATAAAATTAATAGCGTCGACAAATTAACGAACATTTTACTGTTACGTATAATAAAACCTAACATTTTGTAGCAATCATTTGCAATTAACATAATGTGATGGTTGAACGTAAGTCTACTGTCGAAAAATGTTCCAAGGTCTTTAAACTCTGTAACTCTATTTAACAATTTATTCGGTATACTATAATTAAAATGTATAGGTGTATTACTGCGTGAATATAATACGACACAACATTTATTAATATTAACTGTAAGGTAATTCCGCAAGCACCAAACTGCAAAAATTTCTGAATGAAAGAAGCTGAAGACTGTCATTTCGATTATGTATGTGCTTATAAATTTTCACATCATCTGCATATAGTAGTAACGGAGATGTAAGATTAGAACTGATTTCATTAATAAATAACAGAAAAAAGTGAGCCAAGTGTGAATCCCTGAGGTAATATGTCCGATGCGCTTGAAATTGTGAATATTGACGCGATTGTCAAGTCAAATGAAATAAATTTATCAAATATACAAAATCAGACATATCGTGAGATTGTTAAAAATTTGGTTACTACTTACAAGCCTAAAAAACGTGTAAAGTTGGCATTAAAACAAACATTGTTTCAAAAGACGCCTAACCAGTTTATCAAAGACCTCGCAGGTTGTCTCCAAGCGAATTGGCAGTTGTGAATGAATAAATTAGCGAGTGGCTCTATGATCGTATAATTAATCCTTTAAATTCCAATTTTGCTAGCCCAATAGTGATGGTTCAAAAGAAAAATGGTAATACAAGAATTTGTGTGGATTTCCGCAATATTTCAAGACATGATTGCTAAAGGTACTGTTCGCATCTATTTAGACGACTTAATTATTCCAACTGATGATATTGAGACCGGTATAATTAATTTGAAACGAATAATGAAAGCAGCAGCTGAAGCAGGTTTACAGCTAAATTGGTCAAAGTGTAAATTTTTGTATAACCAAATTGATTATTTAAGATACATAAAAAGAAATGGTACTGTAAAACCATCAGAAAACAAAACAAAGGCAGTCGCAAACTTTCCAAACTTACAAAGAATTAAAGACGTTGAACGATTTTTAGGACTGTCTGGTTATTTTCGGAAATTCATTCCGTGGTACTCTGAAGTAGCTAAGCCGTTGTCAGATTTGTTAATAAGAGAAAAGATATTCGTGTTTAATGAAGTGCAGCAAGAATCGTTTAATAAGTTAAAATTGTTTTGGTTAACGAACTGGTGCTTTCGTTGTATTTTATGAGCCCAGAAGCTACATACCGATGCATCTAAGCATGGTTATGGTGCAATTTTATTGCAGGAGGATGAAAACGACGGCAATTTCCACCCCCTATATTTTACAAGTGGTAAAACGCCCAAATACGAAGAAAAGTACAGTAGTTATGAATTGGAGGTAAGCTATTATAAAGTCGTTAGTGAAATTTCGAGTATACTTGTTAGGCATTCATTTCAAGATTTTTACTAATTGTGTGGAATTAACAAGGACAATAAGTAAGAAGAATTAATGTGTCAGAGTAGCCAGATGGGCGTTGGCACTTGAAGAGTATGATTACGAGATCAAACAATGGGCGGGAAAACAAATGGCTCATGTTGACATTTTAAGACATCGCCTTCTTTCTGAAGTATATTTAATAAACCAGTGTAAAAGGGGAGTTATAGCAATGTTTAAGGAAGTACAGTAAACCGATCAAAAAAACAAAAACTTAGTTATGTTGGCCAAAGAAAATAAAGTTGACAATTATTGTGTGGGGAGCGATTTACTCTATTATTACATTAATAACGACCCATTGTTAGTTGTAGCCAAAAGTATGCAAGCGCGAGTAATAAGACGAGCCCATGAAAATGAACACTTTGGTGTAAATAAAACTGAAGCTATTGTTCGTAAACATTATTGGTTTAGAAGTATGGGTACAAAAATAGAAAAAATTGTTCATAGTTGGATTGATTGCATATTAGGTAAACGAAAACAAGGTAAACAAGAAGGTTTTTTCATATTTTGGAGAAAGGAGATATGCCGTTAGATACTTACCCCATTGACCATTTAGGTCCTAAGACAGTGACAAACAAGAAATACAAGTTTATTTTTGTTGTTGTTGATGTTTTAACAAATTTGTTTGGTTATATCCGACCAAAAGTACTGATGCAAATAAAGTAATTCAATGCTATTTCTTGAAACCAAAGACGAATAATTTCTGAACGGGGATCAAATTTTACGAAAACTCAGAAATTACTGATATTTAGTGAAGAAAATGGGGGAACATGAGGGTCCACGGAAAACATCTACTTCAGCAGATTATCTTAAAGAATGGGTTCTTTATTATGAAGACATTTCTGACGACGACGATGAATTCAGCTTCTGAGTTCAGATATGCTAACCAAGATGGCCGAATCTAGAAGCGGTAGAATTAGTTGCAAAATTATTAAGTGGTGTTATTCAGATGTTTTGACAAAAGTTTAGATTCTTTTTAAAAAATCTGGTGTTATTTTTTATCGTAGAAGTTTATTTGTAAATAAACTTCTTCTAAACAAGTATCTTCTCTGTTTATCATATATCCTTACATCGATTATCGATAATTGTACATGTGCAAAAATGATTGTTTTATAGTGTGCTCATTGGCGAATTTAACAATAAAAAATGTTATATTATTGTTAAAATGCTTAATTTGACAGATGAAAAAAATTTTCATTATATAGTATATTAAAGAACTAGTTACAAAAGACGCATTTTATAAAACGAGTACAGTTTCGAATATACGAGTTGCTAAAATGTCTTCTAAAACGAATTATTTATACTATTTTTTTTATTTTCTATTTGATTTTAAAATAAAATGTCGCATTTTTTAAATTTAGGGAATTTTGAAGTCTACATGCTAGGGTGGCAATATTTCAATTGTTTAAATTTTGGTTTAAATGCTAAAGTTTAATTAAGTACATTTACATACGTTTAATTTAAAAAAATGAGTGAAAATAAAAATATCACAAGCACTCCTCCTCGAATTTGAGAGATCCTCCAAGGCACGATCGGAAATTTAATCCGGTAGCTGAATACGGGCCATTGCTTTAGGCGATCCAACATTACTTATTTAGCAAACTGTGGAAGCGACTTATTAACCATCATAGATAAATAAGTATCTAGGTTAACCATCGTGCGCCACGGAGGATGGAAATCTTCTGCGGTTGCAGGTTATGTCGATACTTCGCTTAGGAAACGAATTAAAGTTTTGCAAATACTTGGATCATAACAACCTAGAGAAGATAGGCGCATAGTTCTAAAACATTTGCAACGAATTTAAATATTCATGAAAATGTTAATCAAAGCGATACTTTACCTGGTGTAAATATAAGTGCTGAAGATTCGGTAAACGTGACAATTCATATTTGTAATAATTGCACATTTACAGAGCACAATATTAATTAAATATCATTTTGTTCTTCGGTTCGTTTTGCACTAAATCAATAAACCTTCTGTTCTTTCACACTTTGACGTATGAAAACATTTCTCTGGTGGTACAGACTGTAAAAGTTGTGCTCTTTCTGACATATGAACTACTTTTACTACTACAAGACGTACACACTGCTGAATATTGTTGTTTAACTTACAATTACAATAAATACCGGTTGTATTAGTACGTTTATAACAGTACCTACACGTTAAATATACTCAAGTTTATTATTTGTGAAATTTGAATAAATCTACAGAGTTACGATTTAAATTAACGCAACGCGAACGTAATGACAGCTTTGACGTTTAATATCAAATCAGTGTTACTACCGTTCGGAATAAAAATTGTTCTAGTTCTATAAAAGAACTCAAATTTCTATAGCGAACCAAAATAGTATATTAAAGAACTAGTTTCAGAAGACCCATTTTATAAGACGAGTACAGTTTCGAAAAGGAGTCGCGAAGCAGGGAGTTTTATTCTATCAAAGAACTCAAATTTCTATAAAAGAACTCATTTGGGTGCTTTTATAGCTCTGTAAGCGACTCAAAATAGAAAAAAAATATTTAGACACATAAATTATTTAATAAAAAATTTTTGCGTTGTCACGTTTAACTATAAGAATAGTGACACATTATCAGTAAGGTTAAACTTCTGTAATTTCATGTTATCCCGTCAAAAATAGTATAACATTTAAGTTAGTTTTTACTATACACTTCTTACAATTTAACTAATAATGATTCTTTTCATCAAATATATTAAAACTTAGAAAAGACAGAGCAATTCGTGGACAAACATGCAATTCACGTGAACGAATACTTCCACCTTCCTCTACGTACTGTCAATAACTATCATTAAACAAATATTCGCAAAAAATAATTGCTTTTGACACTTACCTTAATTGACGCATTGTACATCAAAATTAGAAAAGTAATTTGGTCAGCTTTAAAAAACAATCGTGCAAAAATCAGTTGTTCGATTCTGTTTCAGACAATTAAATTCTCTTTAGTAATCAGTATGTGTCTACAGAATTGTTTTATACATCCCCACATAATGGATTTAATTAGAATTAACATTAAAAATGATTCAAGTATTAAAGTAGTTTAAAACCGAGATCACTTTCGTTGTTTTCGAAACGTTAAACATTTCAGTAACAATATGTTTTGTACTAACTCTTCACTGGAATATGTAAGCTTTTACGGTCTAGAAGTTTTGTTAACACAGCTTATCAAGGAAAAGATTCTGTTGTGCGTTGTTTCTCCCTAATAGTTACTAAAAATAAAATAAAGCCTTCCGTTTATGCAAGCGAATGTGTATGTATGTGGATACTGGGTTTAGAAAAATTACGTTATTATATTAAGAGTAACCATTTTAAGGCGATAATAAGAAATAAAATGAAGCTTGCTAATTTTTGTTTAATATCAAAACTAATTTTCAATCAATATGTGCAACAATTAATAATAATAATTTTAATGCTTACTATCGATACTGTTTATATTTACTTTCCAATAATGCTTTACTTACTAATTAACTCATAATGCAGTGTTATAACAAAAGCAGTGGGGGCTTGTCCATATGGTCATTTGGTCAATGACCAAAAATTTTGACAATATATAAAAAAATATTCATTATTACGTGTTTTATTAAAATAGGTAATTAAGTCGCAAGTACAATAACTTAAAATTTATCGGCCGTCGTTCGTAATTCATCCTCTTCAACCTTGGGCTGGCGGTGCGAATTGTCCTCATTGAATTAGATCTACCCGGAAAAACTCGAAAAACGTGCAGCGCCCGAATAAACGCGAACATCCGAAACAATAATCAACTTTAGGTCATGAGCCGGATCCCGCAGTTTACGTTGACTTCGTATAGGGTGTACAACTACGCTCGATTTTTTGATTCGATTTTTGCGTGTTTTAAATCAATTTAAGAATTTATATTGATATGTTTTACTGTTGTTGTGTTGTTTTGTAAAAATAATATTTTTTATTCGCGTGTGCATGCGCTATAATAGAAAATGTCGGTAGTGCAGAAAATTAAACAAATAAAAAGTGCTAACAAACTTAATTTTACAAAATTAGTTCGTTGTTATAACCGCTTTTTAGAAAAATTTATCCATTTTTCGGAATTTTTCTTAACACAAACTAAATCGCGCCGGTGAGTAAGTTTTGTATTAAGGGACAATCAATAATCAATCAATGCGTTCAGTGTATCGTACTCTTCAGACGTACAAGTTCCATCCGTTCAAGATTCAGTTGCGCCAGGATTTACTACCTCAAGACTTTCAATTCAGGCAGGACTTCTGCATGTGGGTTACTAACAAAATCCATCAAGAGAAATTGTTTCTTATGCGCGTGTTATTTTCTGATGAATCGACCGTTTATAGAAATGGTGTCGTCAATCGCCACAACTGTCATTATGCCGATGACAACCCGCACGCCATGAGAATTCACTTCTTCGAGGGTCACCTGAACGGCAACAGTTATTTAAGGTTCCTTTGTGACAACTTTTGAAACACACAGCGGTGCCAACCCTTTCAAAGTAGAAAAGTTTTATGTTACCGCTATTATTTCATAATAAGATGTCTATAATTCAGTCGTTTATTGTATTAGCTAACATAGCGTATCGTTTTATATGTTTCTTATTAAGTAACTGAAAGGATAACATCAACAACAAATTTCATTTTATTGTACGATCGCACAATTTTGCAACCAACTTAACGTAAATGTCAAATGTAGTATTCCCTTATTATAGTTCATCTCGTGAAAGAAAATTGGTCTGATAATTTGACGTTTGGAAATTGTTATCGGTGCACCTGTAAAGTGGTTTCGACATAATTGTGTGGATTTTGTGTAGACCATGTCCAATAGTCGCAGAGCAAATATAACCTCAATAACAAAATTGAGCCAGAGAAGGAGACTGTCTGTTCCGTTTTAAAACAGATTAAACATAGTTTATTTGACTTTAAATAAAGTAAGTGACATTTATAATTAAATTAATGTATACAGTATCTTAAACAAACAACTTAAACAATGTTACTGTTATATATATTTATCGTATAGTTGGTGCAATTTGAAATTGTTATTCCAGAAGTTCTTGGAGGGTGAGAATCAGAAAACGACTGTGCCACATTTACAGTATGAATTCTATGAGATGGTCTAAGTGCTGGCTCCATTAAACGATCGGCAATACTAATTTTACTTTGAATGGAGTCATCAACGTAACTTTCAGCCACGCTTGAAGATTTCCATCCTCCAAATTTTTTAAGTGTTAGCAGATCTCCACCTTTATCAGCCAACAGAGTTGCTGCACTTCTTCGAAAACAGTGGCCAGTGTAGTCTTTTGGATTCTCTAACTGAAGGAATTCGGCTACTTGGCTAGAATTCTACCAATTGTATTAAGCCCTACTGGTGAATTAATACATTTGCCGTTTCTGTAAGTGCAAAAAAAACGTTTGTTTGCCTCTGGTCTTACATTTCTATATTTTAGCAGCAAGTTTATCCATTCGGGTTTAGTTACTGCAAAACATCGAGAAACATTTGTTTTTGTTTCTGGTAAATTGACGAGAATAACTTCAGATTTGAACTCGATATCATTAATTGACATTTTGCACAACTCTTCACGACGACATGCACCGGAAATACCCATTATTACTACTACCTATAAAATGAATTAGATACTTCGTTTATATGCATTTATAAAATATGTTGCTTATTTATTACACATCTTCATTAATAGTAATAAATTGTCTGGGGCCTCAACAATGAACTTATCAATTTCGTTATCGTTTAAAACTTTGGATTTCTTTCGTTTTCAATTGTACGTTTCCTTCTTTAAAAAGGCCACAAGTTTTGTAAATTTTGAAATGTCAACGTTATTGTGTATTATCAAACAGGAGTTTAACATAGAATAATGCGACCAAAGAGACTTTTACTGGAAAACGTTTGAAAATATCCCAGTAAACAATTTTCAGTGTATTTACTAATTTTATGTAATTTGCACCAGTCCAGAAACTTTGAATACACTAATTTATACCGTTTTTTGACTTATCGGGCAATAAGTTTTCGATTGCCTTTTGGCCGTTTCTCTTATTTCTGGTGGTGTAAATTCAATTTCAGAATCAGTAGGCATAATTAATATTTTTAATTGTAAAATAATTGTAATACAATAAACAACTGTCAAAATTGCAATTGTTTACCTACGGTTCCTGTGATAATTTTTTTTAAATAAATCTTCAATGAAAGTCAGAAATTTATTTGAGAATTATTGTTTTATGTTCGTTTCAAAAAATATTGTACAATATACATGCGTGAACAATTTTCTCGTGTTCACGCAGATGAAAAACTCGCTCCCTTCGGTCGCTCGTTTTTCAAAATGCGTTCACGCGGGAACATTGTGTTCCCGCACTTATATCGTAAATAACTATTATTTTCGATTTGCTTTATGCAACTTGCAAATACGACGTCTGAATGGTGAATAATAATGTCTTATCAAAAGCGAACATACAACATCGTACACAAACATAACGCGTTGCTATCACTTTCTAACATGCACTCTATTCATTATTATTATTCATTATTTGATGCACTACTTCAACTTCACATTTTTTATCGGTTGCTGCTTAAATTTGTTTTAGCACGACCTTGCAATCACTGCAATATGTTATTTTGTCCTATGCAAAAGATCGCGAGCGACCTTGTATGCTTGAACGCAATAGCACCCTTGCGATTGTTATGGGCGCGTACTTTTTCTTGTTTAAAACAGTTGCCCCACTTAAGACTTATATAAACGCGGAAAATCCTGTTCACAATCAATCCGTTTTGGTGTTCCGTTTTAGTAGTCTACAAAATAGTAACTCCTTTTTGTATTATTTATTCCTCCCGGAGACATCATTCTGGAAGTTCCCGCCAATCTCGTTCCGTCGGTCGCGCTGGATTAGAGTATTTTTACACTTCGAGTACGTCACTCAAGTTCAGTTCAGGTAAAGTAACGGATTTTTGTACGTAGTCTTAGCCCGCCGCTCTTGTGCTGTCTGCCATATTGAAAATGGCACACTAATTAGACGTAAGAGTAAATTTGTTATGATTTGTTAGATTTGAAAATATTGAATTTTTTTTAATACTTCTTATTTAAAAAAAGTCCACGTAACTCAGAACACCCTGAGTTTACGTATAAGGAACCTTTATGAAAGTATACTTTGTTTTTTACGGACAATCAAAAAACGCATGGTGTTTCATAAGAAAAAATATAGTTTTGATCCGCCACACTTTTTTGGACATACTGTATATTTCAAAATAATTTTAAAATGTAACATTTATTAACCTGCAAGCTATTAAAATGACAAAACTTGTAAAAGTTTTACTATTTCGCTATAAATCTTCTACCCGTTAGTGGTGATTCACCCTGTATCATAAATAACTATTAAGTTTTATTTTGTTTGTTTTTATCTTTGAGTTTATTCCCTTTAAGAAAGAAACTTTTTAGGCGATCAAAACCCTGGAACATTAGAAGTTTGTTACGGGTTTATTTGCAAAAGTAGAACGTATGTCAAAAGCTTTCTTAAAAACGTGTGTCGTGTGTAGCACTTTACGACGAAAGTCGAATTTGCCGCGCATATTTCTAATTTTCCATTGGTGAAAATAAAAATTAACAAAAGTTTTGAAGACGATGAGCGGACATTTTCTACTTCCTTCTAGTTAGGTGATTAGCGTGCCTCTTGAAGTTAAAATTTTACACATAAATTATGAGTGTGTGCCTTTTGGGTTGGCTGGAGGCACTTACCTTTTTATTCCGAGTTTAGTTAGTTTTAAGTCACCGTGTGTAAGTGACGTGTGTACGTCGAGCCTTCTTAGTAACCAATCCTCAATTGAAACGCTAACTTTAATTTGGGGTGTAACTAAAAAGCTTAACTGAAATTCGACACATTAATTGCGAGCTTTAATTATTGTTGTTGCTAACGCACGTAATCATATGCGACAGTCTCTCTTGTTTCTGTCACATTCTCCTAGTACTTTAAGTTTTATTTGCTATATTGAATTGTCTATTTGTTTTTCTGATTTGTGTTTGTTTTAGCGTATTAGACCTTTAGTAAAACCTGTTGAACTCCTGTTGGTCGGTTTTATTTCTTTCTATTACCCAGCAGGTGGCGCCTTGTTAAGCAGCAGTCTATTTCTTTACAGTTCTTTAAGAACCCCCCAACTTACCGATTAAGCCGGACGCTGCTGTGCTAACTACTACAAATACTGGATCCTCCACAAATTTAGTGCGCTACATCGAGCCAAATTGTCTTATTTTTCTCTCTAGGTTGTACCGCTAGAGCCGTCGCTTTCTTTTGTTTATTTGTGAACTACAACCATTACAAGTTATGGAAAAACCTATAAGAATAAAAAAACCGAAAATTTGTAATTAGGGGTTTCCAATATTGATCTACCAAATGAAAATATGTATGACTTTCTGCAACTTCCGGTTATACTGGAAGTTGACATCAGCTTTGTTATTTTAAATGAAACACCCCGTATATGTTTAATTTTTTGAATTGTTGACTTAATTCTACATAAATTTTAATAACAAAGTGCTGCAATGGTTTTTGAGATAATGAATATTTTATAAAAGATATTGAGGTTTCACTGTAACTTAGAAATTCTGGTAATTCAGTGATAAATAGTAATTCTTACATTTTTAAAATGTAATTTTATTAGTTTAAGATGGTTCAGTGATATCTTTGCGAATGATTTAATTTTTTTTATACATGGAAAAATAAAATTAACAGTAAATTTGGGAAATGAAAACTGGCAATAACTTTTTTTTAAAATAGCAACCAGCTTTTTTTCTCACGCTGTAGAATTCTATAATCAATTTAGAAACAAAATTCTAACATATACCTACCCAAGTTTAAGACTTTTGAGACCTTTCCTTGTTATACAGGATAGAGAACTACCAACGAATTATTCTGTAGCATAAAAACTACAAATAATAATGTAAGAAATCTTAAGGCATACATATATTGAGATTATTTGAGACCATATTTTAAAAATATTTTTTATTATACAGGGTGTTCCAGGAACCCGTACCATATCAAAGTTAAGTTATCTTAAATAGGTTACCTTGCATTTCTTTCTTTTTTTGAATTGTATTATTAAAATAATGTATACAGGCTGTCCAGAAACTCTCTAACAAACGAAGACCGGAGATTCCTCAGACAATTTAACCCAATTCACCTAGTCCGAAAATGCTTCCTAAGGGAGCTGGAGCTCTTTGAAGATGGCGCCTGGTAAAGTAAAAAACTAAAAGATAAACTTCGCGAACTGAGCACAATTTGACAATGAAAAACGTAGGTTTTACTTTTGTTGGCAGTTCAGAGCCAACTAGTGCAAAAAATATAAATTTAACTTTAATGACAAAAAAACAAAAAAATTTCAAATCCATTTTTCTAGAAAACGGTGTATCCTAATGACTTAAAGTAAGAGTACCTTTTAGTACTAGAATATCTGAAAATTTAATAATCTAGTGTCACAAATGCTTAAAAGTTAAAGACAAAAAAGTTATGCGTTAAAATAACCGTTGACCTACCGAAAACGGACGCCTATGACCGGTACTAGAAATTCGCAATTGATGGAATCGATTCATCTCTGAAGGCTAAACAAGCATACCAGTTTTTGCTTTTCTAAGCAGAAGCGTTTTGGAGGTATTTAAAAAAAACTATTTACAAGGCGCCATCTTCAAAGAGCTCTAGCTCGCTTAGGAAGCATTTTCGGACTAGGTGAATTGGGTTAAATTGTCTTAAAATTATCTGAGGAATCTCCGGTCTTCGTTTGTCAGGAGAGTTTCTGGACACCCTGTATTTGTTAACATGTTCCTATACATACTTACTTCCATTTCTGAGATAAATCGATTTTATCTGATTTGCAAACCCTCTAAAAAAATACAATAACCTCAAAATAAATAGGAACAAGCAACTTTGTCTTACACCATTACTAAGAGCTTCCAGCATCCTTTATGCAATATTTACTTTTATGTTTTGATTGACAGGGTGTAATACTACCGCATAACACTAACCACTTAAAACGTAAATAACTTGCTTAACTTAAATGTAACACCTTGTATTTGTGTAGCCTGTTGGAAGCTGGAACTAATTATCTTTCAGTCGGTATTAGGGTTACCAACCCCTAACTCTGATAGTTTTTGAGATATCTTAAAATTTGCCAGTTTAACAATTTGCGATTTACTGAAATCGAAGTTACCTGTGAGATATCCGTAAAATAAACATGATCTTGCTACCGTTTTTAATGTATAGGCTAAATCAAACAAAATTAACTTAAAAAAATTTTTTTTTAGAATAAAATAACAGAAATGTGCTCATTACTTATCCCAGGGCTAAGAGTCAGTCAAATCACGCCCACCGGTCACAAACAACAACAATCATTATTTGTTACAGCAAACATTGATCAAATTCCGGTAAATATTGGCAAATTTGTTAAAAAAATTCTAAAAATAATGATTTTACAAATTATCGTACATTAGAGCGATTTGTATCACAGTCTTAGTTAACAGGTTAAAGTTTGTCGATGTTTACAGTGTGATCAGTTGGTGATGTACTAAATAACGGTTAAACGTCAGTAAATTGTGACAGGTCAGCGTGATTCGACTGACTAGAGCACATGCTAGTACTCATAAGTAAGTACATTTCTGTTTAATTTTTTTCTAAAAACAATAAATATTTTTAGGTAATTATTTTAAACTGAATTGGCCTATACATTAAAAGTGGCTGTAAGATAATGGTTATTTTACACATATCTCACAAGTAACTTAGATTCTAATAAATCGCAAATTGTTAAACTAGATAATTTTAAAATATCTTAAAAACTATCAGAGTTAGGGGTTAATAACCCTAATATTGACTGAAAGGTAATAAGTTCTACCTTCCAACAGACTACAGAAATACTGGGTGTTAAGTCGCTAGTGTTATGCTTTAGAATTAAAAACACCCTTTACATTATAACATAATAGTAAATATTGCAAAAAGGACGTTGAAATCTCTTAGTACGGTGGAGTAAGTGAAAGTTACTTGTTTTTTCTTATCTTAAAGTTATTGTAGTTTTTTGGATGGTCAGCAAATCAGGTAAAATTGATTTATCTCTGAAACGTAAGTAAATAGGTATAGGGACATGTTAAAGAACATACATCATTTTTTATTGTACAATTCAAAAATACAAAAAAAAATTATGGTTTTCTATTTAAAATAACCCAACTTTGATATGGTACATGTTTCTGGAGCACCCTAGACAATCCAAAATATTTTTAAAATGTGGTCTCTAATAATCTTGATATATGTATGCCTCAAGATTTTTAATATTATTTGACGTTTTAATGCTACAGAATAAATCGTCGGTAGTGCCCCACCTTGTATGAATGTAATGTTTAAAAAGAAAGAAATTGTAATACCAACCAACTAAGTTTACTCCCGCTCACATGGAAACGTGTAATTTTTTTAAAGAAAAAAATTGTAATAACTGTAACCAACCAAAAAATACCGTTTACCCATGATCAGATAAAGATCTAATTAAAAAAAAAAATTTATGACCCACCAAAAAACACGGTTTATCCTTGATCACATGAAATCGTGTAATATTTTTAAAGATAAAAATTGTAATAACTACAAGCAAACGTCGTTTACCCCCGTTCACATAAATACAACTTCAATTGATTAAAACAAATTTCAACATTCATATAACAACAAGATGTACCGAACCTCCTTTGCTTAAATCCAACCCAATACTGGTTAATAAATTTAATAAAATGAAAGTATTCCTTATGAGTGAACTATTTAGTCACCTAAGTAAGCTCATTAATGAAAATGGTAGCTAAATTTTATTTATATAATAATATAGAACTTGCAACATTTATTTTTAGATATTAACAACTCATATAAATTAAATAAAAAGGCTGGGAATAACTGCAAAGCACCTATAACAAAGCGATTAAAACGTAGAATAATATTAATATCAGCATATGGAGACTTATGGTCCAAAGCTATAGCCATCTTGTGCAGTGCTAAATTAATGTGTTACTTAAATATCTAGTTATAAAACGATATAGCGTCGTTGATACTGCAATAAGTCGTATGTCAAAATCAACAAGTTTTCAGGAGGTAAAAAACATCGAATATTTTTGTTACTTTAAGAGTTACAATTTCAGAAAATATAGAGATCAGACTGTGCTATGTTACTTTTATTGTAAATAACAGTTGGTTATGAACAGTTATTGTATTCCTGAGTTATGTTTACATACTACATTTTTTTGACATACGACCTATTGCAGTATCAACGACAACAGTTTTGTGTAATTTAATAAAATTGGTAGAAAATGCTAAGTTCTTTTTAATTACAAGCTAATAAATTGGTTTAGCCTAATGTATAATTTGCTACGAAATGCTTAGGCACATTGGTACTAACTATTTTGAAGCAGTACAAACATTTAAACTTTTAAAAAAAATTAACAGGTAAGCTTATAGTTTAATTTTCCCGCTTTTTATTTTATTTCTCCCACAACCGTTGGGAACGCTCAAGACAGTCAACGTAGATAATGGAGTTTCCTATCTAAAGGATTTGATTTATGGTAGTGAACTTAACTATTTTTAATAATCGTTAGTTTTGTTATTCTTTTTTTATTAGGAATACTTACAGAAAAAAAACTTGGAGCAAGAGCTTACAAATAAAATGTGCATTGTAGCTCACGTAAATGTACAATGCCTAAAAAACAAAACCAACATTTTGGAATTATTTGTAAAGTGTCATAATATATCTGTGTTATGTGTATCTGAACACTGGGCTGTAAGTGAAGAAATAAGTAAGGTAACTCCAAATAAATTTTCATTGCTCTCAAGTTTTTGTAGAATGAATAAAATTCATGGAGGTAGTGCTATTTTATTTGCAATGACTTTAAATCTACAGTAAAAAATGTCGTTAACATTGATTATGCAAATAATTTTAGTTGTGAACTTGATATTGAGATTTCTGATATTCAATTGATTTTCAGTAGCTGAGGACTTAGTATAGTTTCTGTTTACCGTTCTCCTAATGGAGATGTCAATATTTTTTTTTAAAACTGACTGCGTTTTTGTCAAAAATCAGTAAATCTAGTGACAATATCATTCTCCGTGGTTATTTTAATATAAATTATTCTATTCAGAGCAGCCGAAAATCTATCTTGTCAGATTTATTTCATTCATTCAAATTAAATATGTCAATTATGCAGTATACTCGTATTTGTACGTATAGTAATAATCACACTACCTGCTCATTAATTGATTATATGGTCACCGACATGTTAGAATCAAACTACAATATCAAGATTATTAATGCTAGCATTGCTGATCACGTGTCTTTAATTCTATCCTTCAATATCCCATTGCTTGCTAAGAAAATTAAAGAAACTAAATCAAAGCGTAACTTGCCTTTTACTTGCTTAGAAAAATTGCGTAATTTATTAAATCAGGTAGATTGGAAGGAATGTTATAGCAACAACGTTGAAGAAATTATTCAGTATTTTTAGAAAATTTTGATTTTTCTTGTCCTGTTGTTGTTTACGCAATTAAAAAGAAATCACAAAAAAGAATTGGTTTACTAAGGATCTGATGGATGAATATGTAGAACTGAAAAACTTACATTGGCTAATTACTAATATTAGACAAGAACATATTGTTCAGGAATTACACAAAAAGATGGACAATGGTGAAGTGGTAGCAGGTTTATTCTTTGATTTGACCTGCGCTTTTGATACAGTATGTCCCAATTTTGTCATTGAAAAATTATATTTTCTTGGAATTCGTGGTTCACTGCTGGAATGGGTAAAATCATATTTACACAATAGAAGATTAAGAGTAAAAATTAATGGGTCAGTCTCAGAAATACAAGATGTTAATTTTGGTGTACCTCAAGGTTCCGTTTTAGGTCCGTTGTTATTCATTCTGTTTGTAAATGATTTGTCTAGATACGTATCACCTAACAATATTATTATGTTTGCCGATGACACCTCCATGATAATTTCTGAAAAGAATAATAGTAAGTTGAGTGACCGAGTCAGTGTTGTGCTTTGTGAGTTCAAATCATGGTGTCGAAAAAATAATTTAATATTAAATTTATCTAAAACTGCCGTTATACATTTCTCTAAAAAAAATTAGCAGACGCCGTTTTTATTGTTAATTTAAAAGTTTAAACATCCAGTTGGTAGGTGAGATAAATTTTTAGGAATAAAACTAGACGAAAAATTTAACTGGGCTGCTCAGATACATTACGTTAGCAAAAAGCTGAATAGTACGTTTTATGCACTCAATAAACTAAAACATTTACTTGACACTCAGGGTTTAATAAATGTGTATTATTTACTGTGTATGCTTACAATATTATCGTTTGGGGTCAGGCTGTTAATATTTGTAGGATTTTTTTGGCTCAAAAACGAATATTAAGACTCATATTTAATATTGATAATACAGAATCACGCAAACCTTAGTTTATTAAATATGATTTGTTAACAGTTCCGCTATTTATATTTATCAATGCTTAAAATATACAAAAAAAAATTTTAGTAAATTTAATGATAATACAAATGACTATAACACTAGGAATAGTAAACTATTAAAAACTGATCAACATAAATCTGCTTTATATAAAAAATCACCAATATATTCAAGTGTTAAGTTTTTTAATTCTTTACCAAAGTCTATAAAACAGGTCACTAGATTTACTTCTTTTAAGAAGCAAATAAAATATTATTTTGTCCAGAAATGCATTTATAACTATACCGATTTTTTTAACTATATTTTTATACTATTGTGACATTTGTTTTTATCTATATACCTTTTTTCTAATTGACGAGCAAGTCTGTATACACAGGTTTTTTATTGCAATAAAGTATATTTCTATTTCTATTTCTATTTCAAAAACAAACTCAAGGAAAATATCCTTAAAGTTATTTAGAGCAAGTATGATGTTTACGGAGAGCTGCAAGCGGAGTTTAAAATTCCATTTGGCACATTTCGCGATTTTATAGACTGTTGGACATTAGGCACCTTGCAATTAACTACCTAGATATTCAAGGCCGCTCTGTAGAGGAATTTCTTAATAATCTGCCAGGTAGAGATTGAGCACATCCTTTATTACGTAAGTATAAAGATGCAATGTCCCATAAATTAGCAGTGTACATTAAACGATCGGGTGCTGATGTATCACGGCAAGTTGTTGTTGAGTATTTTAAAAATTTGAAATCAACCCTCGAGGAAATTCCAACGTCGCATATTTTTAACTACGACGGAACAAATCTACAGGACTTTGTAATCTCATTTCACCAGCGAAGTGTTAAAACTATGTTCAGAGAATAATCTTTTTTTTTGTTTGCTGCGGAAGAACTCAACCTTTAGATGCGGAATTTTTTCGTCTCTTCAAAATTTTTTGGAGAACTATTCGTACTAATAGAAAAGCTGCAAATAAACTTGCGGCATCTATAGATAAAAAAGATTTTCCACATTTGCCCAACGCAACATTGATGGAAACGAATAAGGAAAACGTCAATGGCGTCGTAAAAAAGGACTTGATCGCTTTTTTTAAAGAAAGTACGTGATGTGTTTTGCAAAAAATTCCATCTACAAACTCTAAAAATGAAAGGACGTTAACAATGTGCTGGTTGAATATTTACAACAACAAAGATATTCAGCTGTGGTTACAAGGCGAAATATAAAGAGAATTATGCGAGTCCAGTACACCTGCACTAGTGACAAACCATGATTCTGACAAGGAGCCTATTATAGAAGAAGTGGAATATTCAACATCCAACAGGAATGACACCGTAACGGAAAATTCCAATTGGTGACGGTACTAGGAGGACCAAGAAAGAAAACAAATTACAGATATGTGGCAATAGTTGAAATAGAAGTTCAAGATTTGCAGTCTGAATCAAAAGGGAAAATATTTCACAATTATAGAAGTAGACTTATTTTCCGTCGATTTTTTAGATATTATAGTTCTGCTTACGAATCCCAAATTAAGGTTCTTTCTTTACCAAAAAACACAGGTTTTCAAAATAGTAATGGACATTTATGAAAATGTAATCACTTCATTACCTTTGCAACATAGCTATGTAATTTACTATGTTCCAATAAAACAATTGAAAAACTATCGTATCAGTCTATTTTAATCAATAAATCGATTATAATATTCCACAGAATTAACAGTTCATACTGATCAATTTGACGTCCACTATGAAAATATATTTGATCACTTTTTTCTGGTGCAATATAATTAGGCTTGTATGTCATTTCTATACATTGGAAACGACGTGCTCAATCTAGCCCCACTGTAAGTATGAAGTTGATCAGCTGATATTTTCTATTTATAAGCACAAATGATAACTGTTTTGCTTTCTCGCTACATCCTCTCTAGTAAAAATCACTCTCATTATTACACAACAAAAATATAGTTCAAAACAAGAAAAAATTGATCAATTTCGCCTCATTTTACGGTAGCAGTAGCTAACAGTGACAACGAAATAAGAGTAGTAATCGGAGTGATAAAAAAATACCTAGGACCCAAACAGCTTATGTGAAAAAATCTAAGATAATAATATTCCAACAAAAAGGAGGAGAAAACAGAAAAATTGTACATAGGATATACAATAGATACGATAATAAAGATGGAGTACAGATAAGAAAATTAACGCAATAGAGAAATAGAATATTGAAATAAGTGTGCGGAATAAGAGAGAAAGCATATTTGGAAGATAGAATTGGAGAAGTTAGAAAGACTACAAGAAATGTATTTAAAATTGACGTTAAGACTAGCTAGGAAACACCGGGGTACTTCATAGAGTACGAAACAAAACTGTAAAAAATAAGAGTATAAATATGAAAGTGGGCAGTGAGATACAAAAACGGAATAAATGAAAACAAAGAAACATATATTATATGAATGTTGGACGAAGGTGAAGAAGCAAAGATAAGGCCCGGACAAGAAAAATAAGGATGTATTATGAAAGAGGAAGGTTAAAGAGACAAAAATGGAGAAGATAAAAATGGAAAAAAGAACTACAGGAGAGGAAATAACAAGAAGCAATTAAAGAATGAAGGGCGTATAAAAGAATAAGTTACAGTGAACAAAAGGTATAAAGAATTAATTACAGAACAATAGCTGGAATATTTAGTAAATATTAATATACTGGTGGAAGGACGGGAGAAGAAAGTGTACAATCTACAAAGAAGAGTAAAAAAAACATGTTGGAGGAATGTGTTAAATTGAGAATAAAAGAAAGGGTACGCAAAAATATTGAGCTGGGAATAATGGCAGAGCAAATTGCAGATGCTATGTTTGCAGTGTACAATAAGAGCCGTTCTCTGGCTGTGAGACACACTACCAGAAAAGTTTTGTGGTAAAACAGTGTCTTAGAGGGTTAGAGAAAGCAGGTTAGAAAACTTTTTAATAAGGCAAAAACGTCAGGGATAGGGGGAGGCCTATAGGGCCTCTTTAACGGAGTACAACAAGGCACTCAGAAGGGCTCAGAGAAGGCATTGTGAAGACGCCGAATTCACAACACACGAGAAACAGACTTTAAGTGAACTTCTTTAGGCTCACTTCCCAGGAGGAAAATCCTACAAAGGTAAACCACTAGACTAGGCCAAGCAACTAGGTAAGCGTCAAAAGCAGATTGGCAAACGGCCAAGAGATTGGTAACTTTTGAAAAGATCAAATGGGCGATAAACTCTGTTCAGCCCTATAAATTATCGAGTCCAAATGGAATCATACCTATCATGCTACAGAAGGGAACTGACCTTATGTGGCGTAGGCTATGCGAGACATTTAGGGCCAGCTTAGCCCTAGACTACTTGCCAAGGACGTAGCGGCTCACCAGGTTGATTTTTATTCCAAAGACTGGCAGAGCATACTACTTCCAAACAAAGGCCTATAGACCTATTAGTCTAATGTCATTTGTACTAAAGACAATGGAGAAGATTATGAATGGGCATATTAGGGAAGGGATTCTGGTGACCACCCCTCTATCCCAAGACTAGCATGCATATCTCCCAGGACGATCTACAGAAACAGCTCTTAGTACCCTAACTAGTAGGGCGGAAAATGCTATGGAAAATAAACAGATTATGTTGGCGGCCTTCTTAGATATAGAAAGCGCTTTCGATAATACATTTTTTGACTCCACAACTGCGACCATGAGGAGACGTGGTCTGGAAGAAATTAGTTTTAGGTGGATTGACTGCATGCTAAGACAAAGGATGGTATTCACAACGTTTTTTGAGCATACGTCAACAACCAGGGTGGCAGGAGATTGTCCTCAGAGAGGAGTACTTTCTCCTCTGTTGTGGAACTTAGTCATAGATGGATTGCTAACTAAGCTTAGAATAGAAAGCTACCTCACTCTGGGGTATGCAGACGACCTTGTCATACTAGTGGAAGGCAAGTTTTCAGACACGATCAGAGAACGAATGCAACGTGTACTGAACGTTGTAAACAAATGGTGCGTGAGAGAAGAGCTGCAAGTATCTCCCCAAAAGACCACCATAGTGTCGTTTACACGTAAAAAGAATTTAGAGGGATTAGCACTTCTTTTCTTAAATCGGAATGAACTATCTGGAAAGGTAAAATACTTGGGGGTAATCTTTGACTCCAAACTTACCTGGAACCAACATATAGCAAAAGTCAAAAATCGAAAATCGAAGATTACCTTAGCGGTAATCAGACGCATGTATGACAGATAATGGGGGCTCAGATCAGAGATGGTACACTGGATGTACACAAGGGTGGTCAGCCCCGCCATCACCTACGCGGCCAGTGAATAATGGCCCAAGGTAATACAGGAGACCACAATCCTGAGACTAAAAAAAGTTCAAAGACTTGCCTGTCTAAGCATAACAGCGGCTCTAAAAACTACGCCAACTGCAGCACTTAAAGCAATGCTAAGCCTTACCTCTTTGCACTTATAGGGGAAGTAAGGCTGGCGACATACAGACTTCAGTTATCTTCAGCCAATATCAAAGCTGACTCACCTCATATAAGACGTTTAGCAGTCATTGGGGAATCCCTACTTCAAATGGGGTTTGACCATATGGTGACCAAGCGCATTGATAACGCACTTTTTCAAGTGGTCATTCTACACCGGAATGACTGGATAGACTTCAAAGAGAAACTTCCAAAAGACGGTATAATCTGGTAAACGGATGGTTTTAAATCAGAAACGGGAGCCGGATTAGAAATATATAATATGGAAAGAGAGGATCTACCCACCCCTTAGGCATCCTAGCGATTGTCTTTTAGGCAGAAGTTCTTGCCATCATCGAATGTGTAAGAACTAATATAGAGAAGAACTACCACCTTAGGGGTATCTATAATATGTCTGACAGTCAAGCAATACTGAGAGCTCTTTTAAGCCAAAAGACCTTATTTAGACTGGTTTTTGAATGTTTTAACACACTCAATACCCTGGCAGGCCAAAACAAGGTATCTCTTATCTGGACGCCTGGCCATTCGGGCATTGTAGTTAACATCAAAGCTGATAAGCTAGCCAGGCAGGGAGCCACAAACCTTACGTTGGGCCAAAACCAGCCTTCCGCATATCAAAGAAGTCGAGACGCCTAGAAGTCAGCGAATGAACTCGCAAAGAACATAAAGTATGCTGAACATCAAAACCAGGCCTAATACACAGTAAGTGTATGATTACAGAACCTTACGTGAAACAAACGGCTAAGCTACTAATGTTAAGCCGGGCACAGTTAAAGATCACGGCAGGGCTCCTAACGGGTCACATGGCCGTCAAAGAATACCTGCGGAAAATCGGAAGATTCACTGGCGACACTAATTGTCGACTATATGGAAGACCTCCCGAAACAGTACTGCACTTATTGTGCACTTGCAAGGCGCTGGACAATAGAAGACAGCTTATTTTTGAGCGCAACAAAATGCTACCAAAAGAGTTAAATAAGTATCCACCTAACGACCTGCACCTATTAGTGCAGGGTATTGAATTTGTGTACGTCGATTAAAAACCAAAGAAAGCACAATAAGCCTTGTAGGTTGCGATGCATCCGGAACCATAGTGGTAGACGGCCTAAGGAGGAAAAAGGCGAACGAAGAGTGATACTGGTGCAAAGAGGAGAAGGAGAAGATTGGATGAACGAAGTGTTGACAAGAAGGAAAGTGCTAAAGTTTTAGTTACTTTTTTATATATAAGTTTGTAGGTAATAAATAAAATATGCGAATCATTTTATCTTCCAGTGATGTGTTATCAACAATTTAATCCACATCACAATTGACGATTTATTTTACTCTTATTATTGTCAGTTTATCATAAACATGCGATGAAAGATATGTTTTGTATTAAATCTCCAAATGCGCCCTTAGTTACATTCTGAGAATTGCAAGTACGCAGCGACCACGGGTTTTGTGCAATGCATTAAAAAGACAATCCTTACTTACACTGCAAAATATGCTGTTTTAGAATTAGTTGTACCAGAAATACATCATCTCCCCCGGAATGCATAACGCCCAGATGATTCTATATTTACATATGAACTTCCCAAAGTTGCCGATAGGTGGCAATATGTGTTACATTATTATAATATTTTCACATCTAACACTCAATTTGAAATTAAAGATTAATTCAAACAAACTGAATAATATAACCTAGTAATATTTATACAAATGAAATATTAAAAACTTTAAAAAATTTATGTTTAAATTATTGCGTTTTCCGTCGCGTGGTAACATTATTTCGCGATATTCAATCAATGAAGAAACCGGAAAACCAACGCATAACGCCATCTATTGGTGACTGAAGTAAACACTAACACGTATAGAGAATCTACTGCTTGTATCAGTGGGACGTTATACATTCCGGGGAGATGATGTATTTCTGGTTGTACACATAAACATATTTATCTTGAAAATTAATAATACCGTACGTACTAATTTTATAATTTCCAATAAAATTATTGACATATGAAACAGTCTGTCAATGAAAATCGAGTAAAACTCATAGACTTTTATGGTATCCTGCAGATAAGCTGAGTGCGTTGTTAGTATTACACCCGGCAGTGCTCTTGAAACAAAACTGAAAATATTAACAGTCATTCATTCTCGAGAAGTTATTCTTAGCCATCGTAGAAACCAAGTCTTATCAGATGAGCCTTTAAGGACAACGCATTCTTTTCCGAAAATAATCAGATATTGAATTACATGAAAGTGAAAAAATCGTTCTAGTGCTTTTGTAAAACATTAAGCTGTCAATAACACAGAATAAAAGTTAAATTTCAAATTAATTAGTATATATTGTGTTCTCAAGGTAATCGTATTATAAGATCGCAATTATAAAGAAAACGTTCAGAGAGGAAAAGAAATAAATAGAAGCGCCACGTTATCGATTATTTAAAATAAATAAGAAGCTATTTGACTAAGTTTTGGTATGGAAATGCATTCTGATAATAGCGGCGCCACATGTCAAAACTCAGATCAAGATAAAGTTCGCATTGATCCGACAGTCGCACACCCATTCTTAAAAAAATGAAATCAAATGCGCAGGGCAGCGTGATTTTAAAAATAAGAAATATGCAGAATTCGTTCATTCAGTAAGAAAAAAACTAACATAAATGTTACACCACTAATGACATCGTTTAATTAGTTTTACATTAAAACTACGTGTAGTACGACGTCCACATCCTATCGGTGCGTTAAAACGATTATAACTCCAAACTTCTTAATTAAATTGGGCGGAAATCGATTTTAGTTTTAAAATTTTCGAAAATTTGATTTTGTTAAGTGTTGCGCGTTTCGTTCGCCATATGTTTTAACTACTTCAACTTTGTCCGCTAATATTCTATCAGTAATGGGGGTCTCCAAAATCTAATTTAACCTACCCTTGCAATTAAATTTGCACGTGCTTGTTTGGATTTCTCTATAAAGTCGTTTAAATGCCAAAATTCTATAAATTACAATTCGAATTTCAATTAATTAAAATTTCTGAGGTAAAGGTATCTCGTGCACTTTTCTCGATAGTAATGTCATTCTTGCGTGTTTTTTGAAAATTAAAAGCATGCGACTTCTGAGCAAACAAAGAAAATTTAATAGTATAATAATAGTTATTGTAGTTTTTTTGTCGGAGGAGTATATATATATATTATCAGAAAATCCTTCTACCTTTCGGTGTCGGATTGTACAATTATTTACATTTTATTAGATTAATTTCTATTCTACGTTTATAAATTTCTTCCATTCCTTCTTGTTGTATGCCATCTCTTCTGCTTCTCTCCATGTTTTTCCTTTTTCTTCTAGTATTCTTCCTACTTCCCCATTCCATGTTTTTCTTGGTCTTCCTCTTTTCTATTTTTCATTATTCTTGTCTTCCAAATTTGTTTTACTGGTGTTTTGTCGTTGATTCTGACTAGGTGACCCCACCACGACAGTTGCTTCTTCTCTATGTGTGTTAGTATGCTTTCTACCTCCAGTTCCTTTCTTATGTCTGTGTTTCTTATTCTATCTCTTCTCGTTATACCTTTTATTTTTCGTAAGTATCTCATTTCGGTTGCTTGTATTTTGCTTTTCTCTTGCTCTGTGAGTACCCATGACTCGCTGCCGTAAGTTAGTATTGGTCTATAAATGGTTTTAAATATTTTTGTTTTGGTTTCGATCGATACTTCTCTCTTATTTAAAAATGTTGTTTTTAGTGCGTAAAACAACCCATTTGCCTTCTTAATTCTATTATTAATATTTGCTTCCTGTGATCCTTTCTCGTCCAGAATTTCTCCAAGATATTGAAAGTGATCCACTTGTTCAATTCTTTCTCCGTCAATCTCTATCTTCGTTTTCACATTTTCTTCTCCAATTACCATTACTTTTGTTTTACTTTTATTAACCTTCATTCTGTTCTCTTTCAAAACTGAATTCCATATATTTAAATTTGTTTGTAAATTTTTTCATTTTCCGCAATCAGTACCACATCATCCGCGTATAATCCTTCAGATACATTAATTCTTTGTAAATTCAGATATCCAATTGTCATCTTTTTTGTTTTCTTTTTACAATTTTTAATTATTTCATCCATGAATAGTATAAAAAGCAGTGGGCTTAGACTACCCCTTGTCTTAATCCCATATTTGTTCTAAACGTTTCCGATATTTTGTTGTCCCTTATAATTGCGTTCCGGTTATGTTTGTATATTGCTTGAGTTAGTCTTATAAGTTTTGTATTTACATGTCTTTCTTTCATTAGTCTCCATATTGCGTTTCTGGGTACCGAATCGAATGCTTTTTCTAAATCCAAGAATGCCAAATAAATCATCCGTTTTTCTTTTCGTGCTTTTTCGGTGATTTGTTTTATTGTGAATATGTGATCCTGTGCGCTTCGTCCTCGTCTGAATCCACTTTGTTCTTCTTCCATTGTCTCTTCGATTACCTTCCTGATTCTTTTTTCTATTATTTTTTCTAAAATTTTCATACATATATTGAGTAAAGTTATTCCTCTATAGTTATTACATTCTTTTACATCTCCCTTTTGTGTATTGGTACGATTAGCGATGTAGTCCACTCCACTGGTATTTCTTCTTCTCTCCACACTGTGTTGTATATGCTTAATAGTGCATCTCTTCCCCGTTGTCCTATATTCTTTATCATTTCTGCCGTTATTCTGTCGCATCCAGGGGCTTTCCCGTATTTTAGCTCTTTTATTACTTCTTCAAGTTCTTCCATTCTTATTGGTTGTTCTTCTGTTTCTCTTTCTAGCTTGTCGATTTTCATTTCTTTTTCTATTTGTGTATTATTTAGTAATTCTTCAAAATGTTCTTTCCATCTTTCCATTATCTTTTCGTCTTCTGTTATAATTTTTCCGCCTTTGCTTTTTTATTGTTTTTGTGTTCAGTGCGTTCTCTTTTCTTAACGATTTCAATGTTTATAAAAAGAGTTTTTGGTTTCCTTTTGAGTCTTTTCCATTTTTCTCCAAATGTTTTCCATTGCTCTTGTTTCGCGATTTTGATCATTTGTTTAGTCGTTTCTCGTTCTTTCTTGTATCTTCTGTATTTTTCTCCTGTCTTGTCCGATAAGTAACTTCTCCATGTTTCTTTCTTTTTCTTAATTTGTGTCTTAATTTCTTCTGTCCACCATGATGTTTGTTTTTGTTATTTATTTTCCGTGCTATCCCGCATATTTCTTCGGCTGTAGTTATTATTATGTTTTGAAGTATTCCCAACTGTTTTCCACGTTTCTTTCTTTAATTTCCTTTTCATATCCTTCAAGTTTCTTGCTTATAGTTTCTTCATATTTATCGGCTACTTCCCTATCTCTTAGTTTATAATGTTTGATTGATTCAAACTGTACCAATTCGTTATTTTCTTTATTAGCCTTCTGTTTCTTCTCTTGTATACTTTCTCTAATTTTAGCCACTACCATATAGTGATCGCTGCCAATTTCTGAACCTCTTTTCACTCTAGAATCCATTATCATCCTTCGATTTTTCTTTCTATTAGTATGTAGTCAATTAATGATTTTTCGTTTCTGCTTCTCATCTCTCTTGTAAATTTGTGAATTTCTTTATGTGCAAATAATGTATTTGATATTATTAAATCATTTACAATGCAAAAGTCTAACATTCTTCTTCCGTTATTGTTTCTATTTACTTCTCCATACTTTCCCAGTACCGCTTTATATTTCTCATCGGTTTTACCCACTCTGCTATTAAAGTCTCCTATAATATATAATTTTCCTTTGCTTGTCCTATTATTTCTGTTAGATCGTTCCAGAATTTATCTTTGTTCTCTTTCTTGTCGTCTTCATTTGGTCCGTATATCACCACTACTGTCTTGTTAATCTTTGTTACGTTTTCTAAGAATTCTACTGACAATATGCGCTCATTATACGCTTCCCAGTTTTTAATTTGATCATCTAATTCTTTCCTAATTATGCATCCTACTCCTGCTGCTGCTCTTGTTTCTTTCTACTCCGCTGTGTATTATTATATTGCCGTTTTTAAGTTTTCCTAAGCCTTTTCCCTTTTTCTTTGTTTCCGTCATTCCTAATATATCTACCCCCGTTTTTTCGAATTCTTCCTCTAATTCTATTTCTTTTGTCGGAGGAGTAATGAAACTTTATAGAATGACAAAATAATTTACCTCTTTTCAGGACTTATTTAATTTAATTACATATTGCGGTGACCAACAATTCTATCGCATCCAACAAAATTGAACGTAATTTGATCGTGTGTGCAAGTAGTTTCAACGAAATCGTACGATTTTATGGTAGAAGACTAGTCTGTTGCAGTACAACGCAAAGAGAAACATTGTTTCGGACGCGCAGGTAAAGTTCGTGCATTCGGAAGCGATCGGCATGTAAACTGCTTTTCCCACGTTTAACAGTGGCGTCGATTTTTATGAGGAATTAAAACTCACTGTTTTAAATTTATATTTTAGTAACAGTTATGAAATTAACAAAAATATAACCCTGAAGTAAATTAGCAAGTATGTCAATATATACATTTTGGAATGCATTGAATTATTAAGCGCAAATAACATTTGTTATTTTTACAAATTTACAACATTATTGAATAGCATCTTAGTGATTTTAAATTATCTTAAAGATCTTGCTAAACCCCTAAAAACAGGACTTTTAGAAAGTTTTGTTCATAATTGTACCTTATATTTGACTTTTACCATCATTTAAGACAAAAAACATTTTTTTTTAATTCAAACCAAATGTCACCCTTCAAAGTGAACAATTTGACGGCTACACCACTGGTATCACAGGGAATGCCAAGCTTAGAAACTTTACTATTAAACGAGTGCGCATCCGTCCTTGCGGACAATCATTCTCCATACGTACTTGTAATCGGATCGATTTTTTATTGTGGTATGTGGTTTTTTATGTCGTACGATCTTGTTGTACGGATACATTATCGTGAGAGATCCGCTGAAAGGGACAACCGAATTGTAAAATAACGTCGTACAATCTTGTTGTTATGTAAAGAATATTAAAAACCAAAAAAAAATGTATCTGCCTGTCTGTCTATACAGTATGTTTGTAAAAGTCGGCAACATATAGAAAACTTTTTTAGTATTGATTTTATGGAAAAAAGATTATTCTTCATAAAAGGTTTTGCTTGGGCCGAGGAGAATTTCACCCTGGAATTTAGTGTACAAGGTTTGGAATTAAGTGAAATTTTTAGAATTATGAAATTATTGTTAAACTTTCACCAAAAATTAAGAGATAGTTTAGGATAGCATTTTTGTTTTGCAAATGGACAACGATGATGAAGATTTTTACGGTAATAGAAAGTAAAATTAATTCCAAGATTCCTCTTTGCTTAAAAAATCTATTGGTAGCTGCAAGTTATGACCATAAGGATCAGTGAAAAAAAAAATTAAAATTAGTAGATAGTCACAAAGCTTTCATTCTGGAAATCAAAGCACATTTAAACAGGGGCTGGAAAACAACAAAGAGAATGCTAAATCTATAGTGCATACGAAGATTTTTTTGGGTGAAATTGAATCTTCTACAGTTAAACCATTCAAAAATTTGCAAAATTACAAATATTTTGATTTTTTATTCGTGTTTTTACGTAATATGGTTACAATATTCGTATAACAATGTAAAATTGCTTGAAAAAATTTTTAAAATGATAAATTTTATTAAACATTATGTGATAGTGTCATAAAAAGGAACGTTTTTTTAAATAATTTTTTTGTTTATTTGTTATAATTTAGAAATTATGGCCGTTTTAGTTTTCAGAATGAAACTTTGTCGGAAACGTTTTTCGCTTATAACTTTGAAAACACGCAAGGTCATACAAAACTGAAACGGCCAAAAATTTTTATTTCTTTATCCGCGTATGATGCTTTTTGAATTTTAAAAATACGTCCGTAAATAAGCGAGTTGTGGTCAACTTACGACTCAATTAGTTTGAAATTTTTTTGACAATTTTTAACATTTTTTTTAACCTCGAAGATGCCCTCGTACAAAAAAAAATCTAAATCAAAAAATAAAGACACATCTTTCGTAAACTCGAAACTTTTGTCTAAACAAAAATATCTCAAGCCGTTCTAATGTGAGACGAATTTGAAAATAGGTCGATTTTCGCATGTACTCCATGTGAATTCGTAAAATGTGAATTCGTAAAATGAATCGAGAGTATTCGGTAAAAACGAAGGTGAAGACGCACAAACGACATAACATATTAATATAGATTGAATGTATTACGTAATCTTCAAAAGTTTCTCATTTGTTGCCAATTTTACAGACATATTTGGATGTAATTTTAAATTCAAATCAACTTTTCTTCGTAAAATTTTCGATTCTATCAAAAATAAAGGTTCTTGTATCAAATTTATTTCTTAAATCACTTTGTATATGGCTTGAAAAAATTGACATCTGATAATTTTAGGTTTTAGCCTATGCTGAACTTTTTTATAAAGGATAACTTTTTTCTATAAACTCAATAATAAAAAGTTTCTCATATGTTGCCAACTTTTACAGACATACTGTATATTTATCCACACTAGTCTCCTAGACGGCTGAATAGATTTTGATGGTAATTTAATAAAAAGGTAGTTTTCTTAAAAAATAATGCATAGACTATTTTACTTGTGTATGTCTGTTTCTCAAAGTTAACTAATTTCAGAATTGACTGCTGGAACCTTCATTGAGAGTAATCTATGTTATTTTTGGTTTCTACATGTTTGTCTGTCTGTCAATTTCTCCGTCCGGGAACATCTTCTAAAACAATAAATTTGACAAGTTTCAATGATTGTACAAAAACGCCTTCCGAGATTGGACCGTATTGAAAGGTAACCGTAGTAGCCAAAGTTTCACCACCTATCGTAAGCGACTTCATCAGGGCGAGAAACTTAAAACAAACAAAAGAAAGTTTAAGGTAAACAACAAAAAAAAATTTCTTCTACCACGTCAGTAACAATTCCAGTCTTTCTCCCTTACATTCACAAGGTTACTGTTCGAATAGGCAAGCTTCTTAGAAAAAACGGCGTTAAACTTATTTTTACATCTTCTAACAAAATCTCACAAGTTTTACCTTCCCCTAAGGTCCCTTAAGTTTTCGACTCTCTCTTCTCAAGGTGTATATCGTATTCCTTGTTCATGTGATTTAGTGTACATAGGTGAAACTGGTTGTTCTATTAGTACACGTATTTCGAAACATCACCGTTGTGTTAGGTTAAAACACGGTTCCAAGTCTATCGTGGCTGAGCATCACTTCGATACTGGTCACAAAATAGATTTTGATAATTCCGCTTTGATTGCCAAATATTCTTTCTTTTTCAATTGGAGAATCAGGGAGAGTTTAGAAATCATTAAGCATCCGAACAATTTTAATTGAGATCGTGGTTTCAAACTTTTACCGTTGTGGATTTCTATTGTTAACTTAACCCCCACTTCTATTTCAAACCAATCAAGCGTCTTTATATACGGAGGTATTTCCCTAATTACCCAGACTTCTTTTAGTCTAGAATCTAGCTTAGTCACAAGTTGATTACCTGACTTTCAGTTGTCTACTTTAAACTTTCTTTTGTTTGTTTCAAATTTCTCGCCCTGATGAAACCCCTTACGATAGATGGTGAAACGTTGGCAGCTACGGTTATCTTTTCGACACGTTCCAATCTCGAAAGGAGTTTTTGTTCCAATAAATACTCCGGCAGTGGAAACCTCAATTCTTACAATAATAAAATAATAATAAGGACTTTATTGTGACACTACATTTTTGTCATTATACAGGCAAATGAAAACATGAATGTATTGTAACAAACGGCGCAATTCAGCTTCACAAATATACTGCATCTGTACTGTACCTTTAAGAATTACTAGACATTCTAGAAAGAAATCTAAACTATTTTGTATATGTTTGTTTGTTTGATTGATCTATGTTTAATCTATACTGATAAATAAATTTGAAGAATTTATGTTGTTTGTTTGAGAGGAAAAATATCAATCTTTATTTTGTTAGTCAAAATAAAACTACACATAACTTTACATAAAGAAAAAGTTATTCAATATTAATATAGCCTACCCTTGTTGTATGTATATATAATTAACCTACACTCAATTTTTATGGCAAGTTTTCAGAATAATGGACAACAGTAAAACACCAAAAACTGCACCAAAACACGGACACGTGTTTCAATACCTAAGCTATCATCATCAGCGATACCGATACTAAAATTAAAAACAACGGGAAGCTTATATATACTATTGCTTATCACGCATCGTTAAACTTACTTGATTCTTAGATAAGCTTAAATAATTCCAAAATTTCTAATGGACCGTTGTTATTATAATTCATAAGCAAATTTCTGTTTTTAAAAATTTCTAAACTTTCATTAGAATCAAGTTCGTTTTTATTATCTACTCTATGGCCATTTTCAAGCATATGCATGGCAACACTGGACCTATCTGTGCGATGATATTTGACATGAGCTACGTGCTCTTTAAAACGAGTTTTAATAGGTCTCTTGGTTTGCCCTATATATACTTGGTTACAGTCCTTACAATTAATTTTATATATTTCCGATTTATCACACATTTCTATTGGGTCTTTCGGATTGCCTAAAAGTTTTGCAAGTTGTTACTACTAGAGGTTACTGTTTTATAATCAAATTTTGAAAATATTTATTGAAGACCTTTTGTGTATGTGGGATAATTTGGTAATTTGACATATTTCTTATCTATTTTGCTATTACTAGTTTCTAACATTGTAATGTTTCTAATGTTTAACTTATGTTTTTGTTTTCTAATTATGTTTGTGACAATTGATTCTTGAAAGCCATTGTGTGATACGATCTGCTTAATATTTCGCAGTTCTTTATCAAAGTTTTGTTTGGACAATGGGAAATGTAATAATCTGTAAATCAAAAAGTTGAAAGATGCAAGTTTATGTTGCATACTATGGTTGGAATCATTTGTTATAATGTCACTGGGTTATGTCGCCAGACAAGACAATATGAAATTCACAAAAAACATAATGAACTGGTGACCTATAAAGTATAAAAGAAGAGTTGGGCGCCCCTAAAGAAGATGGAAAGACGATATGAAAGAAAAACTAGGGAAAAGGTGGCATGGGATAGATCAAAATAGAGAAAAAAACAAATGGGAGGCCTATGTCCAGGAGTGGACCAAAAGAGCCGATGAAAGAGAAGAGAAAAGAAGATAGTTTGTAAGACAAAATAAAAGACAATTTTTATTCTAGGCTTCACAAGTACCATGTTGTTCTCCATCAGGTTTTGACAGTTAAATATTTTTATTAAAAGTTGGAACATTGCCATTAGATAAATTAAAAATCTTGAATTCGTATCAACTACATTGTGGACAAGCGAGGTAACATTTTACAGTAATAGAAAAGTAAATTTGCATAACTTGTATTAATGGAGTAGTACCAATCCTTGCTAAATGCAAAAGACCCAATATCAAGGAAGATTAAAGTCTGTCGATATTTGGTGCTATAAGTTATTTCTTTTATTAAGAACATTCCCCATAGTCAGGTTAAGAAAAGATACAGCCATCTACCTGCAACGATAATATTTATATTTAACACAGTTAAAATCAATTGGTAAGGGAAAGTCCTTTATATTCCAGTCCGAAGATGACTTCTGTTTCATTAGTAAGTCGAAATTAGTTACTGATGTTTATCTATTTATTTGTTCCATATTTGAATAATAAAATAAATATAATATTGGTCTTTGGACTTCATGGTTCTATTATTAAATTTCAAAAGCTAAGCCAATAAATATAATAGATTATTCCTTCTTCGATAGAATAATTCGTTTTTACAAATATTTTAACAATATCATAAAATAAGTTTCTGTTTTAGAACTTATTAAGCAAAACATTCAACTCATTAATTATCAAAACAATTCGTAAAGAATGTAGACTGTTAACAAAATAAAGTTTTTGGACTTATTAAATTAAACGTAAAATATTTATGTAAAAACATAATTTTCAAAACAAAATTTTACTGTAGGAGTCCCGTCTAAATATTATTTCACACTAAAAGTTTTCTTTTAATTTATTTTTTTCTAGAGTGCAAAAGTTAAAAGAAACCGTTTATTTTACTGTCTTTTCGCAGGCGAAAATAAAAGTAAAATATTGTCTCAAATTTAAACGTCGCGGTAATTTACCTATAACACGAAGGTCGGTTTTTTAATAGGAAAACATTTACTAAATTTTACTTTTTTTTAGAGATGGAAATTTAATTTCTTACCCGCTGTTTACCAAAATGGTTTTTTTGGGCAAATAAATACTTCCGCTGTCGGTTTTTCCTTTTACGTATTCCAGTTGTGCTTTCAGTTGTAGATTTAATTATTGTTATTAAAATTCTGGTGCATGTTTAATTCAATTGAGTTTAACATACAAATGGAAATATCCGTTGCTTACACGCAAGCGAAGAAGTATATTCTTTTACTTATTAACTTAAAATATATTATTTTTCTAGAATTATTAAACAGCATTGTTCTACTGTAGATGCGGAGGTCGATAAAAACTTATTTTAGTACACAGCGTTTTACCTACAATTGTATCGAAGATATTGCTATTATAGGGTATTGTTAAAATTTTATTATGAATTGATTTGTTCAATTATGTTAAATTAATTTTTCTCTTGTATCTCAGGGTCAAATTTTACCAGGTAGAAATTATGTTTTGTGAATGTAATCTAAATCAACCTTTAATAATAATCAACTTCTTTGGTCTGAAATAATAATTTTCCTTTTTATTTTCTTTTAGAGCGTCGTTAATCAAACACATCAAACAATGTACCAAACAAAAGAAAACCCCAAATTATAAACAAAATTACAAATGCCGTATTAATTTTGAACCGGCAACTTATACCACTACAAATTAAATCTGACCATAGTCATCGGTATCACAGGTACACACATGAAATTTAAAACTTGGACACCACAATTTCTGTAAACAAAAGTTTGCACATTGTGAAGCGGGCTTAAGGGTATCATTTACAATTCTAACAGCAGGTAGTCTCAGCAGGGGTTATCTTATAGAAGGACTGTAGAATGAATCATTACACTAAGCACGTTTTAGAAAATAGGTAATTTACGTTGCTTACTTAATTTTTTCTTTAAAGAATATATTTGAAGGTATCGCTAATTAAACACCATAGCTCGATTAATTATCGAATCAAAATTTTGTTTAGGAAATGTTTACAAAATAAAATTAGAAATAATTTTGATTTAAAAAACGTCTACAAGCAATAACTTTTAAATTAAATCAAAAACTAAACATGGTTATTTGGGTTGACTGATTATTACTTATTTTTAAATAAATCTAACCTACTAATTATTGTAAGTTATTAAAAAAAATCATTAAACTCTCTATTCATAATATTTAGTCCTTACAAAATGTATATTTTATGACGTTTCATTTTTTTCTGTAGTTAATATAAAAAGTGAAAATAAAAACTAAGGCAATTCTTATTGTCAACGTATATATTTAGTTTTTTGACAAGAATTTATTACATAATTATAATTAAGATACCAAGTTATAGTTTAAAATTAAATGAAAACTTTTTTTTAAATAAAGGTATTACTATATAAATAAATATAAGAAATCAATAATGGGTGTGACCTCCATTATTATTGATACATTCTTGGAGGCGTCTGCTCATTGACGCTATCAAGGTATCAATATAATTAATATTAATCGTTTCCCATGCGGTATCAATGGCTGCAATTAGTGCATTACGGTTTACTGGTATAAAATTTGGCCCTTGTTGTCTTCGGATAACAGCAAGTATTCGAGCCCAAACATTTTCGATAATGTTAAAATCTGCTGTGTATCCAGTTGCGCACAACCTGCAAAGTATAGGGTCATCATATCCCGATAGTTAATTATCGAATGTTCCAAGAAAATATGTGTAAATAGTAAATGGAATCTACTAACGTAACGTTAAGTCGTTAATTATAGTTACATAACTCTCCTTTCATAAGATATAGTTCATATTAATATGCTTATTGTAAAGCTTCGTACACACCTGAACAACAAACCGAGGAACAAACAGAACAACGAACCGAACGGCAATCGGAACATTAATTTGGACGGTGCTACGTACGAATTTTAGAACAGATTCGCAAGTCCTGATTGTTCCACGAACGGTTTGCGGCGTTCCCGCAACTTGTCGGTTTTTCTCCGACATCAAAGAAAATGCGCGCGAATGCGTTTGCAGGTTTGGACGAATCTAAACAAAACGGCGAACAAACTTATGCGGGAGAATTAAATTATTTATTTTTGTCCTCCCTTTTGTGGGTTTGTTGTGTTTTAGGTAATATTATGGAGTTGACAGAAGAAAAATGTTTTAAATTAATCAGTGTTTAAGAATGCAAAAAAATGATGTCCCTATTAGCATCATTTGGGCGGAAAATTTCCAAAATAAAAAAAAGCGAAGTAAATTATAATTTTTACTCTTCTTTGTGCGTAAAAATTTGGTTGGCACTATCTTCTTGTTTTCCGCAATTTTCTCTTCTCAATAATAAATATATATGAACTGAAAACTACTGAAAATAATTATGGGAACAGCACAAACGTTCCGTTTGTTGTTCGGATTGTGGAAATCATAAAAGATCGTTTGTCGTTCTGTTTGACTTTCGGTTCGTTGTTATGTTTGTTGCTCGGTTTGTTGTTCAGGTGTGTACGAAGCTTTACAACTTAAGCAACAATTTTTTGGCGAATAAAGATTAGTTTGTGATGTAATATTAGAAACACAAATTTATATCATATCAAATTTATGACAACTTAAAAACCAAGAACGTGTATGTTATTGCTAAGAAATTATTAAGGAAAAAGCGCAATTGCAGTGTAAATATTTATAATTAGATATTTTGAAAGTTTATAAGTCCTCTATTGTAATCTTAATACTTAAAAGAAAATCCTGTCCATTAGCATTATAAGGAAATGGCTTTTACTTTATGAATAAGTTTCAATAACAATAGAATATCCTTGCTTGTTTAATTTACTTCCTTTGAGTCATATTGCTCTAAGGGTTGTTACATTGGTCATTAGAAGTATGTAATAAATAAACAATTACCTACTGTTTGAGAAGGGGTAGTGTGAACCAATAAATAAAGTAAGAAATGTAAATTCCATTTTAATTTAAAATTTCAAGTGTTGTGAAAATGCCACCTCATCTCGGTGCTGATTTGAAAGCGCGGATTGTTTCGGAATTAGCGGCGGGCCGTAGCGTGCGTGAAATTTCACGTATGTTAGATATACCAAAAAGCACCGTAGGGCATTACCGAGTAAAATGGAATCTTGAACACACTTTGGAAAGAGCCATCGGAAGTGGTAGACCTAAAGTATCTACACGTGCTCAAGATCTCGAGTTGTTTCATTACGCAACAGAACAACCATTTGCTACATACTCCAGGCCTATAGCAGATACACATTTTCCCGGATGCCGTATAACTGCACAAAAAAGATTAAAGGAGATGGGAATAAAGAAGTATAATGCTGCTGCGAAAGAAGTTCTCAGTGACGAAAATATGAGACGTCGTCTGGAATTTGCAAGGCGATATGTGAACGAACCTTTGGAATTTTGGAATCGAGTGATTTTTAGCGACGAAAAAACGTTCAATAGCCGCAACGATGGACCACTAAAAGTTTTTAGAATGGAAGGAACTCGTTACGAAAATAATCACATATGTCCTAAAAAACAAAGTGGTTATTTTTCTGTAAATGTGTGGGGTTGGGTTAGCGCGCGGGGTCCAGGAGTTTGTTGGGCTATCGATGGACGTCTTGATTCTGCTGCGTATTTAGATATTTTAGAAACTATTATGAAACCTTCAGTCGAAGTGTTTTATCCAGACGAAGATTATATTTTCCAACAAGTAAGTATTCTTATTTCACTATACTTTCTCCAAAAAAATAGTTCGGGATCTGTTGAATTAACATTTTCATAATGTATTTTTGTTGTTAAAGGACAACGCCCTATTCATACTTCGCAGGTTGTGCGCAATTGGATACGAGAAAATAACTTGGAGCTGTTACCCTGGCCAGCAAAAAGCCCAGATTTTAACATTATCGAAAATGTTTGGTCTCGAATACTTGCTGTTATCCGAAGACAACAAGGGCCAAATTTTATACCAGTAAACCGTAATGCACTAATTGCAGCCATTGATACCGCATGGGAAACGATTAATATTAATTATATTGATACCTTGATAGCGTCAATGAGCAGACGCCTCCAAGAATGTATCAATAATAATGGAGGTCACACCCATTATTGATTTCTTATATTTATTTATATAGTAATACCTTTATTTAAAAAAAAAAGTTTTCCTTTAATTTTAAACTATAACTTGGTATCTTAATTATAATTATGTAATAAATTCTTGTCAAAAACTAAATATATACGTTGACAATAAGAATTGCCTTAGTTTTTATTTTCACTTTTTATATTAACTACAGAAAAAATGAAACGTCATAAAATATACATTTTGTAAGGACTAAATATTATGAATAGAGAGTTTAATGATTTTTTTAATAACTTACAATAATTAGTAGGTTAGATTTATTTAAAAATAAGTAATAATCAGTCAACCCAAATAACCATGTTTAGTTTTTTGATTTAATTTAAAAGTTATTGCTTGTAGACGTTTTTTAAATCAAAATTATTTCTAATTTTATTTTGTAAACATTTCCTAAACAAAATTTTGATTCGATAATTAATCGAGCTATGGTGTTTAATTACCGATACCTTCAAATATATTCTTTAAAGAAAAAAATTAAATAAGCAACGTAAATTACCTATTTTCTAAAACGTGCTTAGTGTAATGATTCATTCTACAGTCTTTCTATAAGATAACCCCTGCTGAGACTACCTGCTGTTAGAATTGTAAATGATACCCTTAAGCCCGCTTCACAATGTGCCAACTTTTGTTTACAGAAATTGTGGTGTCCAAGTTTTAAATTTCATGAGTGTACTCTGTTAATTCACCTGTCCTCTTTTTTTACAATAAACGCGATCTCGT
Organism: Abscondita cerata; assembly: GCA_030710515.1. Lineage (NCBI taxonomy): Eukaryota > Metazoa > Arthropoda > Insecta > Coleoptera > Lampyridae > Abscondita > Abscondita cerata. Next base: position 779,872 of record JALBCR010000145.1, read on the forward strand.
TCAGCGTGGTAATCTCTGCCTCTTTTTTGAATGTTTTTGGCTACTCCACCATCAACACTCGCTTTCCAATACGATGTCTTCGTAGAAACTTTCACTTAGTAAGTATTTGTTAATTTTCTTTCTGTGTTTGCACATAAATTTAAATTACTTTTATTGTTATTTTTGTACTCGCTGAATTATCTTTATTTATTTACCTGGTGCCCTAAATTTTATTTTTACGTCACATGCAGTTATTAAATTTTTTTTATCTTACTTTTGTGACAATCATACACTGCTCACATTATTTAAATTTTTATCGTACTGAACGACGTTCTTTTACCGCGTCAGAATTTTAAGAGCTTGAGCGTCGGTTTTTGCTTCCTATTTATCAAATTCCAAACCATGGCCTATTTGATTTCGATTTTTCCGTAAAAAAAAATGTTGCTAGGACAACCACCTAACGCTGGCATCTACTGGATTTTAATCAGCACTATCATTTTGTCACCCAGTTTTCTGTAATTTTAGTTAACTTCTTTCGTATTTAACTGTAATTACACTCCTTGATTGCGAATGCTTTAATTCTTCTTCCTTCATTTTCATTTTCTTCAAATCTCTTGCGCCACAAATCACTTGGTCATGAAAATGTTCACTATAATTAACCTCATTTTAAATTATTGTTTTTGTTTTCGCATATTTTATTAATTTCATTAACTTGTGGTATTATTTCGATTAAAACAGGTTTACTAATAATTTTAACATTCGACCCAGTGTCTCACACGCGTACATAATTGTTTTTTCTTTTTAAATTTTATGATTTTTACTAATGATCTTGAATAAACTACCAATTGCTTAAATACTATTACTATTGCTACATTTCTTTAGATTAAATAGCTGGATAACATTATTGGAGCTGCTGTATAATCTTTACTGTTTGAAATTTACAAGATACACGGTCCAATTACATCAAATTTCTGACAGCTACTATAATCCTTCCGAACATCACCAAAACCACCTAAGAATACAAAATCTATTTACAAATGAATCATCGTGGGACTGATTTAAATGACCTTTTGAACTTGGAGATGCGGATAACATCGCAATATAATAATGATAATAATAATAATATATAGATTTATTGACTTATTTGTTACATATAGTGTTACAGATTAGTTATAGTTAATTTTAGTTTTATTTTATTATTAATATATAATTATTTGAATTAAGTCTATGAAAAGACTAGGCGTTAAAATTGATCCGTCTGCCCTTCTAATACTCCTCAAAAATATCAAAAAATTACAAAAACAAGCATAGAAAAAGAATTTCGTTTGCCACAACATTTACTACGATCACATTTTAAATGAGTGACTTGAGTAGTTTGAGATGTCAGGAATCTTGTTATAAAAATTAGCTACAAACATAGCTGAAAGATTTTTGAAAGAAAGCTGATCGATGTTTAGTTATGGATATTAAATCTTTTCTTCTAACATTAATATTATCATATCTGGACCCCTATTCTTGACAACAAGAGAATAAAAGATTTTTAAGAGAAAATATAAAATCACTTCACTTGAAATTCTTTTTACTTTCTCTTAGTTCAGAAAACCGGTACTCTTAAATGCAGGTGAATATGAGTCGAGTTTGAATTTTACGAGAGAAATTATACCCTGTTGCCGCTTGTTGCACGTTGCATTTAACCAATTAAAATAGATTTAGTGATTGTTGTTACACTGTTAATTGACTGACACAAACCAGGTAACTGTCAATAAGTGATGGAAAAAAAATTTGCCCGTTTTGTAAGTTCTTTACTTGTTATGAATTTTAGCAATGTTAACTTATTAAATGAAAAAGTGAGCACTTGAATTAGTTCTTGTAAAATATAAATTTTAACTACATGATGAATTAGTATAACAAGTGAGTACTCTTCCATTTGGATGTTTTTTGAATAGGCACTGCTTTATTTTACAATTTTACATCAAAAATATACAAAGTGGAAAAATGATTAGGATGGAAATTTTCCACGTTCTGTAACTCACACTAACGGCTAAAAACAACTGTAAAAACGCTTAACATTTAACCCTGGTGGCATCTGCCCACAAAATGTCATGACATACAAAAAACATGTCCTTTTACAAAAAGTCTATAATTACAAACTAAATGTTGCCTATAAAATCCAACATAGTTTGTACAAAATTTTGTTCTGTCAAAGTAAAGGGTATTCTTGCTCTTCTGCATCATGTGGATTTTGTTGAGATTCATTATGAACAATATAATAATGAATCTCGACAAAACCATGATCTGGCTTTAAATACCCTTTACTGACAGAACAGAAAATTTGTACAAACTATGTTGGTTATAGGCAACATTCAGACTGTATTATGAACTTTATCAAAGGGCTCATATTTGTATGTCATAAGCATTTTGGTGTTTAACCGTTAATGATTACAGGAGCTGATGAAAATTTCCATCTATGGCCACCACTTTATATTTTGATGTAAAACAAATAAAGCGAAGTACTTATTCAAACATGGAAGAGTACTCACTGTTATACTAGTCATGTAGTTAAGTATTTTACAAGAACTATTCAAGTAACTCACTGTTTAATGAGACCAACATTGCTAAAATTCATAACAAAGCAAAAGAAACTTACAAAACAGGCAAATTTTCATCACTTGTCTGGTGCAACTTTAATCACTAAATCTATTTGAAGTAATTAGAAATACAACGTCGCTTTGCTGTTCAATACTCTTCTCTCGTAAGCTCAAACTCGACTTTCATATTCACTGTTTGTCAAATAAGTCAATAATAATATGTTAGAAAAGATTTAACTATCATAACTAAACATCGTCAGCAGCAGTACATAACGGAATTCTGCATCTCAAACTTTCAGGGTCACTCATGCGATAAGTAATAAATGTTAATGAATTCTTTTTGCTGCTGTTTTTGCTCTGATATTTTAATTAAACTCAGTACTATATTAATAATAAATAAAACTAAAATTAACTATAACTAATCTGTGGCACTATATGTAACAAATAAGTCAATAAATACATATATTATTATTATTATCATTGACCTGTGCGATATTATCCACATCTGGACAAAAATCGTGCATGATATTCATTTATACTGTATTCTTAAATGACAATGTTCGAAAAATTATAGTAGCTGTCGAAAACGATGATGAACCGTATATCTGTAAATTTCAAACAGCTCAAGATGCAGCAGCGTGACATCCAGCAGCTAGCTCACAAGAAATATGGCAATAATAACAGCAACAAAAGCAGTGTGCATTCTTCAGAATCATGTAAAATAAATAAAGAGTAAAAGAAAAAAAGCAATTGCTGCTACGCGTGTGTGAAAACATGTCGAAATAGCCACGAAGTTAATAGAAATTAATAAAAAATATGCGAAAACAAACATCAATTAAAATAAGGTGTATAATTGAACATTTTCATATT